>CM077087.1:89561681-89973678 GCA_039513925.1 Platanthera zijinensis | reverse complement strand
AAATCCACACGAGCGGAGAACTCCAAACTTTCCGTTGGTCGGTCGACTGCACCTTGCAACTCCACGGACTAGGTCGCGCTTACCGACAGATCGGAAGTGAAGGTCGGCGGAACACTTCCGTCGGTTTTCGATCAGGTTTGTAGGACAAATCACCTCTCAATCCCAAAAATCTTAAGTCCCTATTTATACTAAAAGTATAACATACCTAAAGCATAGTTATCCGACAGACCACAAAGCATAGGATTTCAGAATCGATCGGCGAGATCAGATCAAGAATCGGCGAGAATCAGTCGGCGAGAATCAGTCGGCGAGAATCAGTCGGCGAGAATCGGCGAGAATCAGACGCAGAATTGGCGAGAATCGAACAGTTCGATTCTCGATGATTATGCCATAGTCGTCGAGACATACACGACGACTCCCGTCGATCCTCGTCGATTCTGCCACAGTCGACGAGTCATACTCGACGACTCCTGTCGACTCTCGACGATTTTCTCTTGGCAACATTTGCCTGACGTGAAGAAGCGTTGAGTCATACTCAACGATTCTCGATGACTCTCGTCGAAATAGTCTTAGTCGTCTAGACATACTCGACGACTCTCGACTAACCATTCTCAATGAACTTTCCCGGCAACGATTGCCGGACCCCCATACTTAATGGTGATTGGTAACCTTTCCCAATACAGTCAATCTTCCAACTTCTCCACATGCTCTTATGTGCGACCCTGCAGGCTCATATCGCGTTGGCAGTGAGATTACATGTTTGATCACTTCCAGATCACCATGGTAACTCCAACACTGACAAGGACACAGGAGCCCTTATACTGACATATTGATCATTCCCTTTCATCTTCAGAAATGAGGACCCCCACATAGGCTTCATCTTCTTGCTGACAACTGGTCCCTGCTTTATCTGATCCCATCATGAGGTCTGAGATGGTTGCCACATGGACTTGGCTGTCCTACACTTGTCCACTCTTGAAAGAGATACACCAGACCAGACGTCAGTGATGATCTGACGTATTAACTTGTCCAAGTTGAACAGTGAGAGCTCAGTCTAAGATATCTCTTCGGGACTTTTGGGGGATTTTGATATCCTTTCCTGAACGGAAGCCTTCATGGGAATGAAGGGACCCTCTTCCAAGATGAGTGACGCCCGAGAGTCAATGGCCCCTAGATGAAATATAACTCTCATCTTTTAGATGGGGTAGTACTCCTTTGTACATGAGGGGAGTCTTAGAGGAGGGACATCATATCAAACTTCATGCTTGAGTCTGATCTTCTTGTTGACACTAGAGACAGGAACTTACTCGAGGTGTTAACCCCTTTGATGAGCAACCTCCCTCTGATACCACTTGAAAGTCCACCTAGTGCCAACTACCTTCACCTATGTGGGGGGGGGGGAATAGGTGTATTGCAGCGTTTTTGCGGAATTAAAACTATACCTGCACAAATAAACAAAACAACACAGCACAGAAAGACACAGGCAATTTAGAGTGGTTCCCCAATTTGGGTACGTCCACTCTCACCCTTCAACCTATTTCCCAATAAGGGACGACTCAGTCACTTCACCAAAAGGATTGAAAACATATCCTCACACTAAGGAGGTAACTCTTCCACACGAAGGAGTCACCACTCCTCCACCACGGGTTGCACCCAACCCTTACACAGAGGAACCAACGTTCCTTTACAACAAAAGAAAAACTTGAATGTATAAAATACAAACTACTTTTGGAGCTCTTGGTGTCCCTCTTCGTTCGACGTTGCGTTCTTGAATAAGTCGAGAGTCCACGACCTAAGTGCTCTCTTAGAGAGAATCTCCCCGAAACCAGCGGCGGCAAGAAGAGCGGCAGCTTGGCGTTCGGGATCGGCGCCGCAAGATGTACGGAGGCTGAGCTTTAGAGATCCAACCTTCTTAGCTTTTCTGGCAAGGTCTACCAACGGTCTTCCTTGGATCAATCGTCTCGATCGATTCGGAAATGGAAGGTATTCCGATCTACAAACCAAGAGACAAGGATCTCAAGAAGGACACGTGAGATGCGTTACTTGGCAAAGCTTCTATTGCCGGAATATAAGGAGGTATCCACGATCAACGGCGGTGACAACTTCCCAAGCGGCGACGGCGGCGGCGGAAGAGAGATCTATGATCTAGGTCACGTCGGCGGCTCGGTTTTCTTGTTGTTATATTCGTTGTATTCGGTATCTGTAAAGATCGAAATACAACAGTATTTATACTGTAGGTCATACATTATGTCCGTTGTGGGCCCCACCAAAAGAAACCCTAGCTCCGGTTTCAAAATAGCGCCTGGAACTTGGTCTGGTCCAGCGAGCACCAGAATTTCGCCCAAGGCAAATTCGGCGAGAATCAAAGGTGATTCTCGACGAATCGGCGAGAATCATCTTATGTTTCTCGCCGAATTCTACTTGGCAGAATTCTGGCTGAAGATCTTGCCATCCGGAGAGAATCGGCAAGAATTAATATTCATTCTCGACGGATCGGCGAGAATGCAAAGTCATTCTCGTCGATTCGGCGAGAATCAACTAGTGATTCTTGACGATTCTGCCTTAAGAAGAAATCAAGACGACGTTGAGACAGCCGGCTGCAATCGGCAAGAATCAGCGAGTGATTCTCGACGATTCGGCGAGAATCACGATTCTCGTCGAATCGGCGAGAATCACTCAGTGATTCTCGACGATTTCAACTTAGATGATTTTTCGTCTTTCCACCCATGAGCTGCTCTTTGACCCATCCTTGCTCCTTGTCTGCTCTTGATCTTTCTCAGCCCTGTACTTGAAAGTAAGTACACTCCAATAGAGAGAGTACACGTAGGCCAACAAACTTATCTGCTCAACGAGGGATTACATTGCGCAGACCCGTGTATATTGACCCACTGCACCCTGACATTGCTGTGTACTTAGCGTGGAATAACTGCAAGCACAACTTGAAACATATCATCAAATACATTGTGGATTAATCTTAGCTAGACAGGAGGTTTCCTCAAATCCAGGTAATTGTGGATACAATACCCAACAAAAAATAACACGGATCTGCTTGCTAAGCCAAAAATTATAAAAGGGACAAAAAGAAATAAACAAAAGATAAAGTAAGCAACAAAAATAATAAAAAGAAAACAACAATCACAATACTTCCTTTCAGAAAACTCAGACGGTAGTGTTCCCGACAACGGCGCCAAAAACATGATGCGCTTATGGCTAGTGTACCACTCGCATAAGTAATATAAAATGGGGAGGCTTTCCCAATTATCGAAACTCTCAAGGAACACTGCAAGGTGGATTTGTCTTTCAAGGAGGACTTGAGATTGAAGGGTTAAGAGGCTTGGTTTATTTTAAATAAAATAAAAGCTAATTAAATCTACTACTATGCAGGACGCTATGCACTTCTTTGCTCGATTGAATGGAAGAGTAGGCAAGCATAGGGGATGAAAAGAACAACGAATTGAGGATCGCAAACACCTCTTTGCAACGCGTTCCTCTAGCAATCTCTAGAGCAACAATACTAACAGTTGTGCCGGGTGGAAAAACAGGCGCTACTCAAGCAACTAAAATGAATTAAACCAAAATAAAGAAACACAAAGACCAGACATAAATCAAAAATAAGAACAAAAGTTACAACAAACAATTACATATGAAGATTTAGCCATGCATAAACAACAACAACAGCAAGAACAAGTCAAGAAATCAAATAAACCAAAAGCTTGTCGTTGAGTTGTGGAAGGAAACGCCGGGTAGTCAGTCCGCATCCAAGCTCGGTCCTAAACTACTTGCAGGGTATAGCTGTCACTACCCTCCAATGAACCCGTCTTCTTCGTTTCACGATACGGAATAAGGTTGCAAGCTTCCTTTTGCTTGTTGGCTATGTCGCTCCAAAAATGCAGTGGGCTAAAAGATGAAGGAGAAGCCAAGAGTAAGCACTGACAGGAGGTAAGCTTCATTATCATGGCCGGAACTTCTCTCCTTCGTGGAAGATAAAGGGCGGAGGTGGAACGGCAGAGTTTTTTCCCTAAAACGGTTGAAGGTATGGCTGAAAATGTTTCCTCCCAAATTGATGGAAATCTGCACTTTAAATAAAAACATGTCAGAAAAATGGTCACACACGGTTTGGCGCACGACCGTGCGTTAACTGTGCATTATTTAATTACAGAACTTGCTTGCGGAGGAAGAAGAAGCGTTGAACCGTGTGTTACCTCACGCACGAACGCTTCCGCCTGTGCATAAAGGAATTTGCACGGGTAACCACAGAGAGTAGAAATTTCCGGCAAGCAGTGAATCATGCATTTTACACACACGCACGTGCACTTCCGCCCGTGCATGAGCAAATTGCACGATTAACCACATAGAAAAATAAAAAAAAGAAGCTACCGGAAACCGTGTGTTTCCTTCGCACACGGTTCAGAAGAAACCGTGCGTTAACTGTGCGTTAAGATCGACGAGCATAGCTTGACGAGATTCATTGAGTTCCACTTGACTATCTTCAATCGAGTAAAACATACGATCTGGAAGAATACGTGCTCTTAGGAAATGCACTATTATGTGTTTTCCACAAATAAGAATTCCTCCCTTGGGGAAAACGGACCACCTGCATAGCAAAAACCAAAACATGAGCACCATCTCCCAGCACCAATGCACTGCATAAAAACAAACAAATCCTCACGGGGAGTACCCCAGTACTTACCCCCGACTACAAAATGCGCAATTGCACACCCTTTGGTCAAAGTAGTGCACAAAGTGGTCCTTTACCGATCGAAGCAAATATAACCGATTTCCGGTAAAAATGCAGTTCACGAGTGAGAATACAGGCCCAAATGAGTCCGAAAACCCCTAGAAAAATCAGACTCATCACTCTCCCAAGTGGGGGTGGATCGTTTGAGAGACGAGGGGAGCAGGTGGGCTCGTACTTTCTCTAGGTGATCCGCGAGCAACGGGCGAGTGGAGTGGGTCGGCTCGCACTTGCCTCGCGATGGTTCGGCGTGCAATGGGAAAGTGGGGCGGGATTTGCCCACACTTACCCAGGGCTAGAAGAGACGGTGAGTGCCAGCTCCATCGAGCACTCGCCCGCCCCCAGCAAGTGGAGGTTCCATAGGGCCACTCGCCCAATCTCTTGTGATGAGTTTTTACTACTTTACCACTACTGGATTGCCTATAGCTTGTTGGAACAATAGAGTTACGCTATTGGCAGACCCGGTTGCGCTGTAAATAGTTGTTCAGAAAAAGCGGAGGTTGGCAATTTGCATGCCATTTTCAGAAAATCATAAATAGACCCAAGGGGGTATCTCAAAAGGGATGCTTACTTGTGCCCCGGTCTTCTTATGCTTTCTGAGATACCCTTACCTCGACATTTAGATAGGGAGGGGATGCTAACTAAGATCTTTAGGATGTGTGGTGGGACCTCCACACCGAGCCTTAGATCTATTCCCTATTCTTTTTCCTTGTATGTTTGGCTCGCGAGAGAGAATTAAGTGTGTAATAACCCCTTCCCCAAGGGTAAACTCCACAGAGATCGAGTTTTCGATTTCAATACTCGACACCATCTCATTTAGTTTGAAACATATCATATATACCTCCTCCCCTTTCATATGTTCCTTAAGGGCCGGAATTGAAGACAACAATATTTAGGGTGAAAATCTAATACCTTGGAAAATGATCTCTAGGTCTCTATGCCTCAAGGTGATTTAATTCACCGAGCAATAAATTCTGGCATGGTGCCAATCGAACCATGTCATGCCCAAAAAAAGATAAAATTCTAGAATCCCCAAAACCGTTGCAGGGATTTCAAAAAGTTTTCCTGCAATATACACTTCCAAGTCGCACTTGGCGGACGAATTCTTCTCGGAGCCTTCTAGGAGGCGTACTCTCTGAGTGACACCGGTTTAATATTGCACGCCATTTATCTCATTTAGAAAGTCCGTCGAGACAAACGAATGAGTGGCACCGTTATAAAAAAAGTGTGGGCTGGTTTCCCACTAATAATCACGGTGACTAAATATAAAGTTATAATAATCTAAACACTAGATTCATAGCACAAACTCGGGCAAGCTAAGGA
This sequence comes from Platanthera zijinensis, assembly GCA_039513925.1. Lineage (NCBI taxonomy): Eukaryota > Viridiplantae > Streptophyta > Magnoliopsida > Asparagales > Orchidaceae > Platanthera > Platanthera zijinensis. The sequence continues at coordinate 89,967,620 of CM077087.1, read as the reverse complement.
CGATTATTCATAATTTATTAAACAAATTACGCCATATCTGCAATCATTTCCTATGGATTCCGCTCTTGAGCCATATCCGAGCAAACATCTACTCTCTAGCAAGTCCAAGATTCCTTCCTCGCCATCCTCGTCCTCGACCACGAACTTGCCCTCTTCCTCGCTTATCTACTGAAGGAACAACAAAGGGAATATATCCACCTAGCTGCGGGCAATAATGTCGATGTCGCCCGGTTGATGACACTGGAAACATAATTGCCCGAATGGCCCTCCAGGTTGTTGATGAGGTTGGAACTGCGGGGTGGAGGTAGTGTTAGCTGTCGTGCCGGACGTTCCATCCTAAAATTCTGATGGAAACAACTGCCACCTCTTTGGTTTATTCTTCCACCTCTAATATTTTGTCTCCTTCTAAAGCTGGGTCCTGCTTCAATCACGCCCTTAGTGGGTCTCTTACCACTAGCCTGGACCCCAATATGTTTTGCTTCAATTTTTAATATTATTTCTATTATCTCTGTTAGGCTAAAGTCAGCTAATAACAAAAGTTCTTCTTGCCTTAGGGGATCTCACAAACCTTTGTAGAACCGCTTCGCATATCTGCAATCATCCAAAGCGTAGGATTCAGCGAACCTAGCAAGGTGCTTAATCTCCCATTGAAACTCCATGACAAACTTTGATCCCTGTTTTAAGTACAAGAATCTTTCCTCGAGCTCATCTCAAGTAGTGGAGGGAACAAAATGTTTTAAGAAGGTCTCAAAAAATTTGTTTTAACTGTTGTCAGTGTATACACATCCTTGAAATGTGGAGCCCATAAGGGTCTTCCACCACCTTTTATGTGTGACTATAGGATGGACGCAACTAAGAAAACATTCATACAGGTTGGGCATCTGATTCTGGCAATTAGTTCTTATAGATCATCTAGTCATTCATCTGTGCGAATGACCGATTCAGACCCATGGTAGTCGGGTGGAGAAAGAGCTCAGAAGGTACTTATCTAATTAGAGTATGGGGCCTATTGTTGTACCGGAGCCTGCTGAAACCAGAAGGCATCAAAGATTGAAGTTATGGTATGCCCCAACTTTGATTGTAAGAACGGATTAGGGATTAAAGGAACATGAATGCCCGTCGACGTCCATATGTATCAGAATCTACGTACAAAACATGGATTTTGGGCAAGGTTGGATAAACATAGGGTAACAAGTGGACATACTTAGTGTGAATCACGAATGGGCATACCACTTCTTTCAATAATCTGGTTTGTCCGTAAACCGAAAAATCGAGCGGGGTAACACCACTTTTAATCACTTCTTTATCGTAGGCTCGATGAAAATTGATACCAATTGTAATACCCCTCCCCCCTCCCGAAACACAACACATGGCCGAGGCGAATCTAATTCCTAGAACAGCCGCCTTGTAGTAGCGTCAACACACAAGTTGACTGTTACTACAAGATGCCTATTTTGCCAGCTCACACAATATCATATATGCCAACCTAACCAAAAGAAATACATAGAATTCATATCTTCACAATAAGCAAATGTCCAAAACGAAGTACATGTGTAATAATAAACTACATCAGTTCCTTTATTATCAGAGTACAAAAAAAATTTCCAGAACGCTATACCACAATGCCCAAACTCTCATCAGTCACCAAAGGCAGTGAGTGTATCGTCTTGTTAGGCCATATCCCCTGGCCTAGCTGCTCTCCAGCATAGCCTTTTCATTCTGCTACTCTATCTACTTGGTTTCACCCTAAAATGGTAGACGTAGAAACTGTTAGTCATCAAGACTATGTGGCTATCACATCTGCTCACTCCATTGACTCTTAGGCACCTGGCGCGAGAAAGGAGAAAGGGTACAATATATATATAACTGTGAGTACATGCATGTGGTATATTTTTATTAATCATCAGTGTATCAATAACAGTATATAACAAGTAATAATATTGTTTTACACTATCAATTCTATTTGAGTAAGAACAATCAACTATATCATATAATTCTACAATAGAAATAAAATTTAACTTCTAAAAATTCTCATACAAATTTATAAGTTAAGGATCTGCTTAACAGAAAGTAACTCATCATATAAAGATTCCCATACAAGCTTATATTATGAGGATCTTATGCAATGCAATGCAATGATGGTTTATGATTCACCCATGCAAGTCACGCACTCTATTTTGCTATGTCGAAGATGACTACATTTAGTCATCCTTTTTGGGGGTAATTTAGTAGCTTATTTTCCTAATTTTTATATTAATTTTGTGTTTTTGTATGCTTGTTATGATGTTGTTGTGTTATTATTATAATTATATAAGAATCTATAGTTTTATTATATATTGTTGTTATTTTGTGTTTTATGTTATTATTGTTATGTTTAGGTTATTTATAATAATTATCATTTTTATTATAGTTTATATATAAATGTTATGTTATAATGATTTATGTTATGTTATGTTTAGTTTTTTATATAACTAATTACTAGTATGAGTTATTATGTTTTATGTTATTTTATTTTATTTAAATTTTATATCATAATTATGAGCTAATGCTTTATTTTATGTGTTGTAGGTTCAAGAGCCCACTTGGAGCAGCCACCTAGCCCTACCCGAGCCCTTGGAATAGCCATCAAGCCCACATGGAGCACCCCACCAAGCAAGGATGGAGCAGCCCGAGCCCATGCAGCCTACATCCCCCTACCCGAGCCCATGCAGCCTACATCCCCCTACCCGAGCTCACGTATCTGCTCCCTTTTCACCTCTAGCCCGAGCCCATGCAGCCCAACATGCCTTCAATACATATGGCCGGCCACCTATTATCTCATGCATTCATCTCCCTCTCTCCTCATTAAATCCAAATGCATGAATCTCCCATGAAGTGGCCGGCCCCTCTCCTATTCCCCCTTCTACAAGCTTCCATGCATCCCCCCATCTTATTTTATTAAATGTTATACATGCATCTTCTCTTTTCTCTCTCCCCTCATTAAAGCAATGCATGAACCTATCTCAAATAAAGTGGCCGGCCACCCCCCTTGTCCCCTCCTAATTTCCTATCATCTAGAAGCTTCTCCATCCCCTATATAAGCTTCTTCCCATCCCTCAAGCCAAGGAGTTAGTTCTTTTTGGGAGTGAAGTTTAAGTTAAATTTGGAGTTGAATTGTAGAGAGCAAGAGAGCTAGTGAGTTGTTATTTTTCATTATTGTTGTGGTCTTTTCATTATTGTAATCTCTCTTTTCATCATAATATAATATTGTCCTTCTTAATATTATTTCTCTTTTATATTTGCCAGTAATGGAAATGTTCCTCTCTTCTTTTATTTTGTCTTTCTTTTCCATTATGCGTAGCTAATTCCCTCTTAGCATTTGATCATGAGGATCCATGATTTGAAATGAGAATTATTTTTATTTCATAGTTTTATTTTTGCGTAATTCTACTCGGTCCTTCTTTGAATAATTATTTCGTCGACTCCGTATTTCCGGTATACGGTAGTAGGCTTATGATCTCATATTCGAGTAGCCGAGAGGCTCATAAATGTGAAAGATCACTCAAAGAAGGAAGGAGTTGAACGCAACCCTAGAGATAGGATGACGTAAATCTTCTGGATTGGAGTCAAATCCAATAGTGCGGATCACTTCGATAATACAACTTTAGGCTTCTTTGGTTTGCAAAGAGATTTCGATCAAAGAGTCTATAAGTTAGGAGGCCTAATGCTCTAGCGAGATTTTGTCTCATTTTCGGATCCGTCACGGCCAAGTTGATTTGCAAATTTAAAACTATGCCTTTTGATTTTCTCGTTTCATTTCATGGTGAATCATTGATCGAATGCTAGTTTTTTTTATATAAGTTTTCGTCTCGCAATTTATCGTTCATTTTACTTAAAAAAAATTCTCAAATTCCAACTATTTTCCGGTAGGATAATATTTCAAGCATGAGTAGCAGTAATTGACAACCCCGTGTTTAAATATGACCTTGGTACTATAATTCGACTGGTACGCTTGCCTGTTCGGGTTTAGCCCATCAGTCGACATAGCCATTAGGTACCCACTTTTCAAGCAGGTAGCTAACCTCTCAGGCGCCATCCTTCATGGCTAAACGATGACAGAAGAGCGGGCATCCCAACTACTCGGTCGGTATCCACACTAATAGGACAAGGCCTCCATACGCCTTAATGCTTAGAATACAATAGCAGAGCCTCTACGTACAACGAATCAAAGGGGTCTGATAGTACGTTTTGTAGTCTAAAATATTAGGGTATTTCCAACTTTATAATGTGCAAATCATGTCTTTTATGCTTATATTTTAACTTCCTTATCTATATATTATAGTCGCTAATGTTTTTTTTCTCTTTTTGCAGGTTTTCCAGGAATTTTTGCCAAAAAGCCCTGACACGCCCTCCTGACACGCCCTCCCTGGGCGTGTCACATGGCGTGTGAACCAATCCTAAGGAATTCTACTGCCAGAGACAACATAACGAGAAAAACTTTTGTCACGCACCCCTGACATGGCCTCTCTAGGCGTGTCACAAGGAATGTCACCTTTATCCTGAAGCCTGCTGTCGTATTTAAAGATTCTTCATTGATGCACATTAACAGTACTAACACGCGCACATACACGAGCGTGTCCCTGGGCGTGGTAAACCTTTTATGAAGACTGATGGATTTCCGACCAATGATTGAGACTTGACGTGCCTTACCTTCCCCTCCTACACGGGCGTTGTAAGATCCGACTTCCCAATTTTTAAGCATTCCTGAATCTTATGCCAAGAATCGCTGCCTTACGGTGATACTACCACACGGGTGGGTTGACACCGCAAGACACTAATTCTGCCGGCTAACACGATTATACCCCAAAGAAAATATGAGTAACAGAAGCAAGTAAATAGTCTACAGTCACATCATGTATATATAAAAATGGAAAATGCATCAGTCCAGATAGAGAACATCAATGAAAAGTAAAAAGGGCTTAAGCCCTGTACATCATATATAAAAATACCTCTCTCTCTCTTATAGCGGAAGACACTATCATATCTTACTCATCCCACCAGCGGTAGCTCTGCAGTAGAATTAGTAGTAGGTGGTAGTCGAACTAGCCCCTCAGGTCATGTCACCTCGTACTGCTTGTCGTGCTGGTACCCCATCTCCTCGAGCCCCCAAAAAAAGTTGGTCACCGAACTTTAGTAAAAAGACTAAGTCGTTTCTTCCTTACCTCGCCCTGCAACTCCCATGCGCCGTGCGGGAGGACGAAGCGGAAGACAACAAGGGGTTGCAAGTATAAGCAGATGATAGTGGCCCGATACTAACAAGTATATGAGGAGTACAAGTAATACTACTATAGCAGATCTATGTAAGAGATATAAGTACAGTAAAAAAAGAATAGAAGGCAGTACGCAAGTAGGAAACTGAAGTAAGTAAATGTTGAAGTAAAGGACAATAAGAAAAGCTATACTTCGATCACAGAAGTACCCTTATTTGAGTGCCCATACAAACATATAGTTAGAGTTTTAAAATTAACTTATCATATAAAAGAGCCCATACTAATTTATATGATAAGGATCCATGAAGCGTATGACCTAATATGAATGAGTGCATGCGGGTTATTATGAATCATTCAAGTGCAACTCACACACAACGACTCTGCGATCACAGACCTTTAGTTCCCGCTTTTTGGAGCGAGCATCACTCTCTGGTACCACCGTTGTGGCTACTGTAGCAGTGGAGCGGGCGGCTCCACTCCTAGGCAGGTATGCACACTACCAAACCTAGAGCTCCCATACACCTCTGTACACGTCCTAGGTATACTCTAGAGTCTTACGTACTAATTGCTGACTACCCGTCAGTCTTATTGGATCGGGTGTGCGTTTCCGGGGATTGTCCACCAGACCGCAGTATAAATAACCCACTGGCCCCTCAACCCACACACCTGCCTGAGACACCTTACTTCCATCGGTTTGAAGATTTGCCCAGTACCGCGTGACCCGCCACTAGTATGTTTATGAACATGCAAGTATTACAACTCGAGCCTTCAGCTCACAGGACCATCCTGTCTTGAATCCCTCCAACCCTACACGGGTGAGTATATAACACAAATCCCTCAAAACCTACACGGGCGAGAATATTATCATGAATCCTTCCAACCTAGTACGGGTGAGGATTATGATACGATGTCTAACCTATTAGGCTACTCCTGTCTACGGGTTATTATACTCAGTGACTTAAGATTAATCCCAGGACTGCCCAGGGTATACCCGGTGAGGGCTTAGGGCTCTCGGGGCACTAGGAACTACGATGGGCTGAAGCTCAAAGCTCCCGTTCTCAAAGCTCATATCGAATTTACTTTAGTGGATGCCTACCCATGATTCCCTTTTTGACTTCATTATTACTCTTGGGCGATCCTACTGATTTAAGATGTTATTGAATGGTCTTCGACGGTCTTCTGCCGGCCTCCACCTGGTTGCTAACCAAAGGATTGCACTTTTTCTTTCGTCACTAAGACAACACTACCAACCAAGGTTATACTCCACTTATGATCTCTAGCTCAACCGTCGATCCATCCCCGGTGGTCCTTATAGTATAACCTACTTTCACTATCGCGACCCATGACCTAATACCACCCCGAAATAGAACTTCCAACTCCTTGGGCCACCTGCCCTAAATGATTTATCCTAGGATGGTATGGACTAATAAAGTGAGCATATTTCTTTATATAATTTTCTTAAGTCATTAAAGCCTCTAATTAAATCATTTAACTAATTCCCTAGGTCATTTAATACATGAAGTAATACAAATTATAATCCACTGACCTAAGGAATTTTTCTTGAGTTGTATCATGGTAAAATATTTCTGTCTATAAAAATTCATAATTTTCCTTTGAATATTTCTATTTATTCCTTGATTAATACAAAAATCACATAATTGCTATTTTTCAAATGAAGTATAAGGAATACATTACCCAAAATTCTAGGAAAATTACGGAGCATAAATATCATTAATTTAAGGCTAATGGCAGAGTTTCAACAACTTCTATAATTTAGTGACCAACCAAATTCAATTCTTACTAATTTACCAAAATGCCCTTATGCTAGTTTAAAAATTATTATGTCTTCCAAAAATTTTGAGATAATTATACAAGGCTAAGCATTCATTTATACAACACTAAAAACTTTTCCAACATTTTCTGATGTACATTGTTATCATAACTAAATGATTTCCAAATGACAAAATGGTCAAAAGTACATACTATCATTATAAAATCAACTAATCAAGGCCATAAATTTTTCCAAGGATTACATATGACTCTCTTAATTTCTAGGCAAGATTTGAGAATTTTAACTCTTGAATAACCCTATTTTATAATTTTTATCCTTAAATGACATATCTTTCAAAAAATCCAAATAATAGGATTCTTGCTTCCAAAAATCCCAAAATCTCTATGAGGGGTATAATTTATTCAAATGAGTCTCTAGAATAAGTTCTATGATTTTTGAATGTATATAATAGGCTGAAAATGCAATATTTCAAAATTGCTATTTGCACCCCAAAGCTATATATAGCCAACACATGCAAGTGGGTTAACACAACATGCACTGGTGTAAATGTGCTGAAAATTTTTGCATGAACATATTATGTCCACAAGGACCTGCCAAAAAATTTTGGGGCCATTTGGAGTCATATTACTCCAAATATTTCATTAATTTAAATTTGTGTATTATGATAAAAACTATAGGAAAATTTCTTCCAAAAATTTTCATATTTTCACAGGTTCTAAGTATGACCCTAACAAGCATCTAACAAAAATTTTAGGTCATGTGGATATATGGTTTGGCCTGAGCATGCATTTGAATTTCTTTCCTTGCATAGGACCAGAAATAGTAGAACAGCCCTACAAGAAAATCTACTAGGTCAAATTACAAGTTTAGGGTGGCATTTTAAAGTTAACCTAAAGGGCTACATATTTTATGTTCATTTCGTCCTCTCTAAAAGCCCTATAATTAACATGCAATGTCACAGATAAAGTGTGACAGATATTTTCTATTCATAATATTAAACTTTAATCAATCAAATAAAAAGGAAATGGACGGCATCCGGTTATCTCCTACCTCTAGCCAACAGTTGGGATAAGCCCGTCCTGGTTCAACTTGATCTCGCTTTTCCGGCCAGCTAAGCCACCGCCACCACTGGCGGATGTCGCCACAACCTTCACCGAGGTGGGGGCTAGCGTTTCCCGACAGTGAGGCTGTCGGTGGTGACACCTCCGACGATCCCAAGCGGGATGAAAAGCTTGGAAAATCCCACATTTCCTCATATGGAATCGGGCACAATTGAGCCCGATATCTCTCTTAGTTGATCTACAAAGTTAGTACGTGTAGAGGTGAGGAGAAATGGACCTGTTCCAGTCCTTGGCGGCGGTTGCGGTGGCGGTTTACCATTTCCGACCTTGCTCTGGCGGATACTTCCCAAATCCTAAATTCTACACCAATTCCTCTGCTCCAGCACACATTCTCCACTCCTCTCGACTTTCTGAAGCTGCTGGTGGGCTCAGATTCGGCTGATATGGGCTATAAGGGGAGATACGTCCGAGGTGAGCTCGGTTTGGAGCTTTGGTTGTTTCACCATGGCTGCCAAGTGGCCACCAGCAGCCAAACTCCTTTTAATAATCAATAGGAGGCCGGCCAGCAAGTTTTTGGGGCTGGAGGAATGAGCCATGTGGCCTCCACCTTCTTCTTTGCACTTTTTCTCTCCTATTTTGGGTGAATTCTCCAAAATGCCCCCATGCATGTGTTCTCTCTCTAAAACCAGAGGGGTAGGGGTGGACTTTGATCACTTGGGCTGATAATGGGCTAGGTTTGCTGGGCTTGACCCAAGGGGAATGGGCTTAGCCCCCATTTTCTTCTTTAGGCCACATGTTTGACCAAGTTGACTTTTTAGGTTGACTTGGTCAACATGGCTAGTGGGCTAACCCCACTTGAGGGTCATGGACCCTATGGCATGAACCAACATTGGGTGGGCAATGGTGATGTCCTACTTGGACCATTTGGGCCTTTAGGTGCAGGTTTGACCAACTTAGGGCTAATGTTGACTTTTGTCAACTAGGGTCAAAGGGTGACCCAATGGCATGCCCTAGGGTCCACTTAGATAATTTTATGGTTAGGGCAATATGGTGGGGTCAGGGAGTGGCTAGGGCTCCTATTTAGGCTAGTTTGACCTAGTTTGACTTGGCCCTATAGTGGGTCCCACATGGCTACAACCCATTACCTAGGGTCAAACCTAGCTAATTTCCCTAAGACCCACCCCATGCCCAACCCAATCTAAGTTAAGGGGTCTAGAAGTAACATGGGATGTTACAAATCCTATAAACAAAAAAAATTCGTCCCCGAAATTTAAGTTCGGGTCTACGGGGTTCTACTTGCAAGAGTTATAAGAAATTTAAACGCATAAACTAGAGTATACCTGAAGAAAACAGCTCCGGGTATTGCTCAATCATCAGATCTCTCGGCTGCCAGGTGTGCTCCTCCCATCCATGGTTGGACCACAACACCTTCACAAGAGGAACCTTATTCTTCCGCAACACTCGCACATCTGTATCATGAATCCGGATTGGCTCCAATCGAACGGATCTGTCTGGTGCTATCGGACCAGCTGTAGTAGTGATATTGTGCTCCGGGAGTAGGAGAGCTCTCTGTAGTAAGGAGACGTGGAAGACATCATGCAAAGCCCCCAACTCTGATGGAAGCTCCAGCCTGTAGGCCAAGGGTCGATCCGCTCCAGTATCAAATACGGCCCCATGTATCGAGGGCTGAGCTTCTTGTGCCTCCGTACCCGAGAGACACCGTGCACTGGATGTATATTCAAGAAAAATTTGTCTCCAACATTGAATTCCACCTTCCGGTGCCGAGCATCATAATACTTCGCCTGCCTGCTCTGGGACTCTAGTAGCTGATCCCTGATTAAACAAATCTGAGCCTCTGTGTCCTCCACATAATCAGAGCCGAGAGACTTGGTGTCAACATCCTGAACCCAAGACAGCGGTGTCCGACACATCCTCCCGTAAAGTTCCTTATATAGTTCCATCCTGATGCTAGCCTGGTGGATGTTATTATAAGAAACTCGATCAATGGTAGCAGCCTCACTAAAGGCTTCCCAGTATCCAATATGCATAGACAAATCAGATCCTCCATGGTAAGGATGGTCCGCTCAATCTGGCCGTCGGTCTACGGATGGAAGGCAGTGCTAAAATTAAGTCGGGAACCCAAGTAAGCATGCACTTCCCTCCAATCCCTAGAAGTGAACCGACTGTCACAGTCCGAGACAATAGTCTTGGGAATGCCATGGTACCTGACGAACTGCTCCATGAATAACCTCACCAGAACAACAATTAGATCATCCTTCCTAACTGGAATAAACCGCGCTACCTTGGTTAGCCTGTCGACTATGAACCATATAAAATCGTGCCCAGAGTGGGAGCGAGGCAACCCGTGTACAAAGTCCATAGCAATGTGATGTAGGGATGTCTCTTCGAGACACGTCGCGTGATCGCGACGACGCTTATGACACGATCTACGACCTCTAACTCGCACACTAACGTAAACGCAGCCTCAACAATTATTTTATTTATCGCACGCGCTAACAATACGGATCGCCGTTCCGCAATTAGATCGAGTGTCGGCTATAGGCCGAACTCTTTCCGGCTAAAAGGGATAATATTGATCCCGGACGAGCTTTTGGGGTTGTACCAAAATAGATCCACCAAGAACAAACGATTCGAAAGGTGGTTGGATCTATCCCAACAAAAGAAAAGCGAGGAGTGCCAAATCCTTTTACGAATCCGTCGGAAAATCAAACGAAAAATACAAATCGGTTATTTGTTAGCTACGAAGAAATAACAATTTCGGAAATCAACGCAAAATTCGTCCACCACTAGAATTATCTAAGAAGAGAAATCTCTTGTGTAGAATCTCGTTACCCCTCACGGAATGATAGATCCGAGATGCGTGGATCCACCGGATATGATCGCTTCTCCTTTGATGTCCACGGAAGAACGTTATGGATGACGAATCTTGAAATCCTTTTCACGTCACGCCGGCGAGGATCCTCTAGAAGACCTCCTTCCTTGCAAGATCTTGATGTGGCCGAACTTCCTTTAGGAGAGGATCACCTCTCGGTTTTGAGATGGAGAGGAAAAGAGCCGTCGGTTTGGGTAGGAGATATAGGGAAGGTGGCGGCTAGGGGATGAGAGGAGAAGAAGAGATTGGCCGATCTCTTGAGGAGGGAGAAGGGGTAGGCCGTCGGTTTGGAGAGGAGGGGAAGAGAGGGGCGGCGGCTAAGATGAGGGCAAGGGAGAGAGGGAGAGAGAGCAATAAGATTAGGTTTAGGAAATCTCAAATTTTAATTCAATAATATTCTACCTCAATATGAAAGAGTCATAGCCTTATATAGGCTTACATCCCAAATGAAAAAGCTAGTGGCTAAATACACACCACATAAAATGAAATGCAGGAAATTAAAATATTGTTTTAAAATAGCCACTCATGAAAAGGCTATTAGCACACCATAAAGAAAAATAATCAAACACGAGTTTTGTTGCGAGGGCGAAGCCCGTAGCCATGACCGCTACGTCGTCGCAAGTCTTTTGCTGGTATATCTTCAACCTCCTCACTCCTCGATGGTCCATCCTCAAGTACTCCAAGTGCTCCAAGTGCTCCATCATGATGGCCTTCGCCATCAATCCTCCTCCGCTCAAAAGGACTCATCTCGGATGAGTGTTCAGAGAGATAGCGGTGTAGGAGGTCCGCGTCAAGAAGATCCAACTGTGCAGTCGAGAGCCAAGAGTCGTCCGAAGCCGGACGACCACGCCAACGAACAAGAACCTGTGAACGTCGCCATCTGTAGTGGGAACAACATCATCCTGCAAAATCTTGTCAGGCAAGAAATCTGTCCGGGGAAACCTCGGAAAAGCGTTAGGTGAAGCAGAAAAACAATTTTCATCATCAATAAACTGCATACCTTCCGTAGACTTCGTTGGAGAAAGCGATCCAGATTTTAACTCACCCCCCACCCCATTAGAATTTTTCGTAGCAATATGAAACGGAGAGATAGACAATTCAGGTGGTGGAGCAACAAAAAGCGTTAAATCGGAAATGTTAAACACAGGGGAGATTCCCCAATCAGTAGGTAACTCTAACAAATAAGCATTTTCGCCTAATTTCTTCAAGATTCGAAAAGGACCGGCTTTCTTGTTCGCTAATTTTTTTATGGTGCCCGAAGGCATCCGTTCAGGGATTAGACGAACCATAACCAAATCGCCTATGTTCAAAGAGACTACTCGCCGATGTACATTAGCATTCGCTTGATAAATAGAATATTGCTTAGCTAACGTCTTGCCAATGTGCTCGTGGAGAGTGTGAACATGTGAAGCGAATTCTAGCGCAAATTGACTTGACTGAAAAGACGGTGGTAACGGAATCAAGTCAAGTGGCACTGGCGCTTTATAACCACGCACTATCTCATTCGGGGACAGCTCAGTGGACCGGTTCTTAGAATTATTGTACGCTAGCTGGGCATGCGGGAGGATGAGATCCCATGTGCCTTTATGTTCGCCCACTAAACAACGAAGTAACCCTCCCAAGCTACGGTTGACGACTTCCGTTTACCCATCCGTTTGGGGATGATAGGCCGACGAAAATAACAGCTTTGTGCCCATTAATTTCCAGAGTGTCTTCCAAAAATAGCTTGTAAACTTTACATCTCGATCACTCACTATCGTCTTGGGTACACCTCGATGTGCTACAACCTCTTTGAAAAATAATTTGGCTACATTTGACGCATCGTAGGTGTTGTTGCTTGCGATAAAATATGCCATTTTTGAGAATCGGTCTACCACCACTAGTATGGAATCGTGACGCCTAAAAGTCATAGGTAAACCCAATATAAAATCCATGCTAACATCTTGCCATGGTACCGACGGAATCGGAAGGGGTGTGTAAAGACCCGCATTGGTCTTGTTTCCCTTAGCTAGTTGACAAACACGACAACTTCGGACAACTTTGTTGACCATGGATTTGAGGCCCGGCCAAAAGAATTTATCTTCCACAAGTGTTATCGTTTTGTCCCGCCCAAAATGTCCGCCTAATCCCCCGCTATGTAACTCCCATATAATAAAATGTCGTAAAGACGATCGGGGAATGCATAATTGCACATGTCTAAATAGATATCCATCACGAATATAGAATGCCGAGATAGTGGTAGGGGAGTTGTCCTTAGCGGCGAGATAAATGTCCTTAAAGTCTGGGCAATGGATATATTCGTCCTTGATCCTATCGAATCCTATGACTGACACTTCCATGGTATTTAATAACAGAGTGACTCTACTTAGCGCGTCCGCTACACGATTTAGTGTACCCTTCAGATGCTTGATTATGAAGGTGTACTCCTGTAGATAAGCTATCCATTTTGCGTGTCGTGGACTAATCTTATTCTGAGAATTCACAAATTTGAGTGCCTCGTGGTCCGATAATATTACAAATTCTTTGGATATAAGGTAATGTCGCCAATGTTGGAGACATCGGATCACCGCGTAGAATTCACGATCATAATTTGAATAATTTAATTTCGGCCCGGCTAGTTTTTCTCACTAAAGTACCCTAGCGGGTGACCCTCTTGGCTTAACACTCCACCAATTCCTACCCCTGATGCGTCGCATGACAATTCAAAAACTTTACCAAAATCCGGTAATCGGAGTAAAGGAGCTTCAGACATTCGTTCCTTAATCGCTTGGAAGGCACTAGTGGCCGATTTCGTCCATATAAATTCTCCTTTTTTCATACATTCAGTTATGGGTGCCATAATACTACTAAAGTTCCGAATAAATCTTCGGTAAAACGTGGCCAACCCGTGGAAACTTCTAACGTCCCTAATATTCTTTGGTTCCGGCCATTCCTTAATCGCTTGGACCTTCTTGGGATCCACATGAATGCCATCTAAACTCACGATATATCCTAAGAACTCAACAGAAGACACACCGAATGCGCATTTTTTAAGGTTGATAAATAATTTCTCTTTGCGCAACGTGGTAAGAATTGTTCTTAGATGAGTCTCATGATCCCGCGGCGAGATGCTAAAAACCAAAATGTCGTCAAAATAGACAACTACAAATTTTCCCATAAAAGGCTTAAAAATTTGGGTCATCAATCGTGAAAAAGTACTGGGTCCATTGGTAAGTCCTTCTCCAAGCACTAGCCATTCATATAGCCCATCCTTAGACTTGAAAGCCGTCTTCCATTCGTCTCCCTCCCGTATTCGTATTTGATGATAACCGCTCTTAAGGTCCAATTTAGAGAATATAGCGGCTCCTGATAGCATATCTAGTAGATCGTCCAAACGGGGTATAGGAAATCTATATTTGATCGTAATTTTATTTATAGCCCGATAATCGACACATAATCGCCACGTCTTATCTTTCTTCGGGACTAATAAGGCGGGGACGGCACAAGGACTTTTGCTGTGCCGAATAAATCCCTTCGCTAGCAGATCGGAATTAATTTTTGTAACTCTTCATGGGAGGATGGGTTGAGTCAATAATGAGGCTGATTTGGCAATGACGATCCTGGGACAAAATCTATCTCATGTTGGATGTCACGTATCGGTGGTAACGTGGGTGGTAAATCCACCGGATAAACATCCTTATATTCTTCCAAGAGATTTCGTAGCGATAATGGGAGGCTCTCAAAAATAGGTGACTCTTCCTTCGCTTGTAAACATACTAATGCGTATATAACGCCGTCCATGAAAGTCTCACGTTCTAGTTCCTTTTTACTAATCAAACTTATCGTTTTCTTTTCCACAGGCACCACTGTGTCTTTGGAACTAGATGATGAATCCTTAGGCGCAGATGGCCTCAAAACAATAGTCTTTCCATTAAATTTGAACTCGTAGGTGTTTGCGCGACCGAAGTGGGTCACGTCATAATCGTACAACCAAGGTCGTCCTAATAAAACATGGCACACGTCCATAGGAATGACGTCGCACCAAACTTTATCAATGTAGTTTTTCAACGTCAAAGGAACCAGGCATCGCTTAGAGACCGCTATGGATGTCTTGTTTACCCACGCAATTTTATAAGGATGTGGGTGCGGCTCGGTTACTAAGTGCATGCGAGTGATGGCGTTCTCCGATACTACGTTCATACAACTGCCGCTGTCGATAATTAACTTACACCATTTTTCACCGTCCTTAAAATTTAATGTAAATATATTTGTCCGGTTATATTCATCCAACGCTCGCGGTGTAGCTAAAATGCATCTCATCACCATCATGTACGAATCATCCTCTATGTCACTCGGTTCACGATCAGATTCTGCGCCATAGTCGATGTCGGCAGGCTCGGTCGTGGAGTCTAATAGGGCTAACGGTTTGCTCTTAGTGGGACACTCGCTAGAATAGTGCCCTTGGATTCCGCAGGAATAACACGTGGCGTTAGTCTTGCTAATCCGTCCTATCGGCACTCGCTCGCCGGTGGGGTTTCTATTATTCCTAGCAGTAATAATAATGGACTCCGAATCCGTGGATCGATACTTTCCTTTATCACGCGAGGATGAAGAAGGGTGCGGGCCTAAAATGGATTTCCCTTTCTGGAAATTACGTCCTTTGGACTTGTAGGCGTTATGCTTTTCAATATCCAAGGCGGCATTGAAGGTGGTGTTAAGGTCGGTGTGACCATAACGCAAGAGTTTCCCTTGTATATCCGGGTTGAGGCCCTTACGAAATCGTGAGAGTGTAACTTCGGGCATTTCACGAACATCACAACGCACCATCATATCCTTAAGGCGTCCCATATAATCTGCTACCGACGTATTCTCTTGCCGAAGGGTGGCTAAATCGTCGAACATCTGAGTTCGGTGATATGTGGGAACGTATTGGTCGTGTAGTAGCGCTTTCATTGCGGTCCACCCAAGTGGGGGTGTTCCGTTTACCGTTCCTAGGCGCCTCTCTTCGTTTAACCAATATGTTTTGGCCCTTCCTAGGAGTTTCATACGTGCGACCTTCACTTTCTCAGCGTCAGTTAAGTCGTGCCATTCAAAATAGCACTCGATGTCCATGACCCAGTCTAGGAAAAGTTGGGGCTCTCCCATCCCATCATAGGAGGGTGCGTTCATTTTCACGGCCCTTGTCACATCAAACTCATAATGACCTCGGGGTGGGTACTCATCGTCTAAATCACGTGGGTGATTTTGTCGTTCCTCTCGCTGGTTGGCTGCCGGGGGTTGGGGGCCCTGTCGGTTTCTGCCAACGCCGTTGTTTCGAGGCGCCGCGTGATTTACAGCGAGCCCTTCAACTAACTGAGTCAGTGCGTCAAACCTAGCGTTAAACTCGTCTCGGAGCTCGGCGATCGTGGCCGGAGCAGGCTCGTCGCCTTGGGTGTTGGCCATGTGTGAGGTGGAGGGAAGATATTCCGTGCCCAGCCTAGTGCGCATGAACGAACGGAACAAACAACAATTTTGTCCTGACTTAAATTACGCGTTTGAATTTTTTGACGCAAATCTATTGAGCAACAGGAAAATTTTTTTAGACTTTTTTTCTTAAAAAAATGAGAAGAAAATTCAGAATTTTTTTTGTAATTTTCTGGAAAAATAAATTTTGTGAGTTTTTACTAAATGCAGCCCAAAATTCAGATTTTGACACGGTTCGTATCGAAAGTGCACAACGTAAAGGAAAAGACAACCCTATGATAAAAGTGAGGATGGTGTCGATTGGGAAATCAGCACAACCTCCCTCTGATACCAAATTGATGTAGGGATGTCTCTTCGAGACACGTCGCGTGATCGCGACGACGCTTATGACACGATCTACGACCTCTAACTCGCACACTAACGTAAACGCAGCCTCAACAATTATTTTATTTATCGCACGCGCTAACAATACGGATCGCCGTTCCGCAATTAGATCGAGTGTCGGCTATAGGCCGAACTCTTTCCGGCTAAAAGGGATAATATTGATCCCGGACGAGCTTTTGGGGTTGTACCAAAATAGATCCACCAAGAACAAACGATTCGAAAGGTGGTTGGATCTATCCCAACAAAAGAAAAGCGAGGAGTGCCAAATCCTTTTACGAATCCGTCGGAAAATCAAACGAAAAATACAAATCGGTTATTTGTTAGCTACGAAGAAATAACAATTTCGGAAATCAACGCAAAATTCGTCCACCACTAGAATTATCTAAGAAGAGAAATCTCTTGTGTATAATCTCGTTACCCCTCACGGAATGATAGATCCGAGATGCGTGGATCCACCGGATATGATCGCTTCTCCTTTGATGTCCACGGAAGAACGTTATGGATGACGAATCTTGAAATCCTTTTCACGTCACGCCGGCGAGGATCCTCTAGAAGACCTCCTTCCTTGCAAGATCTTGATGTGGCCGAACTTCCTTTAGGAGAGGATCACCTCACGGTTTTGAGATGGAGAGGCAAAGAGCCGTCGGTTTGGGTAGGAGATATAGGGAAGGTGGCGGCTAGGGGATGAGAGGAGAAGAAGAGATTGGCCGATCTCTTGAGGAGGGAGAAGGGGTAGGCCGTCGGTTTGGAGAGGAGGGGAAGAGAGGGGCGGCGGCTAAGATGAGGGCAAGGGAGAGAGGGAGAGAGAGCAATAAGATTAGGTTTAGGAAATCTCAAATTTTAATTCAATAATATTCTACCTCAATATGAAAGAGTCATAGCCTTATATAGGCTTACATCCCAAATGAAAAAGCTAGTGGCTAAATACACACCACATAAAATGAAATGCAGGAAATAAAATATTGTTTTAAAATAGCCACTCATGAAAAGGCTATTAGCACACCATAAAGAAAAATAATCAAACACGAGTTTTGTTGCGAGGGCGAAGCCCGTAGCCATGACCGCTACGTCGTCGCAAGTCTTTTGCTGGTATATCTTCAACCTCCTCACTCCTCGATGGTCCATCCTCAAGTGCTCCAAGTGCTCCAAGTGCTCCATCATGATGGCCTTCGCCATCACAATGTCCTCGAACTTCCACTCTAGGACTGGTAGTGGCTGTAATAAACCTCTTGGGCTCTTACATTCCGCCTTCACGAACTGACAAGTCTCGCAGTGTGTCACAAAATAGGTGATCTCCCTCTTCATCCCAGGCCAGTACATGGTCCTCCGTAAGTCTTCCCACATCTTGGTGATGCCGGGATGCACCGAATATCTGGAGAAATGTGCCTCTCTAAGTATGTCATCCCGGATATTATCTCCTGCTGGTATTTATACTCGTCCAGGGAAATGAAGAAGATCATCTTGCAGCGTGTAATCCTCTATCTTGACGCCTTTCGGGGCACTGAAAATCGCCTCTAATGCAGCATCCAGCCTCTGATGTGTTGTAATGCGCCCCCGAATATCATCATCACCGATCAATGAGCTCAGGTACTCTCGGTATACCACTGGTTCGGCCACAGATACCACGGTAATATGCATGTCTTTCATTATCCGTATCAGCTCTATAGACATCAACCGAGGCTCTGGTCCAGAAGTGCCGGCTCTTTTGCTCAAAGCATCTGCTACTGTGTTTGCCTCCCCCAGATGGTAGTGGATCTGATAATCATAGTCACAGAGGAATTCCCGCCACCTCCTCTATCGAAAGTTCATGTCCTTCTGCGTATCTATATATTTAAGATTCTTGTGATCCGAGTAGATATCAAAATGAATCCCGTATAAGTAATGTCTCCATAACTTTAGGGCGAATACTACAACCCCGAGCTCAAAGTCATGTACTGGATAGTTATGCTCATGCTTCTTCAACTGTCTCGATGCTAAACAATAACATGTCCATGCTGCTTCAGTACCGCACCCATCCCTTGGTAAGAGGCATCCGTGTAGATCTTAAATCCTTCACTCCCGGATGGGAGTGCAAGGATAGGGGATGAGGTGAGTCGGTCCTTCAGCTCCTGAAAAGCTGTCTCGCACTACTCTGACCAAACAAAATTTGCATCCTTCTTCGTCAAGGAAGTGAGGGGGAGGTCAATCCTCGATAATCCCTCCACGAACTTACGATAGTAACCTGCTAATCCCAAGAAGCTGCGGATGTCTGACGCTGTCTTCGGTCGTGGCCAATTCCGTACTGCCTCTATCTTGGCTAGATCTACTGCCAATCCAGCTCCACTAATAGTGTGCCCCAGGAAGGCTACCTCCTGTAGACAAAACTGGCACTTAGAAAACTTTGCATACATCTGAAACTCTCTTAGCCTCTGTAAAACCTGAGCCAAATGCTCTGCGTGCTCCTCTTGAGTCCGAGAATAGATCAGGATATCATCGATGAACACGATGATGAAGCGTTCTAATTAGGGTTCAAATACACGGTTCATTAGGGTCAGGAATGCAGAGGTGGCATTCGTGAGCCCAAAAGGCATCACCGTGAACTCGTATAGCCCATAACATGAACTGAATGTCGTCTTTGGTATGTCGTCTTCCCGGATGCGGAGCTGGTAGTAACCAGATCGCAAATCTAGCTTAAAGAACCAGAAGGCTCCCTGTAGCTAATCAAATAGCTCGTCTATCCGAGGCAGAGGATAGGTATTGCGGACCATCAACCGATTTAGCTCCCGGTAATCTATGCATAGTCGCAACGATTCGTCTTTATTCTTCACAAAAAGAACTGGTGTTCCCCATGACAATGAGCTCGGCCACACAAATCCCGATTCCACAAGGTCCTGAAGCTGAGTCCGAAACTCTGCAAACTCTCTGGGAGCCATCCTATAAGGTGCCAGGGACACTGGCCTTGCCCCCGGCACTAACTGGATCCTGAAATCCAAGTCCCGAACTGGTGGTAGTCCGGGCAATTTCTCCGGGAATACATCGGAGAAATCCCGAACCACCGGGATATCAGCTATAGAGCTCTCTGCTACTTCCATCTCGAAGCAGATGAGGTACACCTCCTCCCCCTGCTCATAGGCCTTGACAGCCTGTACAGAAGATAAAGAAAGGTGGTGGATAGGTCAGATACCTTCAATAGTGACGTAAGAGTCTCCATGTCTGAGCGTGATCCTTTTCGAGGGGCAGTCGATCTAAGCATGATTCCAATGAAGCCAGGTTATGCCCAAAATACAATCAAAGTCTGGTAATCTCAAGAGCGCCGTCGGAGCTTTGAATGCCTTGCCTCCAATCTCGGCCACAATATTACAGCAATCTGTGGTCCGTAGCTCTGAGCCATCAGGAAGACGCACCCTCCTTTTAATGCAAGGGAACCTTTCCAAGCCCTCTAGCCCTTCAATAAAAGTGTCCGACACGAATGAGTGTGAAGCACCCATGTCAAAGTGGGTACGAGCGGGCTTGTCGCTGATCATAACTATGCCTGAGGTTTATTTGAGTTAAAAGTGATTTTATTTTCTTTTATAGTTTTCAAGGTACTATTAATGTTGAAAATTCTAAATTACAATAATTTAAGTACCTATAATCCCTTCTTCGGGGTTCCTTTGCTCCGTGAGGTCTAGTGCATACATCTGTTCCTAACCACGTCCTCGGCCATGATGTCCACGACCTCGACCTCGACCTCATCCTAGTCCTCGACCCTAGTGTGTTGGAGGGGCCACCTGAGGTGGAGGAGGAGGGAGAGGGTGGATCTAATGTGGGCATTGCGACATGATATGCAGAGACTGGCCGCATCCAACGCATATTATTTGTCTTTGGCCCCGATCATCCTGTCTCTGACCACGATTATCTTGCCTCATCGGTACTTGCATCTATAGAGGTGGAGGATCTAGGACTGTAGGAGGCCCCTACTCCTGCCTGATTTTGGGGTGACGACGTCCCCACCCCTCCTGTATCCAATAACCTTGCCTCTCTGGGATGCCCTGCTACCTTCTCTAGATGTTGACCCCTCTAGCGGTCTCTTTCCTCTGCCTTGCACCATTAGCTGGTCAGGCTCCAGCTTCTTTGCCATCTCTATAATCTGTGCAGTTTTGCCATGAGATATGAATAATAAGGGCTGCCTCAAGGATTCTCCGAGCCCATGGTGAACCTTTTAGCATACTTCCGGTCATCCCGGTCAATGAATCCCACAAACCTGGCCAGATGGGAGAATTCTCTTTGGTATTCGATCACGGATCTGCTCCCCTGTTTGAGGTTCAGAAAGCTCACTTCCAAAGCATCTCTGTTTGTGGTGGATACGTAGTGCTCTAAGAATGTATCGCTAAATTCCTCCCAAGAAATATCCATCAGCTCTCTATCAGTATATACAGAGTCTCATACAGACTTCCACCACCTCTTCGCATGTCCATCCAGTACCGAGGTGGCAAGAGGGACTGCCTGGCTGACTGGGCAGCTGATGCCAGCCAACAGCTCCTGAATAGTCTCCATCCACTCCTCCCTCTTCACAGCATCCTCCGTCCCGCAGTACACTGGAGGAGACGGACGCTTAAAGGCACTCAACCAGTTCGACCCCAGATTTTGCTGTGGGGCCTAGATCTGCTGGGCTCTGAAGGCTTCCAGGATAGCGGTCAGAGTCTTCCCCATCTCAGTATGCACAAAGGGAGTGATAGCTGGAGAGGGAGGTAGCATATTCGGCTGCGGAGCAACCTGTAGAGGTTACAAAATAGGTAAGGTTTAATTAGAATTTGCCTAACTCATTGTGTTAACTGGACTGATCGTGTGAATTTTACATAGACACACCATCGCTTCCGCTACATAGTTTGTCCGCAAACTAATTCTCGAGCGGGTTTTCCAATGTTGTGGACTTTGTTCTCATATGATCGTATGGTCAAGTGATACCAGTTTATAAGATCTGACTTCCCAATTTGGAAGCATACCCAAATCTTATGCCCACAACCGCCGCCTTACGGAGATACTACCATATGGGTTGGTTGACACCGCAAGACATCGATTCTGTCGGCTAACATGATCATACCCCAGAGAAAATATGAGTAATAGAAGCAAGTAAATAGTCCATAGTCACAGTATAAATATATAGAAATGGAAAATGCATCAGTCTAGATAGAGTACAACAATGAAAAGTAAAAAGGGCTTAAGCCCTGGACATCAAATATAAAAAACCCTCTCTCTCTCTAACAGCGGAAGACACTATCATCTCTAACTCATCCCACCTGCGGTTGCTCTACTGTAGAAGTAGTAGTAGGTTGTAGTCGAACTGGCTCCTCAAGTCCTTTCACCTCGTCCTGCTGGTCATGCTGGTACCCCATCTCCTCGGGCCCCTAAAAATAGTTGTTCACCGACCGTTAGTCAAAAGACTAAGTCATTTCATCCGCACCTTTCACCTTAACTCCTAGGCACCGTGCGGGAGGAGGAAGCGGAAGGAAACAAGGGGTGGCAAGTATAAACAGATGACAGTGGCCCTATACTAACAAGTATATGAGGAGTACAAGTACTACTACTCTAGCAGATCTATATAAGAGAAATAAGTACAGTAAAAGAAGAATAGAAGGCAGTACGCAAGTAGGAAACTGAAGTAAGAAAATGCTAAAGTAAAGGACAGTAAGAAAAGATATACTACCATCACAGAAGTACCCTAACTTATATGAGTGCCCATACAAACATATAAGTTAGAGTTTTAAAATTTATCTTATCATATAAAAGAGCCCATACTAATTTATATGATAAGGATCCATGAAGCGTATGACCTAATATGAATGAGTGCATGCGAGTTATTATGAATCATGCAAGTGCAACTCACACACAACAACTCTGTGATCACAGACCTTTAGTTCCCGCTTTTTGGAGCTAGCATCACTCTATGGTACCACCATTGTGGCTACGATAGCAGTGGATCGGGCGACTCCACTCCTAGGCAGGTATGCACACTACCAAACCTAGACCTCTCATTCGCCTCTATACACGTCCTAGGTGCACTCTAGAGTTTTGGGTACTAATTGCTGACTACCCGTCAGTCTTGTTTGGTCAGGTGTGTGTTTTTAAGGATTGTCCACCAGACCGCAGTATAAACAACCTACTGGCCCCTCAACCCACACACCTGTCTGAGTCACCGTACTGCCATCAGTGTGACGATTGGCCAAGTACCGCGTGACCCGCCACTAGTATGTTTATGCACATGCAAGTATTACAACTCGAACCTTTAGCTCTAGAGGGACCAGCCTGTCCTGAATCCCTCCAACCCTATACGGGTGAGCATATAACACAAATCCCTCAAACCCTAAACGGGCGAGAATATTTCCATGAATCCCTCCAACCTAGTACTGGTGAGTATGATGATACGATGCCTAACCTATTAGGCTACTCTTGTCTATAGGTTATTATACTTAGTGACTTAAGATTAATCCCAGGACTTCCCAGGGTATATCCGGTGAAGGGCTCTCGGGGGCACTAGGAACTACCATGGGCTGAAGCCCAAAGCTCCCTTTCTCAAGGATATTTACTTTAGTGCATGCCTACCTGTCACAACCCGCATTTTCTTCGAATTAAGAATTATCAGAGTTTGAGAAAACACGCGTTGTGATGCCACGTCGAGCAGGGGATAACTGCTGACGCTCAGGCAAAACACTATCTACTTTACTTTATGAAAAATAATAAGTTAAATTTCTAGAAATTCAGTTATATTTTTAAGGCCGTATCCCTCGGCTATGTGGATCATCTAGTCCACCCTTCAAAATTATACTTATACGCAACGAAAAATACTTTATTTACATTTATTCATCCTAAGAGAGAACGCATAAGTGTCCCCAGGGGACATCTTATACTATGCAGGAACTTAGATTTAATTTTTATATATATAAAAAAAATGATCTTTATACGTCGCCTTGAAAGTAGTGTATGAGTTTGTAAAACATGCAGATTATGAGATATATATACTTAATAGTGTTTTTTAGGTTTTAAAAGTAATTAGCATCCTAACATAAATCATCCCAAGAGCAATTTTAATATAACCAAAAGCTGTAAATCTAACAGTGTAAGTAAGTACAAATTATCTAAAAGAAAAACCAATAGTGGGCGTCAACAACTGACACGAACCCACTGGTGAGTAGGTATGTCTATACTACATGTCTAAAGAAAACTACCTCCCAAAGAAGAGGAACAGAGAACCACAGTAGTAGCTAGAATGCTAGAAAATCTCCAGGATCAAACTAACCGCACAGTCGGCTAAATACCTGTACCTGAGGTATTCAGAAAAATAGAACACCTCAACAAAGCAACTATCAAAAGGAAAAAAAACAAGGATACAATAGAATTATACAGGAATTAAAATCAGGTCAGAAGTAAGTGAAAGTGAAGTAAAATAGTTACAGGAAGAAGAAGAAGGTAAGCAAAATAGGTAAAACTGATACTCAACAAAGGTGAGCAGGGAGGGAGTGCACCAAGAGCACGAATAAAGCCGAGCTTCAAGAATCTCTGCAAAAAGGATTAGCACAATAGTAATATCCTAACACAGGGCGAAAGCGGAAAGAATCACCTAGTACTGGAGGTGGACAAACTCAGTAACAAAGACCTAAACTGGTGACCACATGTCAACCAAGTTTAGCAGACCTAAATATCTCCGAGGGCTGTGGCGGCGGCACCGGTCCAACTCAACCAAACAGCCCATACTGCCATAATAAGACAAGATGAAAACAGGGGTGGCGGCATCGGTCCAACTCTCCCCTCAAACACATCCTGCTCCAGCACTAGTGACTCGGGAAAACCCTTACTGGTGGTTTCATGAACCACCAAGAAGTCAACACAACCCTGAACCATCTAGAGCACCCCACCTAGGAACCCTAAGTTCAAACCGACGGACTAAACGTCGAGTTGCTAAATTACGCAATACAACACATCAAATTGAAAATAAAGCAATACTAATAGGAAAAAAATAGCTTGATTCACAACTCTTACCCATTACGCTAAACTAAACATAATTAGCAACTTGATCACCACTAAGTGTGTTCAACTAACCTGGTACAAGCCTATACGGTTAACATGATACTACCGTAAATATTTAAATTGATACAACCCATAAACAATTTAATTTGGGTGGTTGATACCAAACATTAACAAAGAGGTTTGACAGTAATTGCAAACAGGAGGATGGACACACACACAAAAAAAAATGGAAGGGTAGAGGTGATTTGCCTGAGAGTTTTTTTTTAATATGAATGTTGGTAGAAATCATGAATCACGGTATATTATTTATGCTTTGTAGTGTCAAAGGCTGTTGGTCAAAATCTCTGGGCTAGACTTGATCTAAAAAGTGGATATTTTATAGTGTATCATACATCAAAGTGTAGTTATGATTTTGGATGCATAATGAGTTTAATTTTTTTAAAGTAGCAGTATGAGGTTAGATAGAAGCAGACAAAGTCTTTACATCATCATTTCTGGAATAAAATGTGTATCACTTTAGTCAAGTATCATTTGCCATGGTAGCAGTTATACATAGGTTTGTTTGTAAGTCTAAAATTATTCAAAATTTTAAGGGTGTATGCGGACTACGATTTATTTCTTAGAAAATTAAAAGATATCTTAGCTTTAAAGTCGGAAATGATCTCAGCGATGTTATAGATTTAGGAAATTTGACCTGGACATTTGGAGCTAATCAATTATAGACATTACCGCTAGCAATGACAGTCGCGTTGACTATTCACGGAAGAAAAATTACTTTGGCAAGTGGATACCTGCCTTGGCTTTTGAAGAAATCTGGCCGAACAACCACTCAAAAACCGCCGGCCGCGAGCTACCAATCAAGAAAACCTGGACAAGAAATCGGGGAAGAACTTCTCTATCATAGCACAAAATGAAGCTAGGACTCGCACACCGATCGGACAGAAAAAAAAACATAGAGAGAATCCCAAAAAAATACCTCAGAACCACGATCTCGGCTAGAGGAGCACGGATCCGGCCTCAAACAGGGCTTTCGAGCGGATCTGGGTGATGAACGGGCGGTCGGAGCAGCAGCCGAGCGTCTGCCTTTTTCTTCCGCACGAAGGAACTGCGCTCGGTATTTTTTCCTGGCTGGGCGGCAAAATGGGGGGGGGGGGGAGGGAAGCCTAACTCATCCTATTATATAAATATTTAAATATCATACGTTATAATCTATAATAAGTTATAATATATATAATTTAGTTATAATATATAATAAGTTATAATGTATAATTATGTTATATTACATAACTTAATTATATATACATTAAAATGCCAAAGTTCATCCCCACGCTCCGCACGCACTTACATGTGCATTTTCGCACCAGCACACCCAAAACACGCGCTACGCCAAAAGTGCGTAAATATACATATGCGCTCGCATAAGGTGACGGCTCGCTAACTAGTGACCGTCGAAATGACGCAAAAATTAACGTTCTCGGATTTCGACCAAAACTCGGACCGTAGCTAAATACTCGGGCTACGAACACAACGGCGAAGTCGAAAACGACCTCCGACAAACAAACACTCGGGCTGACCTCGCCCGAAGCCAAAGCACAAGGATTCCCTAAAAGGCTCAGCCGGGCCTCCAAAATAGACACCGGCTAGCTGGGGAAACCTGCAACAGGCTAAATCCACTTGGAACACCTATCGAGGTACTCTAATAGCGGCACAAGCCGGAAACGGGTCAACGTAACGCCAAACGGAAAATTAAATAAATACCGAAAAAAAACGGGGGAGTTACAGTCACCCCTCCTAAAAGAAAGTTTCGCCCAGAAACTTTACGCACAAACTCCTAACAGGGAAGAAACACGAATAGTCTAACAAGAGCTAAGGAGGAGAAGACAAGACATACCGGGCATAAATCAAGGAAAGAGATGAGGTTGAGCCTCCCTCATCGCCGACTCCAACTCCCAAGAGGCGGTTTCCACCTCCTGGTTCCTCAACAAGACTTTAACCATGTGTATGGTCTTCCGCCACAACACTCGATCATGCGCATCCAGAATGCGGACCGGCCTTTCCACAAAAGTCAAATTCAGCTCCATCTGAGGCACCACATCCAACACTTGCCTACTACTCCGCACGCACTTCCGCAGCTGACTAATATGGAACTCATTGTGCACACCTGGAAAGGTGGCTGGCAAATCCAACTTGTACGC
The DNA here is from genome assembly GCA_039513925.1 of Platanthera zijinensis. Classification (NCBI taxonomy): domain Eukaryota; kingdom Viridiplantae; phylum Streptophyta; class Magnoliopsida; order Asparagales; family Orchidaceae; genus Platanthera; species Platanthera zijinensis. Next base: position 89,940,621 of record CM077087.1, on the reverse strand, counting down.
TGCCACACCAATACGCTCCACAATCCTGAATTACCCCAGATATCTCGGATCCAGCTTATGGTTCTTGTCGAACCTCTTCACTCCAACCATCGGGGACACCTTCAAGAATACCATATCCTCCACCAAAAATTCCAAATCGGACCTATGCCAGTTGGCATTCTTCTCATACCTCTCCTGAGCCACCCGAAGCTTCTCCCGAATAAGCTTCACGGCAACCTATATTTCCTCGAGTGCATCAGGACCCAACAAAGACCTCTCACCAGCCTTAGCCCAAAACAACGGTGTTCTGCAGCGCCTCCCATATAAGGCTTCAAAAAGAGCCATCTACAGGCTCACCTGATAACTGTTATTATATGCGAACTCCATCAGCCTCAAGCGCTCGTCCCACGCTCCCCCATGGTCTAGAATATAACAGCAGATCATATCTCCACAATCTGGTTGATGCATTCCGTCTGCCCGTTGGTCTGCGGGTGGTATGCGGTAGAGTATCTCAAGTCAGTACCAAAACCTTCTTGCAAACTCTTCCAGAAGTGAGACGTAAACCTGGAGTCTCGGTCTGATATGTTGCTTAAAGGAACTCCATGCAATCGGATGACTTTATTCAGATACAGCTCAACTATCTTCTTCAAGGGGTAATCCATCTCATTAAGGTACGAAGTGAACACATTTTGCTATTCTGACAACCATAGCCAAGACTGAATCAAATTCTCTCGGAGATCTCGACAAGCCTGAAATAAAATCCATCGAGATGCTCTCCCACTTTCAAGTCGGGATTTCCAATGGAGTCAACTTGCCATAAGGCCTTCCATAATCGGCCTTAACATGCTAGCAGGTGGAACACTCAGAAACAAACACAAAGCAATCTGTTGCAAGTCCTAATACATCTTATTTAGGACATGGGTGGTAGGCAACACTGACACCGTGCGCCTCACTACACAATTCAACTCGTATACCTTCGATATTGGGTATACAAACAATTTTTTTATAGCGGTAAATTCCCCTTCTCCGTTCTATTACAAAAGTGCAGTAAATCAGGATCGTCCTTTTGATGAAACCTTGTAAAAGAAGTCCATGAAGGCTAGATCCCCACCAACTACTTGGCGTGACACAACTTCTCACTGAAATGCCCGTTAAAAGAAATTCTTCTATCAACAAATTTAGCAGCGAGATCAAAAAATTTCCAGGTCTTTCTACTTAGGGAGTCGGCTACTACGTTAGCTTGCCCGAATAGTATCAAATCTTGACCTGAAAAATCAACAACATGCCCTAACCATTCCCGCTAATACTTTCTGAGTGAAGACATACTTCAACCCGAAAGAGAAGTGCATACTCAAATCTTTAATTCTTTAAAAGCATCCTCATGCTTATAGCTCCAAACAAAACTGCATTCTCATGCTTCGATTGAAATCCTAGCCCATTCCATAACCACAACTATTTTCTCTGGATCGGCTGAAATCTCATTCTATAATAACAACAATATATTCTGGGTTGACATAAATTTTGTCCTTGCTAACCACATGACCCAGAAAAAAAACCCGCGGTACCCATAACTTGAACTTACTAAATTTGGTGAATAGCTTATGGTCCTTCAAAGCAGATAAAACCAAACGCAGATGCCGGTCATGCCCCACAGCATCGCGAGAATAAATCAAAACATCGCCGATAAACGCGACCACGAACTTATCCAGGAAGTCCTTGTACACGCGGTTCATCAAATCCATAGAGGCTGAGGGCGCATTTGCCAAACCATACGACATAACCAAAAACGTAAACCTGCTCAATCTAGCACAGATCCTGAGGTTCATCAAGGCAGGCAACACTAAGGACAAGGATGGGAATGTTTTACAACATTAAGAGAATACCCAAAAACGTCACCTAAAAACACAATCACAAAAGGTCTAGATTTAGGACGATCTCTACGCCTCACACAAGAGAAAAATTAACTAGAAAGACATCCGAACACTCACGTACCACGGGAATCTCCTCTAAAATCGACAACGAACACCGGTTTCTAAAAACTAAACCCAAACAAACAAACATCCCGAAGCTAACGACTTCCAAGAGCAAACTGTAGAAGATAACTGGAGAAGCCTAACACAGATCACCATAAACACCCTTCGGCCGACCGTCGTCCATCTTGAGGTCCAAGCGCTAAATTTTGCACTGGATAACCACGTCATGCCCAGACGACCCATACATGCCCAAAATCACATCAAAAACTTCCCAGTCTATCACCTTTAAATCAAAAGCCACTAGAAAATCACTAAATTGTTTCAAACATCACTGAACAACTTGGTCTGATACCACCGAATCATCAGAAGGAAAACTTGACACAAAACATGTCACCAATCCGACAGAGGGTCAACCCGTGACACTCTACCAAGGCCCTAGACCCGAACGTGTGGGTAGCGACACAACCAAAAGAACACGCGCCTAACTGTTCTTTACCTTAAACTTCCCTATACAGATCGCGTACACAACTAAACGAACAAACGATAAACTAGGAATAAGATAAAACAAGTTATAACCTAACCTGAAATCACTTGGGTCGTAGACTGAATTTCTTCCTCGATCGACGCGATCAGCTTACCCTTTCCTTTGTCCAAGTACTGCACCTGAGGTAAAACTGGAGGTGGGGAAGGCTGAAACGTAGGCTGGAATTGCGGGCACCTTGCCTTAACATGCCCCTTTTTTCCTACACTGAAGGCAGACCTTACCCTTATCCCAACAATGGGCCACCTCATGCCCCTTCTTCTTGCACAAGGTACACACCCGATCTTCTTTGGGAGACTTCTGAACCTCCTGAACTTGGTCCTTCTTTTGAGCCTTCATTTGCTTAAAACATCTTTCAAAGGGGTGGCCTGATCGGCCACCGAAGCTACACATTTCCTTACTCCTTTTCCTTGAAACATCACCGGATACCTGGATGGTCTTACCCTCATCAGTCTTCCTTTTATCCTTCCTTAGCATCATGTCTCTATCCTTAGCATGGCCCATAGTCTCAACTTTAAGAGCAATTTCAACTGACCTTACATCAGTCTCGAATTGGTAAGTATTAGGGTACTGCTGAATGTCATTAGGGAGGCCACCCAAGAAGCCTTTTACTCTACACTCTTCAACAGCAAACAATCCCGAAGCAATCTTATTCAATTTGCTGATCTCGCTCTCATTTTCCTCCGCTGTGGGGGCTGGCTCACTAGGCTACCATCCTAAGGTGGCAGCCAATAATTCCTGCAACTGCACTTGCATCGCCAATACCTGACCTGCCAGGACCCCCATGCTCTGGCGCAGTTCTGCAATAACTGCCACTCCCTGCGCTCCTGGCGACTCACCCTCAAGCTGGAGGGTCGACCTCGTTGCTACACGCTTAGGCGCCATACTAAAAGAACAAACAAACCATTTATAAAAACTTAGCTCAATTACAGGGACTAAACAACCAAGTACAGACAAACCTACATGAGTACTTGCTTCAACTACCAACTTGCTCTGGGGTTTTCAATTATGATGTTATGCTTAACATAGGATAGTTCACCACCATCACACTAACGCAGTTACCTAGACCATGAATGCATGTATTTTATATTCTTTTTGACTCAAAACCATGTGTGTACATATGTCATCCTGCAAATCTTTAGCTTGGCACGTTGTGCTTATGCAATGTTATGTTATGCATGATTGTGCTATGCATTCTAAAAAGGTTCCTAATGCATGTTATGAGCGGCGTACACATGAAAATGTTATGCATCCCATAATACATAATATTTTCATGTAACGAAAAAGAAAACGTGCTAGTCGCATCCATGTGGTGAGGTTATACACCCCATAAATACATAACCCTCACATGTTGCCTCTTATGGTGGATCCATATACGAACACATATTATGCATCTCATTCTACATAATATGCCCCATATACTTCATGTTATGCTATGAGTGTAGTGTTCGTGCTTCAGCCAAGACGTGCAGATGACATGTCGGTGTGTGTATGATATGACTCTAAACACCTAATACTTGCAGGGAAAGGTTGCCCGACAATTTGTCAAGCAACCTCCCTCTGATACCAACTGTCACAACCCGCATTTTCTCCGAATTAAGAATTATCAGAGTTTGAGAAAACACGCGTCGTGATGCCACGTCGAGCAGGGGATAACTGCTCACACTCAGGAAAAACACTATCTACTTTACTTTATGAAAAATCATAAGTTAAATTTCTAGAAATTCAGTTATATTTTTAAGGCCGTATCCCTCGGCTCTGTGGATCATCTAGTCCACCCTTCAAAATTATACTTATACGCAGCGAAAAATACTTTATTTACATTTATGCATCCTAAGAGAGAACGCATAAGTGTCCCCAGGGGACATCTTATACTATGCAGGACCTTAGATTTAATTTTTATATATATATACAAAAATGATCTTTATACGTCGCCTTGAAAGTATTGTATGAGTTTGTAAAACATGCAGATTATGAGATATATATACTTAATAGTGTTTTTTTTAGGTTTTAAAAGTAACTAGCATCCTAACATAAATCATCCCAAGAGCAATTTTAATATAACCAATATCAGTAAAACTAACAGTGTAAGCAAGTGCAAATTATCTAAAAGAAAAACCAACAGTGGGCGTCAACAACTAACACGAACCCACTGGTGAGTAGGTATGTCTATACTACATGTCTAAAGAAAACTACCTCCCAAACAAGAGGAACAGAGAACCACAGTAGTAGCTGGAATGCTAGAAAATCTCCAGGAGCAAACTAGCCGCACAGTCGGCTAAATACCTGTACCTGAGGTATTCAGAAAAACAGAACACCTCAGCAAAGCAACTATCAAAAGGAAAAAAAAAACAAGGATACAATAGAATTATACAGGAATTAAAATCAGGTCAGAAGTAAGTGAAAGTGAAGTAAAACAGTTACAAGAAGAAGAAGAAGGTAAACAAAACAGGTAAAACTGATACTCAACAAAGGTGAGCAGGGAGGGAGTGCATCAAGAGCACGAATGAAGCCGAGCTTCAATAATCTCTGCAAAAAGGATTAGCACAATAGTAATATCCTAACACAGGGCTAAAGCGGAAAGAATCACCTAGTACTGGAGGTGGACAAACTCAGTAAAAAAGACCTAAACTGGTGACCACATGTCCACCAAGTTTAGCAGACCTAAATATCTCTGAGGGCTGTGGAGGCGGCACCGGTCCAACTCAACCAAACAGCCCATACTGCCTTAATAAGACACGAAGAAAACAGGGGTGGCGGCATCGGTCTAACTCTCCCCTCAAGCACATCCTGCTCCAGCACTAGTGACTCGGGAAAACCCTTACTGGTGGTTTCATGAACCACCAAGAAGTCAACACAACCCTGAACCATCTAGAGCACCCCACCTAGGAACCCTAAGTTCAAACCGACGGACTAAACGTCGAGTTGCTAAATAACGCAATACTACACATCAAATTGAAAATAGAGCGATACTAATAGGAAAAAAATAGCTTGATTCACAACTCTTACCCATTACGCTAAACTAAACATAATTAGCAACTTGATCACCACAAAGTGTGTTCAACTAACCTGGTACAAGCCTATACGGTTAACATGATACTACCGTAAATATTTAAATTTATACAACCCATAAACAATTTAATTTGAGTGGTTGATACCAAACATTAACAAAGGGGCTTGACACTAATTGCAAACAGGAGGATGGACACACACATAAAAAAATGGAAGTGTAGAGGTGATTTGCCTGAGAGTTTTTTTTTAATATGAATGTTGGTAGAAATCATGAACCACGGTATATTATTTATGCTTTGTAGTATCAAAGGCTATTGGTCAAAATCTCTGGGCTAGACTTGATCTAAAAAGTGGATATTTTATAGTGTATCATACATCAAAGTGTAGTTATGATTTTGGATGCATAATGAGTTTAATTTTTTTAAAGTAGCAGTATGAGGTTAGATGGCAGCAGACAAAGTCTTTACATCATCATTTCTGGAATAAAATGTGTATCACTTTAGTCAAGTATCATTTGCCATGGTAGCAGTTATACATAGGTTTGTTTGTAAGTCTAAAATTATTCAAAATTTTAAGGGTGTATGTGGACTACGATTTATTTCTTAGAAAATTACAAGATATCTTAGCTTTAAAGTCGGAAATGATCTCAGCGATGTTATAGCTTTAGGAAATTTGACCTGGACATTTGGAGCTAATCAATTATAGGCATTACCGCTAGCAATGACAGTCGCCTTGACTATTCACGGAAGAAAAATTACTTTGGCAAGTGGATACTTGCCTTGGCTTTTGAAGAAATCCGGCCGAACAACCACTTACAAACCGCCGGCCGCGAGCTACCAACCAAGAAAACCTGGACAAGAAATCGGGGAAGAACATCTCTATCATAGCACAAAATGAAGCTAGGACTCACACACCGATCGGACAGAAAAAAAAACATAGAGAGAATCCCAAAAAAATTACCTCAAAACGACGATCTCGGCTAGAGGAGCACGGATCCGGCCTCAAACAGGGCTTTCGAGCGAATCTGGGCGGTGAACGGGCGGTCAGATCAGCAGCCGAGCGTCCCCCTTTTTCTTCCGCACGAAGGAACTGCGCTCGGCATTTTTTTCCTGGCTGGGCGGCTGCATGGGGGGGGGGAGGGAAACCTAACACATCCTATTATATAAATATTTAAATATCATACGTTATAATCTATAATAAGTTATAATATATATAATTAAGTTATAATATATAATAAGTTATAATGTATAATTAAGTTATATTACATAACTTAATTATATATACATTAAAATGCCTAAGTTCATCCCCACGCTCCGCACGCACTTACAGGTGCATTTTTGCACCGGCACACCCAAAACACGCGCTACGCCAAAAGTGCGTAAATATACATATGCGCTCGCATAAGGTGACGGCTCGCTAACTAGCGACCGTCGAAATGACGCAAAAATTAACGTTCTCGGATTTCGACCAAAACTCGCACCGTAGCTAAATACTCGAGCTACGAACACAACGGCGAAGTCGAAAACGACCTCCGACGAACAAACACTCGGGATGACCTCGCCCGAAGCCAAAGCACAAGGATTCCATGAAAGGCTCGGCCGGGCCTCCAAAATAGACACTGGCTAGCTGGGGAAACCTGCAACAGGCTAAATCCACTTGAAACACCTATCGAGGTACTCTAACAGTGGCACGAGCTGGAAACGGGTCAACGTAACGCCAAATGGAAAATTAAATAAATACCGAAAAAAAAACGGGGGCGTTACACTACCCATGATTCCCTTTTTGCTCTCATTATTACTCTTGGGCGATCCTAATGATTTAAGATGTTTTTGAAGGGGCGACGGTCTTCCGTCGGCCTCCACCTGGTTGCTAACCAAAGGCTTACACTTTTGCTCTCGTCAAAAAGACAACACTACCAACCAGAGTTATACTCCACCTGTGATCTCTAGCTCAACTATCGATCCATCCCCGGTGGTCCTTGTAGTATAACCTACTTTCACTATGCGCAGCCCATGACCTAATACCACCCCAAAATAAAACTTCCAACTCCTTGGGCTACCTGCCCCAAATGATTTATCCTAGGATGGTATGGACTAATGAAGTGAGCATATTGCTTTATATAATTTTCTTAAGTCATTAAACCCTCTAATAAAATCATTTAACTAATTCCCTAGATCATTTAATACATGAAGTAATACAAATTATAATCCACTGACCTAAGGAATTTTTCTTGAGTTGTATCCTGGTAAAATATTGCTGCATATCAAAATTCATAATTTTCCTTTGAATATTTCTATTTATTTCTTGATTAATACAAAACTCACATAATTTCTATTTTCCAAATGAAGTATAAGGAATACATTACCCAAAATTCTACAAAATTTACATAACATAAATATCATTAATTTAAGCCTAATGGCAGAGTTTCATCAACTTCTATAATGTAGTGACCAACCAAATTCAATTCTTATTAATATACGAAAATGCCATTATGCTAGTATAAAAATTATTATGGCATCCAAAATTTTTTAAATAATTATACAAGGCTAAGCATACATTTATACAGCACTAGAAATTTTTCCAACATTTTTTGATATATATTTTTATCATTACTAAATGATTTCCCAAAAGGTCAAAATGGTCAAAAGTACATACTATCTTAATAAAATCAACAAATCAGGGCCATAAATTTTTCCAGGGATTACATATGACTCCCTAAATTTCTAGGCAAGATTTCAGAATTTTAACACTTGAATAACCCTATTTTCAAATTTTTATCCCTAAATGGCCTATCTTTCAAAAATTCCAAGTAATAGGATTCTTGCTTCCAAAAATCCCAAAATCTCTATGAGGGGTAAAATTTTTTCTAATGAGTCTCTGGAATAAGTTCCATGATTTTTGAATGTATCAAATAGGCTGAATATGAAATATTTCAAAAATTGCTATTTGCACCCCAAAGCTATATATTGCCAGCACATGCAAGTGGGTTAACCCAATATGCAGTTGTCCAAATATGCTGAAAATTTTACCATGCACATATTATGTCTCCAAGGACCTGCCACCAAAATTTGGAGCCATTTGGAGTCATATTACTCCAATTATTTCATTAATTTAAATTTGTGTATTATGACAATAACTATAGGAAAATTTCTTCAAAAACTTTTCATATTGTCACAGGGTTTAATTATGACCCTTACGAGCATCTGAACAAAATCTTAGGTCATATGGATATATTGTTTGGCCTAAGCATGCATTTGAATTTCTGCCCTTGCCTAGGACTAGTCCTAGTAGAACAACCCTACAGGAAAATCTACTAGGTCAAATTACAAGTTTAGGGTGGCATTTTAAAGTTAAGCCAAAGGGATACATATTTCATGTTAATTTTGTCCTCTGTAAATGGCTCTAAGAGCCTTATAATTAACATGCAATGTCACTGATTAAATGTGACAGATATTTATTATTCATAATAAAACACTTTAATCAATCAAATAAAAAGGAAATGGATGGCATCCGGTTATCTCCTACCTCCAGCTAACGGCTGGGATGAGCCTGTCCTGGATCAACTTGATCTCGCTTTTCCGGCCAGCTAAGCCACTGCCACCGCCAGCGGATGTTGCCACCACCTTCACCGAGGTGGGGGCTAGCGTTTTCCGGTGGTGAGGCAGTAGGAGGTGACTCCTCTAGCAATCCCGAGCGGGATGAAATGCTTGGTAAATCCCACATTTCCTCACAAGGCATTGGCCTCAATTGAGCCCGATATCTCTCCTAGTGGATCTAGGAAGCTAGTACGGGTAGAGGTGAGGAGAAAAGAACTTGTTCCAGGCCTTGGCTGCGGTTGCGGCGGCGGTTTGCCATTTCCGACCTTGCTCCAGAGGCTAGTTCCCAAATCCTCGATTCTCCACCAATTCCTCTACTCCAGCACTTGTTCTCCACTCCTCTCGACGTTCTAAAGCTGTTGGTGGGCTCAGATCTGGTTGATATTGGCTATAAGGGGAGATACGAGCGAGGTGAGCTCGGTTTTGAGCTTTGGTTGTTTCACCATGGCTGCCAAGTGGCCACCAGCAGCCAAACTCCTTTTAATAATCGAAAGGAGGCTGGCCAGCAAGGTTTTGGGGATGGAGGAATGAGCCATGTGGCCTCCACCTTCTTCTTTGCACTTTCTCTCTCCTATTTTGGGTGAATTCTCGAAAATGCACCCATGCATGTGTTCTCTCTCTAAAACTAGAGGGGTAAGGGTGGACTTTGATAACTTGGGCTGGTAATGGGCTAGCATTTGTGGGGTTGACCCAAGGGGAATGGGCTTAGCCCCCATTTTCTTATTTAGGACACATGTTTGACCAAGTTGACTTTTTAGGTTGACTTGGTCAACATGGCTAGTGGACTTACCCCACTTGAGGGTCATGGACCCTATGACATGACCCAACTGGGGTTGGTCCATGGTGATGTCCCACTCAGAACATTTGGGCCTTTAGGTGCATGTTTGATAAACTTAGGGCTAAGGTTGACTTTGGTCAACTAGGGTCAAAGGGTGACCCAATGGCATGCCCTAGGTTCCACTTAGATTATTTTATGGTTAGGGCAATGTGGTGGGGTCATGGAGTGGTTAGGGCTCCTATTTAGGCTAGTTTGACCTCGTTTTACTTTGTCCCTATAGTGGGTACCACATGGCTACAACCCATTACCTAGGGCCAAACCTAACTAATTTCCCTAACACCAAACCCATGCCCAACCCAATCTAAGTTAAGGGGTCTAGAAGTAATATGGGATGTAACATGCGTGACCTAGGGCATGTCCACCATCGTATAGAAGCAATCATCCTTCCCGCCACAATCCAGAGCCCGAGTTCAACCCCGTACATGTCACGCCCCCCTGACACGCCCTCCTCGGGCTTATCAAAGGGCGTGTCTGTAACATCCCATTTCCGGCTAGACCCCTAGAAGTGGTTTTGTCATAACAGAACCTTAGGAAACCCAGGAATTGACGATTATCGACAAAAATTTCGAGGCAAGGGGTGGTCACGCCCGTGACCGGTTCGTCACGCACGTGATCTTGGAATGGCGTTGAGTGAGCTAAGCTCACTCAACGCCGTGGGATTGATGGCGTTGAGTGAGCTTAGCTCAATCAAAGACATCAGCTGGATGGCGTTGAGTGAACTTAGCTCACTCAAAGCCATAAGTAGGATGGCGTTTAGTGAGCTTAGCTCACTCAAAGCCATAGGTTGAATGGCGTTGAGTGCACTGACTGCACTCAACGCCATCTGGTGTCGGCAGGAATGGTGTTGAGTGAGCTGAGCTCACTCAATGCCATAGACTGGATGGCATTAAGTGAGCTTAGCTCACTCAATGCCGTAAACGGTCAGGCGGGATGGCGTTGAGTGCGTTTAGTGCACTCAACGCCATAAGCTGAACGACGTTGAGTGCACTGACAGCACTCAACGCCATTTGGTGTTGTCTGGATAGCGTTTAGTGAGTATAGCTGTCTCAACAGCATAACCTGGACGGCATTGAGTGAGCTAAGCTCACTCAACGCCATCGTCTTAAAAGACATATTCCGGGTGGCGTTGAGTGAGCAGAGCTCACTCAACGCCATAATACGGATGGCGTTGAGTGAGCTGAGATCACTCAACGCCATAATCCGGATGGCATTGAGTGAGCTGAGCTCACTCAATGCCATAGTCTTGAATGGCGTTGAGTGAGCAGAGCTCACTTAACGCCGTAGCCTGATGGCGTTGAGTGAGCTGAGCTCACTCAACGCCATTATACTTAGACTTTTTCTTGTATTTTTATTTCCAGATGGGTGCTAGTTTAGCTGAACCGGGCCGGTTCAGGAGTGAGCTGCCTTCTCCAATAAGACCTGATAAGTTTTATTTAATTTAAGTTGACCAGTCATGCTGTGCCACGTGGACCGCCGGTTTTGCAAAAGGACGGTTGCGGCCATGGCCGAAAGCTTGTAGTCACGGCCATCAATGGCATTTGATGCCATGACTCTTTCCCTTCCCCTGAAACTGCTGGATTCAACTCCTCTAAGGGAGAGGAGGAGTTTCCAACCCTCCTCCAGCTGTCATAGAGTCGTTTCAGCTCCCCTCCATCATGGCTGGGCCAAGCTTTTATGGGCCATTAATGGCCACCAGCTTTGGCCGATCCCCCTCCTTGCCCAAGCTTTTAAACACCTTTAGAGGCCCAAGGGGAGTTTTTCCCAGCTGTTACCCGAAGTTTTCGAACCTCCTCTTACTGTTGAAGAATTTCCGGCGACGCCACCACCGCGCAAATGGCTTCCTGACGGTCTGCACGCCTCAAGCCCGCGAACAAGGTCCTCCCCTCCCTCTTCTTCTGCGGATAGATCTTAGGATCAATAGGTTTGAGAATCGGGCTCAACTGAGCCCGGTTGAAACTTCCATTTTCATGGATTTTCCATGAAACTCGTGTTCGGGCTCACCGGAAAAAGCCCCTCCGACGGCTGCGCCGCCGCCCGGTGATGGCTGCCACCTCAACGGAGGTGGTGGTGGCGGTGGCCGGTAATGGAGGAGGCTGGACGGTCGACAGCTGCTCTTGGAAGTAGTTCTAGGTCGGGCAGATCACGGCCTTTGGCTGGAGGATGAAGACAAGTCTAGATCCCTTATATCTTGCTTCAAGATCAGTGCCATGAAATTAGATTTTATTTTATAAAGCAATTTCTGAATGAAAATATCTGTCACTTTAGATAATTTAGGAAAAATACCTAAATGCTCCTACAGGAAAAATGGTCAACATTAATATTGTAGCGCTTTGAGTCTAGAAAATTTTAAAATTTGTTTCATGCATTTTGGACCACTGGATAGACCTCAGCACTCAATTTGTTAAGGTCTACCCATATGGTTGTCCTAACTTTAGAAAAATTCCCCACTCCAATCCAGTCATCAAAATGACTTGAAATTTGGGGTATGACCTAATCTTATCTGTATCTAGACGCTATCCAAAAATTAGGATTTTTGGGAAATATTTTTCTATAGTTTTTAGAAAAATTCTATAATCCTAGCATAATTTAATTAGATGGATAAATGACTTCCAAACCCTCCCAAATTTTGGTGAGTGGTCCCTGGGTTTATCATAAGGTTCTGGTAAAAATTTCATCTCATTTGGAGATGTTTTGATTAGGTTTGTGTCCAACCCTAGGTTGATCCTTATAGGATAATTTAGGATCAAACACCCCCTTGGTATTTGGGTGGTCATATCACCTCAACAGAGGCTGATATTTTGGTCACTGACTTTTTAGGACATGACACACCCTCCAAGGGAGTTTGGAGAGACTTGGTGTGGGGTAGCCCTAGAACCCTAGGGAAAACCCCTTAATGGGGGTTTTTAGGGTTGTGAAGGTCATGGGGTCAAATGATCTTGGACTGACTTAAAATTTGGTGGAGAGAACCATAGGGCCATTATAGTTCTCTGGACAAAATTTTAGGGTATTTGGAGACACTTAGGCCACCTAAAATCCTTACCCAAGTTTAGGGCACTAATCTTAACTTGAATTATTAAGCTATCAACTGAACTTCAAATCAAGAAAAATTGGAGTAGTGTGATTTTATAATTTAAATGGCCATGCTTTAATTTTGTTGAGATTTTTGGGTTAATTTATACAGTACTTCATTTACAACCCTAGTTGTGCCCTAGATATTTATTTTGATGATTCTGGAATTTCAGTTCATTGGAATGTTATGAAATCTTGTATTAGGGCATCTTATAGCATGTTATACCTTCTGTATTTTTCTTGGAAGTTTTATATGATTATTTTGGGTACATATTTCTTTAACGTACTAGTTGTGACATGGAGTCAAAAATGCAAATAATGTCCAATTACTATCTGAAAAATTATGAAATTTGGTCAGTGGGTGTTTTAAATTACGTTAGTCCCGATGTAATTTTCTATGGAATTTTTTATGAATAAAAATAGTATCTCCTTCTTTAAGCTAGGAAAATCAGTATTTTACTTTAAAATAGATTCAGAGCCCAAATATTAGATAAAAATTATGGGACTTGGTTTCTGATAATTTTAGGTCACCATTAAGCTTCTATAATTTTCTTGAGATTTTTGGATACAAATTTACAGTACTTCCTTCATAATATAGTAGAAATGGCCTAAAATGGTAAATTAGGAAAAAAATAGGCCTAAACACTTCTGGAATTTCTCAAAACTTGGAATTACTGTTTAAATGTCTCATAGGATTTTTACTGATTTTATGATGATTTATTGTTTGCTCATTAGTGCACTTCATGTTCATACTAGGGCATTTGGAATCTTTGAATAAATAAATTAAATGTCCGATAAATAGGAAAATTTGGAAATCTTGGTCTTAGCTATATTATGTCATGATAGACCTCCAGTAAATATTATAGGAGATTCGTAAGACAATTTGGAGTACCTCCCCTCATACTCCTCACGTATCTTAGGATGGTCTGCATGTAGTAAAACCCCGGAAACTGAACTAGAGCGGATAATGAACTTTGGGAGATGGAATTTTTGGTAGTTGCTGGTTGGTTAGGGCAAGCTAAGTTAAGTTCATTATTGGAAGTCAGGATAAGTAGAGTGTGAGACTGGTTAAGGATAAGTGGCATACGGGAACGACGAAAGATCGTCCACCCCGGGTAGTAGTGGAAGAGTCTTAATACGCTAGGGCTATATCTAAAGTAACTTAAAAAGGGATCGGGTAATGGGTATCAACCAATAACAATAAGTGCCTTGCGAAAGGGAAAGGTGGGCTTCAGCTACCATCATAGTTCCTAGTGCCCTTTGAGAGCCCTTCACGGGGAATACCGGGGGCAGTCCTGGGCTAACGTAAACTATAGAAATAATAATCTAAAGAGAAACTAGTATGGTTAGGGTTACACAAACATACACCCCATTAGCTAGGAAGGTAGAATAATTTGTTTGGTTGCCATTCAGACGGTAGCTCTTAAGGTAGATGCACGGACGGGATAGTCCGGGGAGCCGAGGGCTCGAGGGTTGGAGTACATAATAAAGGTGGTGGGTCTTCGATATCTGTTTGTCGTTCACAACGACATCGGTACGTTGACTCGGCGATGTGGGACACTTAGCCAATGAAAGTTTGGTGGATATAGCTAGCAGCAGTACGCGGATACTCGAGGTTGTGTTCTTCTAGGGGCGTACAGAATGGCTAGGCCCGGTAGTGAGGATACCCGCCTAGGAGTGGGGACCCACTGTCTCTGTTTTCCACTACGGAGGTTCCTGGGAGTGAAGCTAGCTGCCTGAACAGGGGGAACTAAAGGTCTGTGCGCATAGAGTCGTGTGCGTGAGTTGCACTTTCATGAATCATGGCATAGCATATCACTACACTCATATTTGCATACAACCGACACCCCAACATATAAATCGGTATGGGACTTTGTATACGATGGGAGCCTTGCAGAAGACCCCTTAACTTATAAGTTTGTATGGGCATTCATATAAGTTAAGGTTACCTACCTACTTACTTACTTGTTTACTTTCTGTTCTCTAGCTACCCTTTTTATACAATTGCTACTTACTACTTCTCTTCTTTACCACTTACTACCATAGAATTGCTAGTTGTACTTTGTTCTAGATAGTTGTTACAATAACTCCCCTATCATCTATTTGATTATTCTCCACCTTTGTAGCTTCCCTTTCCTCCTCTCCGTTCGGTGCCTAGGAGCCGTGGGGGAGGGGTAGGGGATGATAGGGCTTAGTCTTTATGACTATTGGTTTTCGAACCACAACATTACAGGAGCTCCGGATGTGAGACAGGGACCAGCAGTCCAGGGACCGGCACCAGCGGAGTACAGTGCGCATGGAGGTGGGTCATTCTAGCACTGGTGCACCTGCGACCAGCTCCGTGAGTGATTAGTACTCTTATAGTTCTGCGATGAGTGATTTATAGTGAGGACTCTGATGTACCGGGCTCGAGCCCGTTTATCTATATTTCATCTAAACCGTATCTTGCAGTACTTCTATTATCTATTTCCTGTTACATCTACTGATGGACTGGATGTGATTTCACTTTTATTTACATGTTTATGTGGACTTGTTTACATTTATGTATAATTGCTTCTCTCTCTTGTGATCGAAAAGGGCCGGCAGAATTGGCGCTTTATAGTGGCGGCCTTCCCGTGAGTCGGTGCCACTGCAAAGCGGCAGTTCTGGGCTAAGACCCCGGTGTCAAAAAAAAGGGGGTCTTACAAGTGGTATCAGAGGGGACCTCGATCGAAAGAGAAGTAGTCCACAAAACCTTGGGCCACCACCGTGCGAGCTTAGTTTGTGGACAAACTAGCAGCGGAAGCAGTGGTGTGCCCATAAGGGAAATCACGTGTGAAAGTCCATCCTAACCCTTCTTAAAATTCCATTCATTCGCTCTCTAACAAATGGAATTTTTACTTGTAGCCTGCGACGAACCCTACATCAAAGCAGGGGACACCCCAGGCTCCGAATGTGGTCCCGCCTCCGCCGGCTCCAGCTCCGTTCCAGCAGACGGAGATGGGGCAAACACTGACGGCCATTCTGGAGGCCTTCAGAGCTCAGCAAGCCCCGACTCCACAGCCAAACCCCGGGGCCAATTGGATGACTGTCTTCCGGGGACTTTCCCCTCCATCCTACCAGGGTACGGAGCCTGCACTACGTACGGAGGAATGGTTGGACACCATTTACGAGATGCTGGCAGGGATTCGATGCCCCACTAAGGAGGCAGTTGCTTTGGTGGTCTCCTGCCTAGAGTCACACGGAAAGAGGTGGTGGAAATCTCAGCTTGACACCACCTTTGCGGGGATGGATTGCGCTGATATTACTTGGGAGGAGTTCAGAGCAGCGCTCTTGGGAAATATTGTACCTCAGTCGGCGAGGGATGACCTGGAGGATAGGTTCCTGCGATTAAGGCAGGGGAACAGGACTGTGGTGGAGTACTACCAGGATTTTACTCACCTGGCCCATTATGCGGACGCTTATCAGTTAGACGATGCTGGCTATGCCCGGATGTTTTATTAGGAGCTGCAAGACGACATGAGCCAGGCCCTCCTTTTCGTCTCAGAGGGGAGTTTGGCCAGGATTCTGGAGATGGCTAAGAAGAGAGAGGTGGATCAGCTTACAGTGAAGAGCCGGAAGAGACCGGCTGATGATACAGTGATTGGAGGTCGTAAAGACCGTCCTTGGGGCCAAGTTATTGGGAAGAGAAGGAACGGGGATCATCCTCGTCAGGAGTTTGGGTAGGAGTAGATGAGTCAGGGGGTACTCGCTCCCCAACATATACAGATGCTAGAAATGCCAAGGACAGCAGAGCAGCCACCGGTATGCTATCAGTGCAACCAGCCGGGGCATATCAAGAGGAACTGCCCTATTAGGCGAGCACCCCCACCAGCACATCAGGGCGCTCAACCTCCCCGGTAGTTTAGCGGACGAGGATAGGTCCGAGGACGAGGATTTCAGGATCGAGGACGCAGGCCAGAGAGGGAGCAGGTGTATGCTCTATACCTGACACAGCCCCGAAACCTGGAGCAGGTTATCGCAGGTATGGCAGTACTTTTAAATTTTCTTCATATAAACTAGTATTCTAGACATAACCTAGTTAGAAATTAAGAGAAGACAACTACAAAAAAATACTAAGACAATTAATTACCCCAGGCATAGTCTTCATTAGCGGCAAGCCCGCTCTTATTCTCTTCGACACTGGTGCTTCGCACTCGTTCGTGTCGGAGGATTTCGTGAAAGGACTGGAAGGTGTGGAGCCATTCACCAGGAAGATGATGAGGGTGCGCCTACCCGATGGATCAGAGATAATGACCTATGCTCATTGCAATATGGAAGCGAGGATCGGCGGGAAGTCATTTAAGGAACCAGTGACGATCCTGAAGATGCCAGATTACGATCTGATCCTGGGCATGACTTGGCTGTGCTGGAACCATGCCCAGATCGACTGCGTGGCAAAGAGGATCACCGTGAGGCATGACGACTCCTTCATTATCATAGAAGGTATTATACCAGCACCCCGTACCTTATTATTGTCTGTGCAGGCCGTTAAGGCCAACCTGCATGGGGGAGAAGTTTATCAGGTCCTTTTTGAGGAAGTCATGGCCAAGGACTCCATTTCAGATATTCTAGTAGTGCGAGACTTCGCCGACGTGTTTCCAGAGAAGCTACGAGGGCTACCCCCACACCGAGAGAAGGACTTTCAGATTTAGCTCGTACCAGGGGCTAAGCCGGTATCCAGAGCTCCCTATCGAATGGCCCCAAAGTAGTTGGTGGAATTTCGAAGCAAGCTTTAGGAGTTATTAGAGGCCGGGTTCGTCAGGCCTAGCTCTGCACCATGGGGAGCTCCGGTGCTACTCGTTAAGAAGAAAGATGGGACCCTTCGACTGTGCATAGATTACCAGGCCCTGAACATGTTGACGGTCCGGAATACTTATCCCTTACACAGGATAGACGAGCTATTTAACTAGCTGGAGGGAGCCCATTGGTTCTCAAAGCTGGATCTGAGATTCGGGTACTACTAGCTTTGCATTCGGGAGGAGGACATCCCGAAGATGGCCTTCAGCAGCAGATATGGGTTGTACGAGTTTACCGTGATGCCGTTCGGGCTCACGAATGCACCCTTCGCATTCATGACCTTGATGAATCGGGTGTTCGAAGAGTATCTGGACGTCTTCGTCATCGTATTCATTGACGACATCATTATATATTCAAGGACGGAGGAGGAGCACGCGAGACATCTGGCCTTGACCTTGGAGAAGCTGCGTGAGCATGAGATGTATGCCAAGTACAGCAAGTGCCAGTTCTAGCTAAAGGAGGTGGCCTTTCTGGGCCATGTCATCAGTGGAGCAAGTCTGGCAGTTGATCCGGTGAAAGTACAGGCAGTACGGGAATGGCCACCACTAAAGTCGGCCTCGGATGTTCGAAGTTTCTTGGGACTTGCCGGTTACTACCGGAAGTTTGTAAAGGGGTTCTCTCAGATTTCCCTCGCTCTTACGTCTCTGACTAATAAGGAGTCCCCTTTTATCTGGAAGCCTCGATGCGAATCTGCCTTCCAGGAGCTGAAGGATCGTCTCACCTCGGCTCCCATCCTTGCTCTTCCATCAGGGAAGGAGGGATTCCAGGTGTACACAGATGCTTCCTGTCAGGGGATGGGTGTCGTTCTGATGCAGAACGGGCACATAATTGCCAATGCCTCCCGTCAGTTGAAGCAGCACGAGCAGAACTATCCCAATCACGATTTGGATATGGGGGCTGTTATTTTTGCTCTTAAGATCTGGCGACACTATCTCTACGGATTACATTACGATATCTTCTCCGACCACAAGAATCTGAAGTACGTCAACACCCAGAAGGAGTTAAACATCAGGCAGAGATGCTGGGTTGAATTTCTGTCGGACTACCAGTACACCATGCACTACCATCCGGGGAAGGCGAACGTGGTCGCAGATGCTCTAAGCCGGAGAGTGAGTACGTCAGGAGTAGGCCTGCAGCTGATGGCCTTGGAGTTGGTTAGATCATTCGAGGAGATGCAGATTTCACTAGTGTCTGAGGATAACCCGGAGCTATACATGGAGTATCTGGGGTCGATGGTTACTACTGATGATATTCGAGACCGCATCAGATATGGGCAGATGCTGGATGAGAGAGCTGAGCCGATATTCCGAGCCTTGGAGGAAGGCACGACAGGAGATTACTCTTTGAGGGATGGTCTCCTGTGTTTCAAGGCAGAGTCTACATACCAGCAGGGGGACAAATCTGGGAGGACATTTTGACGGAAGCTCACTGCAGCCGGTATTCGGTACACCCGAGATCACCAAGATGGTAAAGGATTTGAAGAGGACGATGCACTGGCCGGGTATGAAGAAAGATATTACGTACTTTGTGACGCATTACGAGGCCTGCCAGCTCGTGAAGGCGGAGTGTAGGAACCCGACAGGCTTGCTGCAGCCGCTTCCGGTGCCAGAGTGGTAATTTGAGGATATTGCCATGGACTTCATACATGGGCTACCTCGATCCCGTGCGGGGAATGACTCGATCTGGGTGATAGTGGACAAGCTAATAAAGGTGGCCAGATTCATTCCAGCGGCGAAGGATGCACCGGTTAGTGTACTAGTACGGAGGTTCATTGAGCAGTTTTTACGTTACCATGGGGTGCCTAAGACTATCATTTCGGATCGGGATGGGCGGTTTATATCCAGGGAATGGAGGTCAGTCCAGGCCCATCTGGGTTCTCGGTTGACATTCTGCACAGCTTTTCATCCTCAGACCGATGGGCAGACAGAACGCACAAATCGTAAACTGGAAGATCTATTGCGACTGTGTATTCTAGACCGTGGCGAGCCTTGGTAGAGATTGCTGCCACTGGTCGAGTTTTCGTACAACAACGCCCATCAGTCCAGCATAGGCATGGCTCCATATGAGGCGTTGTACGGAAGAAGGTGTAGGACCCCACAATCATGGGTTCAGGATGAGGATCCGCAGGCACTAGGCTCGGAGCTTGTGGGAGATACAGATGCTCAGATTAGATTGATCCGGGACAGGATGTTGGAAGCCTAGAGCAGACAGGCAAAATACTACAATGCAAGGCATCGTCAAGTGGAGTTCCATGTGGGAGACTGGTTTTTCTTGAAGATATTACCGATGCACGGAGTCTCGCGTGTTCGCGGGCAGAAGAAGCTCAGCCCGAGTTATATGGGGCCTTATAGGATCCTGGAGCGGATCGACCTCTTAGCCTATAGACTAGAGCTACCATCGGAGTTAGCGGGATTGCATGATGTCTTCCACGTCTTCTCACTTCGGAGGGCTCTGCTACGTCCTGAGCAGCTAATTTCCTCGGCAGATGGCCCGATGGCCTCAGATCGGTCAGTCAACTTGGAGCCAAACAGGATTGACGACACAGCAGTGCGGGTCTTGCGACGGAAGAAGGTTCCGTTAGTCAAGGTTCTGTGGAACAATCATGGGCAGGAGGAGCATACATGGGAGCCACAGGACTTGATGCGACAAAAATACCCGGAACTTTTTCATCAGGTATACCTCACAACCCCTCTGGACAATCAATTTGCTTTCCTATTTTAAACTAATAGGACTGAAATTTCAAGACTAGGGGCTAATCTTTTGTTTATTGGGGTGTATATACCTAGTTAATTGGGCGAATTAATCATAGATTTGAAACCGCACAAAGCAAACATAACGTAGAGATGTAATCTTTCAATTCTCATGGGATGTTACAAGCTTCTTTTTCCCGACTTGGGTCCCGTAGGCCTAACCTTGATTTCGGGGACGAAATCTTTGTTTTGTTTATTGGGATTTTGTAACATCTCATTTCTTGATAGACCCCTGCAAGTAGTTTTGTCATAACAGAACCTTAGGAAACCCAGGAATTGAAGATTATCGACAAAAATTTCGAGGCAAGGGGTGGTCACGCCCGTGACCGGTCCGTCACGCCCGTGATCTTGGAATGGCGTTGAGTAAGCTAAGCTCACTCAATGCCGTGGGCTGGATGGCGTTGAGTGAGCTTAGCTCACTCAAAGCAATCAGCTGGATGGCGTTGAGTGAACTTAGCTCACTCAAAGCCATTAGCAGGATGGCGGTTAGTGAGCTTAGCTCACTCAAAGCCACAGGTTGAATGGCGTTAAGTGCACTGACTGCACTCAACGCCATCTGGTGTCGGCAGGAATGGAGTTGAGTGAGCTGAGCTCACTCAACGCTGTAGACTGGATGGAATTAACTGAGCTTAGCTCACTCAACACCGTAAACGGTCAGGCGGGATGGCGTTGAGTGCGTTGAGTGCACTCAATGCCATAAGCTGAACGGCGTTGAGTGCACTGACAACACTCAACGCCATTCGGTATTATCTGGATGGCGTTGAGTGAGCAGAGCTTACTCAACGCCATAACCTGGACGGCGTTGAGTGAGCTAAGCTCACTCAACGCCATCGTCTTAAAAGACATATTCCGGGTGGCGTTGAGTGAGCAGAGCTCACTTAATGCCATAATCCGGATGGCGTTGAGTGAGCTGAGCTCACTCAACGCCATAATCCGGATGGTGTTGAGTGAGCTCAGCTCACTCAACGCCATAGTCTTGAATGGCATTGAGTGAGCAGAGCTCACTCAACGCCGTATCCTGATGGCATTGAGTGAGCTGAGCTCACTCAACGCCATTATACTTAGACTTTCTCTGGCATTTTTATTTCCAGCTGGGTGCTGGTTTAGCTGAACCAGGCCGGTTCAGGAGTGAGCCGTCTTCTCCAATAAGACCTGATAAGTTTTATTTAATTTAAGTTGACTAGTCATGCTGTGCCACGTGGACCGTTGGTTGTGCAAAAGGACGGTTGCGGCCATGGCCGAAAGCTTATAGTCACAGCCATCAATGGCATTTGATGCCATGACTCTTTCCCTTCCCCTGAAACTGCTGGATTCAACTCCTCTCAGGGAGAGGAGGAGTTTCCAACCCTCATCCAGCTGTCATAGAGCCGTTTCAGCTCCCCTCCATCATGGCCGGGCCAAGCTTTTATGGGCCATTAATGGCCACCAGCTTTTGGCCGATCCCCCTCCTTGCCCAAGCTTTTAAACACCTTTAGAGGCCCAAGGGGAGTTTTTCCCAGCTGTTACCCGAAGTTTTCGAACCTCCCCTTGCTGTTGAAGAATTTCCGGCGACGCCACAACCGTGCAAATGGCTTCCCGACGGTCTGCACGCCTCCAGCCACGAATAAGGTCCTCCCCTCCCTTTTCTTCTGCAGATAGATCTTAGGATCAATAGGTTTGAGAATCAAGCTCAAATGAGCCCGGTTGAAACTTCAATTTTCATGGATTTTCCATGAAACCCGTGTTCGGGCTCGCCGGAAAAAGCCCCTCCGGCGGCTGCTCCGCCGCCCGGTGATGGCCGCCACCTCAACGGAGGTGGTGGTGGCGGTGGCCGGCCAGGGAGGAGGCTGGACGGCCGGCAGCTGCTCTTGGAAGTAGTTCCAGGTCGGGAAGATCACGGCCTTTAGCTGGAGGAAGAAGACAAGTCTAGAGCTCTTAGATATTGCTTCAAGATCAGTGCCATGAAATTAGATTTTAGTTTATAAAGCAATTTCTTAATGAAAATATCTGTCACTTTAGATAATTTAGGAAAAAATACCTAGAGGCTCCTACAGGAAAAATGGTCAAACATAATATTGTAGCTCTTTGAGTCTAGGAAATTTTTAAAAAAAATTCAAGCATTTTGGATCACTGGATAGACCTCAGCACTCAATTTGGTAAGGTCTATCCATAGGGTTGTCCTAACCTTAGAAAAATTCCCCACTCCAATCCAGTCATCAAAATGTCTTGAAATTTGGGGTGTGGCCTAATCTTATCTATATCTAGATGCTATCCAAAAATTAGGATTTTGGGAAATATTTTTCTATAGTTTTAGAAAAATTCAATAATCATAGTATAATTTAATTAGATGGCTAAATGACTTCTAAACCCTCCAAAATTTTGGTGAGTGGTCCCTGGGTTTATCATAAGATTCTGGTAAAAATTTCATCTCATTTGGAGATGTTTTGAATAGGTTTGTGTCCAATCCTAGGTTGATCCTTATAGGATAATTTAGGATCAAACACCCCCCTTGGTATTTGGGTGGTCATATCACCTCAACAGAGGCTGATATTTTGGTCACTGGATTTTTAGGGTATGACACACCCTCCAAGGGAGTTTGGAGAGACTTGGTGTGGGCTAGCCCTAGAACCCTAGGGAAAATCCCTTAATGGTGGTTTTTAGGGTTGTGAAGGTCATGGGGTCAAATGACCTTTGACTGACTTAAAATTTGGTGGAGAGAACGAAAGGGCCATTATAGTTCTCTGGACAAAATTTTAGGGTATTTGGAGACAGTTAGGCAACCTAAAATCCTAACCCTAGTTTAGGGCACCAATCTTAACTTGAATTATTAAGCTATCAACTGAACTTCAAATCAAGTAAAATTGGAATAGGGTGATTTTCTAACTTAAATGGCCATGTTTTAATTTTGTTGAGATTTTTGGGTTAATTTATACAGTACTTCATTTACAACCCTAGTTGTGCCCTAGATATTTATTTTGATGATTCTTGAATTTCTGTTCACTGGAATGTTATGAAATCTTGTATTAGGGCATCTTATTGCATGTTATACCTTCTGTATTTTTCTTGGAAGTTTTATATGATTATTTTGGGTACATATTTCTTTAACGTACTAGTTGTGACATGGAGTCAAAAATATAAATAATGTCCAATTACTCTCTGAAAAATTATGAAATTTGGTCTGTTTGTGTTTTAAATTATGTTAGTCACCCTATAATTTTCTATGGAATTTTAGATGATTAAAATAGTATCTCCTTCTCTAAGCTCGGAAAATCAGTATTTTATATTAAAATAGATTCAGAGCCCAAATATTAGATAAAAATTATGGGACTTGGTTTCTGATGGTATTAGGTCACCATAAAGCTTCTATAATTTTCTTAGGATTTTAGGATACATATTTACAGTACTTCCTTCATAATATAGTAGAAATGGCCTAAAATGGTAAATTAGGAAATATAGGCCAAAACACCTCTAGAATTTCTCAAAACTTGGGATTACTTTTTAAATGTCTCATAGGATTTTTACTGATTTTATGATGATTTATTGTTGGCTCATTAGTGCACTTCATGTTCATACTAGGGCATTTGGAATCTAAGAATAAATAAATTAAATGCCCGATAAATAGGAAAATTTGGAAATCTTGGTCTTAGCTATATTATATCATGATAGACCTCCAGTAAATATTATAGGAGATTCGTAAGACAATTTGGAGTACCTCCCCTCATACTCCTCACGTATCTTACGATGGTCTGCATGTAGTAAAACCCCAGAAACTGAACTAGAGCGGATAATGAACTTTGGGAGATGGAATTTTTTATAGTTGATTGTTGGTTTGGGCAAGCTAAGTTAAGTTCATTATTGGAGGTCAGGATAGGTAGAGTGTGAGACTGGTTAAGGATAAGTGGCGTACAGGAACGACGAAAGATCGTCCACCCCGGGTAGTAGTGGAAGAGTCTTAATACGCTGGGCTAGATCTAAGGTAACTCAAAAAGGGATCGGGTAATGGGTATCAACCAATAATAATAAGTGCCTTACAAAAGGGAACGGTGGGCTTCAGCTACCATCATAGTTCCTAGTGCCCTTTGAGAGCCCTTCACGGGGAATACCGGGGGCAGTCCTGGGCTAACGTAAACTGTAGAAATAATAATCTAAAGAGCAACTAGTATGGTTAGGCTTACACACACATACACCCCATTAGCTAGGAAGGTAGAATAATTGGTTTGGTATCCATTCAGACGGTAGCTCTGAAGGTAGATGCACGGACGGGACAGTCCGGGGAGCCGAGGGCTCGAGGGTTGGAGTACAGAATAAAGGTGGTGGGTCTTCGATATCTGTTTGTCGTTCACACAGACATCGGTACGTTGACTCGGCGGTGTGGGACACTTAGCCAAAGAAAGTCTGGTGGATATATCCAGAAGCAGTACGCGGATACTCTAGGTTGTGTTCTTTTAGGGGCGTACGAAAGGGCTAGGACCGGTAGTGTGGATACCCGCCTACGAGTGGGGGGCCCGACCCACTGTCTCTGTTTGCCACTACGGAGGTTCCTGGGAGTGAAGCTAGCTGCCCGAATAGGGGGAACTAAAGGTCTGTGCGCATAGAGTCGTGTGCGTGAGTTATACTTGCATGAATTATGGCATAGCATATCACAACACTCATATTTGCATACAACTGACACCCCAACGTATAAATCGGTATGGGACATTTTATACGATGGGAGCCTTGCAGAAAACCCCTGAACTTATAAGTTTGTATGGGCATTCATATAAGTTAAGGTTACCTACTTACTTACTTACTTACTTGTTTACTTACTGTTCTCTAGCTGCCCTTTTTATACAATTTCTACTAACTACTTCTCTTCTTTACCACTGACTACCATAGAATTGCTAGTTGTACTTTGTTCTAGATAGTTGTTAGAATAACTCCCCTGTCATCTGCTTGATTATTCTCCACCTTTATAGCTTCCCTTTCCTCCTCTCCACTCGGTGCCTAGGAGCATTGGGGGAGGGGTAGGGGATGATAGGGCTTAGTCTTTATGACTAATGGTTTTTGAACCACAACATTACAGGAGCTCCGGATGGGAGACAGGGACCAACAGTCCAGGGACCGGCACAAGTGGAGTACGGTGAGCATGGAGGTGGGTCAGTCTAGCACCGGTGCACCAGCGACCAGCTCCGTGAGTGATTAGTACTCTTATAGTTCTGCGATGAGTGATTTGTAGTGAGGACTCTGATGTACCGGGCTCGAGCCCGTTTATCTATATTTCATCTAAATCGTATCTTGAAGTGCTTCTATTATCTATTTCCTGTTATATCTATTGATGGACTTGATGTGATTTCACTTTTATTTACATGTTTCTGTGGACTTGTTTACATTTATGTATAATTGCTTCTCTCTCTTGTGATCGAAAAGGGCCGGCAGAATTGGCGCTTTGTAGTGGCGGCCTTCCCGTGAGTCGGTGTCACCGCAAAGCGGCAGTTCTGGGCTAAGTCCCAGGTGTCAAAAAAAAGGGGGTCTTACAGTGTCCAACTTGAGATTTTTGCCTTTAAATACAAGGCTACCCCTTGCATTCCAGAAAAGTTTTGGGTTGAGAGGGGAGGCGGTGCCCTTTTGTTTCCTAGTCTTTTTATGCTCTTCCTCTCCCTCTCTCTTTCTCATTTTATTTTTTCTTAACTCTAGCTTTGTGCTCCTTTTGTATTATCTTTTGTAATAGTTTTGTACTTGCTTTAGTAGCCTAATGTTAATGCTAGCATTGTTTTTTCATTGAAATGCAAGTGAAATTTTCTTTTCAAGTTGTATCTCTCTTTAATATTAATATTAAAGTGCCCTTTTCTATCTGTGTTTTTAATGCTTTTCTACTCATCCCTCCTCCTCCACTTTGCTATGATTAACTAATCCTCCTTTCACTCGATCTTGATGATCCGAGGTTCGAGTTGATTAAGTTATGATGCTTTGAATTTACTTTTTTTTAGGGTTTAGGCCTTCGAATTACTCTTGATTTTTCATGTTTTGAGTTATATCATCGATATATAATTTTCATTTCTGTTTTCACTCTTAGCTAGCCGATAGGCTCGTGGTTTGAAGTTAACACTCAAAAGAAAAGAGAGTTGTACGCACCCCTCGAGAGAAGTAGACGTCCAAATCTCTCATATTAGAGTGAAATCCAATAGTGGGGTTCAACGCGTAAAGCAAGCTTTAGGCCTCCGATTTGGACTAGAGTTCGGTCGGACCTTCCTAAACTCAGTTGGGCATAACTTCGAGAGAAGCGTGTTCAAGCTTTAGGAACCTCCATGGTCAAGGACCTTTACCCTATTAAGTTAGTTTTTTTATCACATTTTTAGTCAACTCTTGCCAAGGTGATTCTCAATCAAGTGCTTTTCCCTTTCATTGTTCTAACCCTTCGTTGTAATCGTTTATATTATCTCCTTATTTAAATGCAATTAGTTCTCTTTTTAGTGTAATATATCATTTCCTCAGTGCATTTAGTTTTCCCTTAGCAAACCATAATGCCTTCCTTCGATAAGATAATAGTTTTCGTGTGAGTAGGTTTAATCAACAGTTCCCGGATTTCAATACGACACTTGTGTTCCCTAGCTACAGTTCGATAGGTATACTTGCCTATTTGGATTGCTAGTTTTGCTCTCTTTTTCTCGACACCAAGTTTTTGGCGCTGTTGTCGGGGATCAACTTTTCATTATAATTTGAAAACACGAACCTATTACTTTTATCATTTATCTTTCTCATCCTCCTTCTAAAAAATTAAAAATCCAAAAAAATAATTAACGCTCTTAATAGAAACCCACTTCACAATTTTTCTACACCACCTAACTCTCTCGAAAAGGGAAATGTGGCTTAAATACCACTATCTTGTTTAGTACCTTGCAAACCCTTCATTGGGTAGCCCTTGGGAAGTTCGGGAGTTAAAACATAAAAAAATCTATTTCAAAAAAAAAATTTAGCTTCTCTTTTTCTAATTTATTTATTTCTCTTTATTTATCTTCTCTTCTTCTAGTGCATGACCCGCGAGAGTCCGTCGGTTATTTTAGACTTGGACCACAAAATTGAGCATACTCTTCGGAGAAGATCGCGATTTTAAGGCCCTACTCCCCAAATACCAGTTGAGGATTCCGAGTAATTTTCTATTTTAAGAATGGAAGAACTATACGTGGAGGAGGACGTATATAGGCCTATGTCCTATTATGCATGACCGAATCTAGAGGGAATAGAATAAAGCATCTTTCGCCCTTCCATAGTTAATAATATATTCGAACTTAAGCCTAGCATTTATTGTATATTTGTGTTATTTACAATTATGTCATCGGTACCTATATATAGGGTCGATGAGGTCTTGTAATTCTTATGAAAGAAATATTAGTAAAGTTCTCTATCTCTCTCTAACTTCCCCTCTCTCTCTCTCTAGTTCTTCCCTTCTTCCCTCCTCCATTCTAGGATTTCGTCTCTCCCTCACCTCCGCCGGCCTTTACTGTTGAAATATTAGCCAAGATAGCATTCATCAAACAAACTCGAGTTCCTGCCTTCTTCGTTCAGTCAGTTGGAGCTGACGCAGGATGGAAAATGAGTCTAGTTGAGCCGCTCCGAGGTTTGGACTCTCGGGGCTAACTACGTGACCCCACGTACTTCTCGTTCCTTTCCGACATCCATTCCAAAAGCAGGAACCCATCAACCAATACAGAATTCATAGATCACCACGGAGTTGAGCCGCAGTAGACCTTCCTTTTCAGGGTAGACCACCCACCCGTCTGACCTTGGCTTAGTATCTCAAACCGTTGGGAGAGGAATTTCTCCGAGTCTAGCAGCTGTTCTAGATGTGGACACCAAGTTTTACGCCAGCTAAAACTGCAAAACTTATGAACGATATTTCTGCCTTTGAACTAATAGACTCTGAAACCTTATATGAAACCTGGGAAAGATATAAAGAACTCTTAAGATGATTCCCCCATGACGCATTGCCTGTATGGTTACAAGTGCAAATGTTTTATAACTAGATAAATCAAAATACAAAGCAAATGATAGACGCAGCATCCGGTGGTACTTTAAACCGCAAAACCCCGGAAGCAGCTCTTGAGCTTTTTGAGGACATGACCATGAACACATATCAGTGGAATGTGTGTAGGTCCCGCCCAAACAAACCTGCAGGTATATTTGAAGTGGACAATGTCTCTCAGCTAGCTCTGCAAGAGGATATTTTAAGTAAAAAAAATTACGGAGATGATTGCTGCCTCCGCCCCTCAAGAATTGGAATCTGCAACTCCTGCTGCCGAACAATTAAATTATGTTAATAATATGCCTAGAAATGCTTTTAATAATTTTTCTGCTGCGATTTTTCATGACCCTAGTTTTACTTTTCCGAATAGTTATAATCCTTCTTTACGGAACCACCCGAATTTTTCATTGAGTAATCCTTCGAACGCAATGCGCTAGCCACCACAAAATAATTTTTCTACACCACCTCCACCTCTTCAAAACTATCCACAACCTCCAAGCTTGGATGAGTTACTTTCTAAATATATAACCACAAATGACGCTACTATAAGAACCTTTACCGGAAGAATTAAAAATCTAAAAAATAAAGTAGGACAACTAGTAAAAATTATTTCTGAGCTACCCGCAGGGTCTCATCTTTCCAATACCGAGCCCAACCTAAGAGAGAAATCAAAATCTTTAACTCTTCGGAGTGGGAAGCATGTTTCCGGTATGGTTAGCGAAGAGCTTGAGGCAAGCTCCGCCCCCATTTTGAAAATTCCACCACCCGCTGAAAAAGAAGTTTTTACTCCGCTCTGTGTTTTATAAAAAGATCTCGCTCCACCACCCAACTTTAAAAATAATCCAACTCCACTATACCCTTCCAAACTTAACA
Source organism: Platanthera zijinensis (assembly GCA_039513925.1). Taxonomy (NCBI): domain Eukaryota; kingdom Viridiplantae; phylum Streptophyta; class Magnoliopsida; order Asparagales; family Orchidaceae; genus Platanthera; species Platanthera zijinensis. The sequence continues at coordinate 89,911,194 of CM077087.1, read as the reverse complement.
AACAACGTCAGGATGATAAGTATACCCGCTTCTTAGAAATATTTAAGCAAATCCATATAAATCTGCCTTTCCATGATGCTATCTCCTAGATACCGAAGTACTCTAAGTATCTTAAGGGCCTTCTGACTAATAAGAAAAAGTTAGAGAACTTGTCGCATGTCACGCTAAACACTGAGTGATTTACGGTCTTGATAAACGGTTTGCCAAAGAAGATCAGTAACGCTGGTAGTTTTTCAATCTCGTGTGTCTTTGGTGATCTTTTTGTCAAGCACGCATTTGCGGACTTAGGTGCAAGTATCAACCCGAGGCCTCTCTCATTATTAAAGAAGTTAGGAATTGGTATCCTCAACCCCACACACATGAGTATCTAGCTCGCTGATAGAATAGTGGAGGATGTCATAGTCAAAGTGGAAAAATTCATCTTCCCGATGGATTTCATCATATTGGACATCGAAGAAGACATCGAGGTTCACTTGAAACTTGGCCGACCCTTCCTTACCACCTACCAAGCTATCATTGATGTAAGCAATGGAAAACTCTTCCTTCGAGTTGGAGACGATGAATTAACCTTCTTTATCACCCCATCGATGAAAAATACCTTGAAGAATGGCGTTTCCTATTTCTTATTAGATGTCTTGAGTGATGAATCTTCATACTGCCCTTCTGATAATGAAAAGTAATTTTATGATTTTTGTTCTTACTCAACTCTTCCTATTGAAAGTCTACAAGAAAGCGCCTTGGACACTAGCCCCACCCCTTTTAATTTTCCATATAAAAAATTCTACAAAGATATAGTTTTTTAAAACTAAATAATTTCTAAAACCTTGTAAGAAGAACACCCTACACTAGAATTAAAAGAACTACCTGAACATCTCAAGTATGCCTTCATAGAAAAAAATTCCAAACTGCTAGTTATAGTTTCAGCCTACTTATCTGATGTTCAAAGTGATAAACTCCTACAAGTTTAACTAAGCATCGCCGAGCTATTGCCTGGAAGATATCTGATATCAAGGGCATAAGCCCATCCCTCTACACTCACAAAATCTTAATGGAAGATAATTCACGCATTTCAATACAACCTCAGCGCCATATAAACCCAAACATGAAAGATGTCGTAAAGGGTGAGGTTATAAAACTCTTAGATGCAGGAATTATCTATCCTATATCTGATAGTAAGTGGGTTAGCTCTGTTAAGGTAGTGCCGAAAAAGGGAGGGATAACTGTAGTTGTAAATGAAAATAATGATTTAATCTCGACACGGACGGTGATTTGATGGCGAATGTGTATTGACTATCGTATGTTGAACGATGCCACCCACAAGGACCACTTCCCCTTATCGTTCATCAATCAAATCTTACAGCGATTATGCGGCCATAGCTTTTACTGTTTTCTCGATGGTCTCTCGGGGTATTTTAAAATCCCCATCTCTCCCGAGGACAAGGAGAGAACTAAGTTTACTAATCCCTTCGTCACCTTCGCCTACCGAAGAATGCTATTTGGATTGTGCAATGCGCTAGCTACATTCCAGCGATGTATGCTTCCTATCTTCGACAAGTACGTAGAAAGCATTATGGAGGTTTTCATGGATGATTTTTCTGTGTTCGGTGATACCTTTGATAGTTGTTTAGATAATGTAGAAAAAGACTTAGAACAATGCGAAGAAACTAACCTTGTCCTAAAATAGGAAAAATGAATTTTTATGGTGAGGGAAGGGTTAGTTTTGTGTCATAAAATTTCTGCAAGAGGAATTGAACTAGATATTGCTAAAATAGAGGTTATCAAGAAGCTGTCACCTCCTACGAACGTCAAAGCTATAAGAGGTTTCTTAGTACACGCTGTTTTCTACCACCGCTTCATAAAAGACTTCTTCAAAAACACCAAACCTCTTACTCAGCTCTTAGTAAAAGACTCCCGATTTCTTTTTGATGACCTTTGTCTGTCTCCATTTGAATTAATAAAAGATAAATTAGTTAATGCCCAAATTATGATAGCTCCGGTGTGGGACCTTCCTTTTGAAATTATGTGCAATGCGAGTAGTTTCGCGGTGGGAGCCGTACTAGGACAACGAATCTCTAAAAACTTCCACCCCGTCTATTATGCAAGTAAAACACTTACATCAGCACAAGAGAATTACTCAACAACCGTGAAGGAGCTCCTAGCTGTAGTGTTCGCTATTGATAAATTCCGCCCTTATATTACACTTTAATAAATTATCGTTTTTACAGACCACTCCGCCCTTAAATATCTTCTTACTAAGACATATGCCAAGCTATGTCTGATTTGCTGGGTCTTACTCCTCTAGGAGTTTGACTTATAAATCTGTGATAAGCGAGGAGCGGAGAATTTTGCCGCTGACCATCTCTCACGATTTGATAATCTTTATATTGAAAATTTACATGAAAAATCTTTTAATGATTATTTTCCTGATAAAAGCTGCTTTCAATTATCACTTCTCCTTCTCCTTGCTTTGTACACAGCCAATTTTTTAGTGGCTCGTGTGCTCCCAAAAGAGTTCTCCTCTTAACAAAAGAAGAAATTCTTTTTTGAGTAGAAGAACTATGTTTGGGAGGACCCGCATCTTTTCAGAGTCTGTGCTTACCAAGTGATAAGGAGATGTGTCTCTTTTCAAGAAGGTTTAGATATTTTAAAACATTTGCACGAAGGAACAACTGGTGGTCACTATCAAGCTTTTTACACCGCTACCCAAGGTGCTTTGCATGTGTTTTTTTTGGCCTAGCCTGTTTAAAGGCGCACAAGCCTTTGTGAGTAGGTGTGATAGGTGCCAATGGCCGGGCAATATTTCCAATAAAAATGAAATGCCGCAAAATTACTTCCTTGAGTGCGAAGTTTTCGACCTCTGTGGAATTGATTTTGTTAGCCCCCTTCCTTGTAGCTTCGGGAATAAGTATATTTTAGTTGCCATAGTTTATGTTTCTCGATGGTCTGAGGCCCAATCTCTTCCTACTAATGACGCTCGAGTCTTAATTACATTCTTAAAAAAATTATTTTATCGATTTGCTACGCCGCGAGCCATCGTTAGCGATAGGGGTTCTCATTTTTGTAACGCGCAGTTTTCTAAAATCATTATTAAATACATCATTACACATAAGCTTTCAACTGTCTACCACCCCCAAACTAACGAACAAGTCAAAGTAGTGAACAGAGAGATTAAAAGAATATTAGAAAAGACTGTTTCAACTTCTAGGAAAGACTAGTTAGCCAAATTAAACGATGCTCTATGGGCCTACCAAACAGCCTACAAAACCGCCATCGAATGTACGCCGTATCGGTTGTTTTATGGAAAGTCGTGACATTTACCCGTAAAATTAGAACACCGCTATTTTTAGGCCTTGTGTTTTTTAAATTTTGATCCGCACTCTGTCGGTGACCTTAGAAAATTTAAACTTAACGAACTCGACGAGTGGCGCTCTTACGCATACGAGAACAACAAATTTTATAAAGAGTGGATGAAATGTTTTCACGACAAGCACTTAAGGAACCCAAAAACCTTCAAATTGGCGACCAAGTTCTCCTTTATAATTCTCATTTACGTTTATTTACTAGAAAGTTAAATTCACGATGCTCTGGGCCATTTTCTATTTTAGAAGTTTTTCCTTATAGTGTTGTTTTAATTTCACACCCGGATAAGGGTGATTTCAAAGTGAACGGGCAACGTCCTAAACTCTATTTTTCTAGTGCTGATGATGTCAGTCCAAACAATGTTAAGTTTCTTCTACACGAACTTTAGCTAACTTAGAACTATTTTATTTTGTAAAAAACATTGAATATTATTTTTGGACAAATTATTTTTGGACAATATTATTTTGTTGCGTCAAGCTCAAACGACGTTTTAAACAAAGGGCGCTCTAGGGAGGCAACCCAAGTTATCTGTTTTGTTTTCTTTATTTTACAATTTTTGCCCCGGACGGCTCCGACTAGCTGAAGCTTCTACGATCGCTTGCTCCAATACTGCCGATTCCATCATAAAATCCAAAGAAGACATTTCATGAAGATCCAAAGCGCAAGCATGGGTGAGCGGCATCACTTCGCTTTTGCGATGCATAAATCTGGGGAATTACCTATTTTTCAAATCTGTACTTTCATTTATGTCTTAATTTCTCTCTCTCCATCCCCTCCTTTCTCCATTGAGGATAATGTCCATTTTAAGCTTGGGGGAGGATTTCCTCCTTCTTTTTTCTATTTGTGAATATATTTCAAAAATCCTCCAAAAAAGTGTATATCTCAAAAATCCAAAAACAAAGAAAATATTTCAAAATAAAAAAAAATGCTATTTTTTTACTTTAATAATTTAAATAGATTTTGGTATTTCAACAGTACCCCTTGCCTTTTGTTTTGCTTTTCCCAAAATCCCATAAAAACAACCTAGCTAATTATAATATTTCTAATCATTCTTTTTAATTATATTTCACAAGTAAAATGTTGGTCATGCTTTGTTTCTAATTCACGGTAGCATGTTAACGTGAAATGTTTTTTCTAAAACTCGCATTTTTATTATGATTTTCGTTCTTTATCTTCTTTACTTTCTAAAAAATATTTCATCCTCTATTTTTCTTTTCATTTTTGGATAATTTTTATAAAGTTGACTTTTGATTAGCATGGTATATGTGAACGATCTAAGTCCCATATTATTTCTATTTTCAAAATAATTTCATCAATCTTATTTTATTATCTAGGACTTGCTTTTTGAAATTTTCAAAACTGTGCTTTAGATAAATTTAAAAACTTGAATATGGTTTAGGCCATTTTTGTTTTCATTCTAGACTTCTTGCCACCCTAAAAATTTGTATCCCTAGTTAGCCGCTTTTGAGCCTTTTTCCAATTTCAACTGATAGCTCCACTTATCATTTCATCTTCAACAAAGCCAAATTTTCAAACCTATCTAATCACACTAACCTTTTTGAGTTTCATTTAAAAAATTTCATAATTATGATAGGTTATTTTGTGATATTTTTGGAAGGAGTTTTTGAAAAAGTATGCTCAAAAGAAGAGTATGTTTTTTTTGCCAATTTCAAAATGAAAATAAAAATTAATTATGGCTTTTGTTTTGATTAAAAAATGAAAAGAAATAGAAAGAAAAAAATATTTTATTTATAATGAAAATTTTGAAACTCTTTGTTTTGGTTTAGTGTGATTTTTAAGCCTCCTTGTTTATCTTTGAATTCCACTCCTAATCATAATCCTAAAACAAATGTTTCGGTCCTAATAAGTCCTTTTTATTCATTCATTTGATTTTTGTTAGCTAAGTAAAGAGGAAAAGTAGATAAGTAAAGTTTTGGATTTAAATTTAGATTTTTTTTATTTGATTAAAAGAGATATAATGTGTTGCTTGGATCTAGTAACAACTCAATGTATTTTTTCATTTTGTTGCTTTGCTTAAATCTATTTAAAGAAACTTGTAAAAATTTAAGCAGATTTAATTTCGTTAGTAAAATTTTTAAATTATAAACCATGTTTAAGTAACTGTTTTAGGTTTACGTTTCACCTTCTCCTTACTTAGAGTTTCGCATGGTACTTGTATAAGCATAATTAGAACTTTTTAATTAGTTACCTTTTTATGGTTATCGAGTTTTTATATCTTTGCTTGGGGACAAGCAAATCTTAAGCTTGGGGGAATTTGATAGTACATTTTGTAATCTAAATTATTAGGGTATTTCTAGTTTATAATGTGCAAATCAAGTCTTGTATGCTTATTTTTTGAATTCCTTATGTATATATTATTGTCACAAATGTTTTCTAATCTTTTTGTAGGTTTCCAAGAATTTTTCCAAAAATGCCCTGACACTCCCCCTAATACGGCCGGGCTTTGATTTCCTGGTGTAGGTTCTACAGGTTGTTTCCGCACGGGTGCTGACTTTGTTCGCGCACGACCACTGGTCGTGCGCCAGTGGTCGTGCGCGCTATTTAACTCTGCTTCCATAAATCGTCCTGTTCCGCGAATTAGGGCAACGGACCCTGGACCGATCTTGCCTCCACTTCACCGTTCCGCATCCCAAGAGCTCCATCGATCTCCACCATCATCCCTACCATTAGGAAGTAATTTTCTGGCGATTCTAAAGCGTTCCGCATCCTCCGGTGATCCTCCCGGCCATTAAAGACCTCTTCTCCGATCTTTATACCGAGGAAGATGATGAAGACAACCTAGAAAACGGACTTAAAGGCCCTCGAGGTGACATCTCGTCGGTACCGGAAGCCTCCTCGGATTGCGCATGGAAGCAGATTGATAACCCGCAGCTCCGGCCAACAACCACGGTGGATCTTCACTTTCTTGGTTTAGTCTTTCTCCATCTCTCTTGTTGTATGAAATGACTTAAGCTTGTAATGAACTTCGATTTCTAGTTGTTTTAATTTGATTATTGTTGTTTAATCTTTCTTGTGAGATTGATGATTTGATGTGCCTCGCCCCATCTCACTTCACTCCGTTCCTTTGTTGCATTCGATTGCACTCCACACTAAACACCTTATTCACTGGCTCACGGTCCATTCGCCTCACCGAAGTACGACATCGCGGCCGATACATCCATCTCGCCTTGTGAAGCGGTGATTGCGACCCGCATAGTTCGCTTTAGTTTATTTGTTTGTAACACAACCTTCAAAGCCCTTTATTTTTCCTTTATTTAATTCACTCTCATAACAATAATTTTGGATCGTTCATTGTTCTATGCTAATTGCATTCCTCAAGAGACCGACACTCGGGGATTCATTCCCAAACTTTATTACTTGTGCGACCGATGTGCTTGCCGAATTTACATGCATCAAGTTTTTGGCGCCGTTGCATGGGAATAAGACTTTAGAACGACCATGACGTTTGAAAGTATTATTGTAAGAGTTAGTGTTTTTTGATCGTTGTTTCTTTGTGTAGTTGCTGCAGTGAATGCAATGACGCGCTGTAAGAGATCTTGTAGCTTACGACCCCGAGATCGAACGAACTCTTCGTGCACAAAGACGTGCTGCTGCCATCAATCCAGCCCCAATGGGGGACGAGCTGAACATGATGCCGGAAACCGTGTTGGCGGGATCCTTCATGGTGACCAAAAACGGCGATGAGAATGAAGTAAACCCGCCCCAGGTCCGCACCATGAGGGACTACACCACATCGACCGTTGGGAGTATTTACCCCGGCTTCAGACCGGCGATCACCAACCAGCAATTTGAGATCAAACCAGCCGTTCTAAACATAATCCGTAACAACGCACAGTTCTCCAGAATGGACACTGAAGACGCCCATCTTCACTTGGCTGAATTTTCCGACATCTGCGCCACGTTTCGCTATGCTGGGATTCCCGATGATTAAGTCAAGCTCCGTCTTTTCCCATTTTCCCTCAGGGACAAAGCCAAGACATGGCTCCACTCTCTTCCGCCTGGAGCAGCCACCACATGGGAGGCATTGACAACGAAATTCTTAGCCAAGTTCCATCCGGTTGACCGGATTGTGAGTATGCGGTGTGCGATTGCCAACTTTCGGCAAAATGATCAAGAAAGACTAGCTGAGGTGTGGGAACGCTTCAACGAGTTGCTGAGGAAGTGTCCAAACCACAGATTCCAAACTTGAAATCTCATTGAAAGCTTCTATTTCTCTATTGAACCACAGCACCGAGCTATGATTGATGCCGCCTCTGGTGGAATGATAATTAATCTTGCGCCTGGTGATGCATTGATAATTTTGTAGGATATCGCCATCCACAGCGCATATTGGACCGCAGGAAGGAATTTTCCACGAGGTACTAGTGGAGTTTTTTCTCTTGAATCATCCAAGCCTGCCGCCACTGCTGCTTCAATTATGGAAATCTCATGCCAGGGTTGTGGAGGTTCCGACCACCACAGCTTCGAATGCCAAGGAGGCGAGGTACGTGATGAAACTACTTTCCTTAATGAATCAATTAACTTTATTGCAAATCAAAATAGGGGGGCACCTTAAGGGAACACGTACAATCCAGGGGTGAGAAATCATCAAAAATTTTCTTGGAATCAAAACACACCAGGCCAACGATGGCAGTCGAGGAAGCATCAAAATGATACGTATGCCTCCAGAAGCCAACCATGGCCGCCTCAACCGAATTACCCCCAAGGGCCCCCTGCTATAAAAACAAATTCTTTAGCTGAAATGTTTGAAAAGTTTGTTGAGGTCTCCCAGACTAACATGACGAACCAAGCGGCCTCAATGCATAAGCTAGAGACATAATTGGGCCAATTGGCCCAAATTGTCTCTGAGCGGACCCAAGGCACTTTACCGAGAAACACTGTGAAAAAACCCTATGAGATAGGAAAAAGCCTTGGGGAAGAAAATTTGAAAAAAAACTCACGAGCTTGTTGTAGCTTGTAAAATTAATAATATTGAAACTACTGCATTGTGCGATTCCGAAGTGTCTAGCAACATCCTCACCATGCAGGATGTTGCGAAGATGAACCTGCATGTTGATCCAGCAAACCAGAAGTCGCTAATTTTGGCAAATTGTATTTTGGTTGACACTGAGGGAGGTGTACGAGAAGTTGAAATCGAGGTTAATGGGAAGTTCTTAACCACTGATTTCCAGGTTTTGGGACCCAAGGAAAACAATTATATTCCTATATTGAGGGTTCCGTTCCTGACGGCTAACGGCGCATCTCTTGATTTCGCCAAAGGATGCGTAACTTGGCCGGTTGTTGCTTCAACCTTGGATATCACTTCTGTACATGACCCTCTTCTCCATAACAACAATTTCCAAAGTGCTGCAGATATCAAGATTGGTTTAGAACTCTCCTTGGTGAGGGATGCTCATACGGAAGAGATGATTAAGGAAGGACTTTCTACGGAGATGATCGAGAATAATGAGAAAGAGTTCGAAGAAGAGACCAAGTGCACTGATGCAATGGCTACCTTCCCGTTTCCCATCACGTCAATTTTTGAGCATGGCGAAACTAGTTCTATTCGGGACAAATCCCTAGACAATGAATTGTGTAATATTGTTTCAAACTTTGTCCAGCGATCAGTAGCTTGGGCTGATCCGGTTGCCGTTTTGGTACCGGAAATGAAGCCGACAACTGCAAAAATAGGTCCCACCACGGACTGCAATCTTTGGAATTCTCCCACGGTGGAGAAGCTGAGGAAGGCCAAGCATGTACGCGATGAGCATTATGCTGCCCTGCGGCGCGAGCAATTGCACATTCGGAGTAAAGGGAAAGCCCTTTCTCCCAATATAAAACGACACTCTGCTGTTCCCTCGCTCCCCACCGGTCAGACTTATCACAAGTCCGCATTTAGCTGATTGCTCTCCCCTTTTCCGTAATTCCCTATGCTTTGTGTTTGCTTGTTTTGTTGGGAACTTTTTGTTGCTGTGCTTTATTTTTCTGAAACTCTTTTATTCCTGCAAGAACAATATATAAACTGCTAATACAGGTATTTGGTCCACCTTAAGGACGGTAAACAAAAGGGCTATTCGGGAGGCAACCCAAGTTTGGACCTTCTTGGACCCTCTTTTTTGTGCTTTTTACTTTGCTCTTCTATTTTATTTTCTGTTATTTGTCTTTTCTTCGGTTCAACCTAATTCGTAGGTCCAGCACACTTTTGTGCGATGCAATAACCTTCGCCTTCTGGTATGCTCATTCTTTGGAGCATAGGTACGCTTTCTCCTCAGCCCTCTTTTTATTTTAGATGTCTATTTTCATATCTGTCTATGCTTTCATTCAAGTCTGGGGGGAAGAGCCACTTATGCACTCCACGAGTACATTGATAGCATGCTAGTAGTTTTATTTTTTGCTTCATTATTGAAGAATCCTGCTGCACACACCTTGTCACCCACACGAGCGCGCACATAACCACGCGCGCGGCTCGAATCAATATTGTCATTTTGTGAATTTTAAAATGGCGGTGCTGACTTTGGATTTTAATTCGGAGTAGTTCGAAACTCGTGCAGTGCTCCTAATCGAGTACTCACGTGGTGTAGAAATTGTATAGGTTTAATTTTTCTTTATGCTTGTAATTTTATATTTTTTCTGCACTCGTAAATCATGTTTGTCGTACTCAAAATTGTGAATCCGGAGCAATCTATCGGTAGCGTAGGAATGTGTGTAGGCGCCTCTAGCTTTGTATTGCTCGAGTCGGGAGGACTGATCATTTCTCTCGGTGGCTAAGAACTTGCCCCAAGCTACTTTCGAAGCATTGGTGCATGGCTAGTCTAGCGTGAGAGTGATGTAGGCCATCATGTTTGCCTGATTGAGCTTTGTACCCTTTCCTAATGTCGCCCTCACTAGCCCCTTTGTGCCTACCCTTCCTTTTGATTCAGCTCCACTATATTCACCAAAGTCTTATAGCCGATCCTAGTCGCACGCCCAATTCGCGCATTAGTAGTTTACATTTTATGTTGGGATCTGATGTGGTGATTCATTTTTGTTATATGTGGATGTGCCCAATAGAAAAATGTGCTGATTTTGTAAAATAAGAATGTGCGAGCTTAACAGAAAAATCTAGAAAAAGAAAAGAAAAGAAAAAAAAGGAAAAGAAAAGAAATAAGAAAAAGTTTAAATGAAAAATCTTTTTGAGATGGGATTGTTGTTTGGAGTAGGCGGTGCACACACCCATTTGTAAAAGTAAGTCTGGGGGTGTGGTGCACCTGCGTTTATTTGGTGGTTAGCGATTTTTATTTTTTGTTCGTTAGCTCATTTGGGTTTGGTGCATTACCCATCTTGTTTATCCTTGTTTTCCTCACCGTAACCCAAGCCCCATTATTACCCGAAGTCCTACGGACTCACGCTAGAGTCAAACTAGTTCTGTGGAGAGAGTGCGAACGGGCAAGCATATGGTCCCCAACATTGGTGGATTCCTTTGGAGGTGATCACGAGCCCCGATCTTTGGCATTGCTTAGCCGAGCGACTTGCCTATTTTCTTCCTACACATGACCGAGCGATTCTCCGACATTCAACTTTTGGGTAGTGACAATATCTATTTACGTTTGTCGAAAGTTATAAATTTCATAGTATAATTAAAAATTTCTTCTATTATATTTTCTATACACTTGAATTTTCGATTTTTCGTTCTACTTTAAATTGAAGTTACTTCATCAGCTAGCTATTTTAGAGTTCACGAGATGATTATTTGCCCGGGACGTGCAAATGGTTATGTCTTGGGGTGTGATGAGTCCCCATTTAATACCGAATTATGGACTCATCTAGGCTTCATTTCATTGCTTTGCACTACCATTTAGCGCCATTAGCACTCATTTTGGTTCGCTACTACATTCCACGTCTTGTGCACTTTATTAGCCTATTTCTGTGCGTGTGTGTATTTCCCTCTTGCTGTGCATTTTATTGATATCTGTGACTGCCATGATCGAAAACCCGTCTAGTTTTCCTGCAGGTTCGGGGATCGTGTGGGCGTTCGGGATAGGGCTTTCACCATTTTTTTGGCCAAGGAGTCAATGGTCGTGCATTTTTACCTACGCACGACCATCGACCTCTTTGGCACATGATCATCGGTCGTGCACAATCTGGCTTCTCCTGTGAAAGTTCTGCACCACCATATCGCATGGTCACCAGCTATACCGCGCACGATCACTGCTCGTGCGTTGCCGATCGTGCGCAGTCATGCCCTCTTTTGGGCAAGTTCTGCCGCCATTTCGTACGGTCACCTGCTATACCGCACACGATCACTGATCGTGCGCTGTTGATCGTGCGCAAGCTTTGATTTCCTGGTGTAGGTTCTACAGGTTTTTTCCGCATGGCCGCTGACTTTGTTCGCGCACGACCACTGGTCGTGCGCCAGTGGTCGTGCGCGCTATTTAACTCTGCTTCTATAAATCGGCCTGTTTCGCGAATTAGGGAAACGGACCCAGGACCGATCTTGTTTCCACTTCGCCGTTCCGCATCCCAGGAGCTCCATCGATCTCCACCTTCATCCCTACCATTGGGAGGTCATATTCCGACGATTCTAAAGCGTTCTGCATCCTCCGGTGATCCTCCCGGCCATTAAAGACCTCTTCACCGAGCTTTCTATCGAGGAAGATGATGAAGACAACCTAGAGAACGGACTTAAAGGCCCTCGAGGTGATAGCTCGTCAGTACCGAAACCCTCCTCGGACTACGCGTGGAAGCAGATATAAAACCCGCATCTCCGGCCAACAACCACGGTGGATCTTCACTTTCTTGGTTTAGTCTTTATCCATCTCTCTTATTGTATGAAATGACTTAAGCTTGTAATGAACTTCGATTTCTAGTTGTTTTAATTAGATTATTGTTGTTTAATCTTGCTTGTGAGATTGGTGATTTGATGCGCCTCGCCCCATCTCACTTCACTCCGTTCCTTTGTTGCATTCGATTGCACTCCACACTAAACACCTCATTCACTGGCTCACCGTCCATTCGCCTCACCGAAGTACGACATCGCGACGGTTACATCCATCTCGCCTTGTGAAGCGGTGATTGCGACCCGCATAGTTCTCTTTAGTTTATTTTTTTGCAAAACCACCTTCAAAGCCCTTTATTTTTCCTTTATTTAATTAACTCTCATAACGATAATTTCGGATCGTTCGTTGTTCTACGCTAATTGCATTCCTCAAGAGACCGACACTCGGGGATTCATTCCCAAACTTTATTATTTGTCCGACCGGTGCGCTTGACGAATTTACACGTATCAGTGTAATAGGGCATGACCAACTGGAGATTTTTTCCTATAAATACAAGGACACCCCTTGCATTCCAGAATAGTTTTGGTTTGAGAGGGGAGGTGCTTCCCTTTTGTTTCCTAGTCTTTTTTTTCTCTTCCTCTCCCACTCTCTCTCTTTCTCATTTTAGTTTTTCTTAACTCTAGCTATGTGCTCCTTTTGTATTAGCTTTTGTAATAGTTTTGTACTGCTTTAGTAGCCTAATGTTAATGATTGCATAGTCGTTTCATTGCAAGTGTAATTTTCTTTTCAAGTTGTAGCTCTCTTTAATATTAATATAAAAGTGCCCTTTTCTATCTATGTGTTCTTAATGCTTTTCTACTCATCCGTCCTCCTCCACTTCGTTATGATTAACTAATACTCTTTGTACTCGATCTTGATGATCCGAAATTCAAGTTGATTAAGTTATGATGCTTTGAATTTACTTTTTCGTTTTAGGGTTTAGGCCTTCGAATTACTCTTTATTTTTCATGTTTGGAGTTATATCATCGATATATAATTTCCATTTTTGTTTTTACTCTTAACTAGCAGAGAGTCTCATAGTTTGAAGTGAACACTAAGGAGTAAAGAGAGTTGCACGCACCCCTCGAGAGAGGCAGATGTCCAAATCTCCCGGATTGGAGTGAAATCCAATAGTGGGGTTGACCTAGTATAGCGAGCTTTAGGCCTCCAATTTGGACGAGAGTTCGGTCGGACCTTCCTAAATTCAGTTGGGCATGACTTCGAGACAAGCGTGTTCAAGCTATAGGAACCTCCACGGTTAAGGACCTTTACCTAATTAAGTTAGGTTTTTTATCGCATTTTTAGTCAAATCTTGCCAAGGTGATTCTCGATTAATTGCTTTTCCATCTCATTGTTCCAACACTTTGTTGTAATCGTTTTTATTCTCTCTCTATTTAACTGCAATTAGTTCTCTTTTTAGTCTAATATTTCATTTCTTAAGTGCATTAAGTTTTCCCATAGCAAACCCTAAAGCCTTCCTTCGATAAGATAATAGTTTTCGTGTGAGTAGGTTTACTCAACAGTTTAAGGATTTCAATACGATACTTGTGTCCCCTAGCTATAGTTCGATAGGTATACTTGCCTAGCTGGATTGCTAGTTCGGCTCTCTTTTTCTCGACCCCAGGGTCTGCGATAAATGTGCACCAAGAATACAGCCCAAACCTAATTATCTTCGTTGCATGGAAGGTGCCTCTGGGAGCGTATCACCAAAGTACAAAGGCCAACCATCCACTAGCATGGGACGGGCCTCAGAAATGAGCACCGAGGACATAGCCCAATCGCCCATGTTCTATCTGCTAACACATGTCGGTGTGATGACTAGCGAGCCCGTAGACCTGCCACACTATCCTTATCCCAAGATTTTGACACTGCGCGTCAACACACACCACATGCAATTTCACTTGGCTATGCAATCAAACATCCAACGGCTCCAACCGAGTCCCTTTTAATCATTACAAATCCCATGCTCAAAAAAATGAAAGGGCTCCACACTGACCCCTTATCATTATACCAATCTAGTGCTCAAAAGCACTCTAGGTCCCACATTAGCATGGGAGACTAATCCTCTTAGTTGTCAATCACATCATATATTCATTACCTGAGATATATGACTAACACGTAACAGGGCTATGGGCATTTTTTCATTTATCCCTTTTTATATAATTCAGCCGGAACCTGCATGTCAAATCAAACATCATTCCCTAAATTTATTTCATCAAACACTTAAGCTTCTACATGATCAACATAACCATTCAAGGAATACATCACATGTTCTTCCAATAATTGTAAATCATCGCATAACTATTTATTACACATTCATGCATCATGCATCATAAATTCTTCCAAAACTTATAATATTCAATGCATTGTTATTAGGTGTACCTTTAACGGATTTCATGAATAAATCATTATACAATCAAGGTTCAACCCAAACCATTAGCTTATCATGGCATATTTAATAAATTCACCTAATCAAAAATATCATTTAGCTACGATCTTCCTACAGAACCCAACAATCCGAATGCATAGCTAACACATAGCTTACTTAGACAGAAAATAAATTCAAGGCTTATTTTAGTTCAGACAAATCACAACTTACATATACTACATTACATCACAACCAATTCGACTAAACATTCCCAGGGCTACAAGAATTTACCAACAATGGGAAACTATCTGTTGGAAAGTTTTTTTCGAGGGCTATAACTTTTGTGTTAAATCCAAGACATAGAAGTGCTCCGACCAAGGATTAAATCGAGCATTAAACATGTTACGTAAAGGAATCAGATTTCTGCACGCAACGTAAAGTCAAACGACAACATCAGTTTGTCTTCTTCCTCAAGACATTCCTTCAACGTTACGTCCAGCACTTCCTCCTCCCTTATTCACCCTTAATAGACCACCATTCTTTACGAAACCAAGTCCCTCATCTTCATAATGAAGAGAGGAAAGGTTGAAGAAAATCAAACCGTAGGACAAATGTCCTAGCGTGGTCTCTTCCTAGGAGATCTTCAATATGCACCAATGTCAAGCACTCCTGAGCCAATATCTCTCCTATTTTATAACTAAATATCTAACACTAAGGAAGTGGGTAGGAAGCTAACCTCATTTCGAGCCATTGATATCGTTCTTCTTTTTGACTGCGTGATTGGTTTCCTCATCAGTATCGTTCTCCTCCTCCAAGTGAATGTTCGCCCGTCAACCATGTCTCTTGCGATGAATTTCGGCACCGAGAGAAGAAGACTGGTGGACAAAACTTGGACAACGTATATAAAGGAGTGTCAAAATAAACCTAGGGTTTTCCCGATCTGAGAACTACTACCGCGTGCAATGTTTTCTTTTACTTGCAGTGTATTATCGCATGTTTGTCAAGGGATTTTCAAAGATAGCTCTCCATCTCACTGCACTAAAAAAGATGGGTGTGCCATATGAGTGGACACCTTAGTGTGATGTTGTGTTCCAATAGTTGAAGGATCAACTTACCTCTGAACTAATACTAGCCCTTCCACCCGCGAAGGAAGGATTTCAGGTTTACACTGATGCATCCTATCTAGGTATGGGAGTAATGTTGATGCAGCATAGGTTTATGATTTCTTATGCTTCAAGACAGTTGAATAAGTATGAGATTAATTACCCAGTGCATGATTTATAATTGGGGGCAGTGCTCTTCGCCATAAAGATTTGGCGGCACTATCTCTACAGAGTTCATTGCAAGATTTTCTTACATCATAAGAATTTTAAACATGTTTATACTCAAAAGGAGTTGAATTTGAGGCAGTAGCGGTCGTTGGAATTCTTGTGCGATTATGAGTTTACGTTGAACTACCACCCCGGGAAAGCAATCTCCCTAGCAGATGAATTAAGCAAAAATGTACCATCGTCGAGCTCCGATCCTCGAATGATGGGTATTCCATTGGCTCGAGTGCTCGAGGAGATGGAGACAATGCTTGTGTGTAAGAATCATTCTGACACATATATGGAATACTTGACTGCCTTAAGTATAGTATGTGAAATCCATGAGCGGATCCGGGCAGAGCAAGGGAAGGATACTGCTCTAGTGCCTGTGTTTATGGCAATTGAGAGTAGATCTGCTGAAGAGTTTACACTGAAGGAATGCCATTTTCATTTTTGTGGCAGGCTCTGTATTCCCAAGGGCAGTAGAATACGACAAGAAATTTTGAGAGAGGCTAATTTCACCAAATATTCAGTGCATCCCGGGATTGCAAAGATTTATAAGACAAGACCATGTTTTGGCCAGGAATGAAGAGAGATGTTAAGTATTATGTTATGCACTATAAGGCCCCTCAAAGAGTGAAGGTGGAGTGCAAGAGCCCAGGAGGATTATTGCAGTCATTGCCCATACCCGAGTAGAAGTTCGAGGATATCTGCATTGATTTTGTTCACGGGTTACGTCGCTCATGCTATAGGAACGATTCAGTTTGTTTGTTTGTTGACTGCTTGACAAAGGTTACCAGGTTCATTCTAAGGATTAAGTAGTCACATGTTGATGTTTTGGTGAGTCTCATTGCAGAGCAGTTTGTGCGGTACTATGGGGTGCCCAAGACAATTATTTCTGACCGCGATGGTCGCTTTACTTTCAAGGAATGGAGGGCAGTTCTAGCATATATGGGCTAGCGCCTTACCTTTAGTATCCATTTTCATCCTTAGATGGACGACCAGTCTGAGAGGAGCATCAGAACCATAGAAGATTTGTTGAGCATATGCGTGTTGGATAAAGGCGAGTCATGGGAAAGGATTTTGCCGCTAGTGGAGTTTTCATACAATAACAGTTATTAAGCTAGCATCGTAATGGCGCCCTATGAAGCATTTTATAGGAGGAGGTGTAGAACCCAATTATCGTGGTTGCAGGATGAAGACCCAAAAACTTTTGGAGTGAAGTATATTAATGATACTGATTCTGTGGTTAGATCAATACGAGACCACATGTCGGAGGCTCAGAGTCGGCAGACAAAGTACTATAATGTGAAGCATTGGGTGGTGGAATTTCAAGTTGGTTACAAGGTGTTTGTGTTGATCAGGCCAATGCATGGAGTGTCACTTGTGCGTCGTTGAAAGAAGCTCAGCCCGAGATAAGTGGGGCCTAATGTTATATTGGAAAGGATTGGCCTTTTGGCCTATCGGTTGGAGCTACCATCAGAGCTTGAAAATTTCAACGATGTCTTCCATGTTTCATCGCTTTAGAAAGCACTACTACGTTCTGATTAGCATGTCACCACTACAAATAGAATAGTGGCAAGTGATAGGTCTGTTCGAATAGAGCCGATGCGGATAGTGGACACTGAGACAAGAAGCTTGCGGCGAAAGAGTGTTCCTTTGGTGAAGGTCCAATGGTCTAAACATGGAAAAAAGGAGTATCTTTGGGAGCTGGTGGACTTGATGCGGAAGCACTACCCAGAGTTATTTCCTCAAGGTAAACTTAAACAAATATACCTTGTATTCTTCATAATTTATTTTCCTGTACAAACTTAGCCTGATTTTGTGGACAAAATCTTTTATTTTGTTAATAGGATTTGTAAAATCCCGATTAATGCTAGACCCCTCACACACGTTTTTGAGTCAAGAGACTTGACTCAGGCTTGGGGTGCACTGGTGGGAAGGCATCAAGTGTTCATGAGGCCTCTCAACGAGCATCGAGTGCGTCAACTTGTGGGAAGGCATCGAGTGTTCACGATGCCTCTCGACGAGCTACGAGTATATCGACTGGTGGGCATGCATTATGTAACACCTACCCTATAATGAAAGTATAATATGGGTCCGGCCGTGGCTCCACAACATACAAACGACACAACTTAAGCATTATAAGATGATATAAAATTACCCAACTCAAAACTAAGACTAAACACAACGGAAACAAGAAACAAGACTAGAAGTTATCTACTAACATGTTGGAACATCCTATTACTGATTTGGGTAAGGATCACTATGTTCATAGGAGTGTGTCTTGACCTCATTGTATATATTTAAAGGTCAACTAGAATAGACTTAAGGCTTAGAACTTAGGTTTGAAACCTGCCCCCAAGACCACCTAGTTCAGATTACAAGTGCAGAAGACAAAGGCAATTATCATCGAGCACAGGTCGACGAGTCGTCGAACTCGGTTCGACGATCTCCGAGCTCAGATCGATGTTTCTGTCTCAAGTTAAAATCCAGATCTCTGAGCTTAGTTCGACGATAGTCAAGCTCAGATCAACGTTTCCGTCTCATGTTAAAATCCAGTCTTTGAGCTCAGGTCGACGTTAGTCGAGCTCAGATCGACGATTTTATTGAGAGATCGACGATTCCAGGATTTCAAATTCAGTCACTTATGGAATTCAAATTTCTTCATATCCAGCATTTAATGCAAAGGATTTTGTAGCCGTTTCAATCAATCTGGTGCAAGTTTCAAGGAGACTAAAAGAGAATGTTACTTAAGACTTTCCTCTTGAGATAGTTATCAATTAAGGAAGTCATTTATGACTGGCTAACGACTATCTAGAAGATTGTATTTCAATATATCATTTTCAGACAATAGAGACAGACAAGAAATATAACAAGAAAAAATCAAGAATAATATCTTAGATCTGTGAGACACACAAAAGAACTACAGGATTACAGTATCTCATCTCTGATTTAAGTTCTTCAAGGCTTCATTAATCAAGACTCCAGACACATCACATTTAAACCTTTGCTGAAATCATCATTTGCTGGATATCTCATCTTCTAAAGGCCTATCACCATGTGCAATGCTTCTTCTCCTGAACAACTGCAAATCTCAGGGGGAGCTTTGACATCATTAATCCACTAGTCTTCTCTTTGACTGTTGAACAGAGAAGAACAACTTCACCTCCTTTTCTTTTCTTTTGCTGTAAAAGGGTTACTCAAAACTCCCTTCAAAAGTTTTGTGTTTTGTTTCTGAGACATTGTCAAAACTCAGTTGTGGCAAGACACCTGATCAAAAAATCTGGTTTGGTTTTTGAGCACCTTATCAAAAGCTCATTGGTGCCCACGAAACCTGATAAACTATTCCTACAGTGGATTCCTACCTAGGGTGGTATAAGAGTGGATGTACCCAGGTTGATTGAGAAACCACTATAGATCCTTGTGTCCTCTGGTTGTTTGTGTTTTATTTGCTGTGTGCTGTGATTTTGTTTCTTGCTTTACTTTGTTTTTATTTACTGCAAGCACAATACACTATAATTACATTAAGTCTTCCACTGCCAATTAATTTTTAATTTGCAAAATTATTTTATTATACTCTATTCACCCCCCTCCCTCTAGAGTAAAGTTAGTTCTTACCCTCACTTTCAATTGGTATCAGAGGGAGGTTAGTTATTCAACAACTAGATCTTCACTAGGTTGGTTGTTTTTACAGGCTAACACCTGAACCAAAAGATCTCTGATAAGATCCACCTTTTATAGAGGGTTGCTATTTCTGTTATATTTCTTTTAATATAAATCAATGGCACAGAACAAAGAGTATGCAAGCACCAGACCTCCAGTGTGCAATCTTTCAATGTTTGAACTTTGGAAGGCAAGGATTAAATTATACATGAATTCTATTGATGAGGATAACTTTAATTCTGTTTTGACAGTGTGTCCAAGACCTCCAGAAACCACAAGTACAAGTGTTGTTCTACCCCCTTAAGGAACATATATAGACATCAAGAAGTGGAAAGTTATTGATGTAGACATCAAGAAGTGTTGTCTGATTATATGTTCTAGATAGTAGCTGAATGCAACTCTTCAAAGGAAATCTTGGACAAGCTATCTGAGCTTGTGTCAGGATCTGCTGCTGAGAGAAAGGATAGAAGATCTCATCTCATAACTCAGTATGAGAACATCAAGAAGGGAGAAACTGAGCCAGTAGATGACATGTATAACAGACTCAGTCTGATTGTTAGTGAATTGAAAACTTTGGACAAGGAAATCTCACTGACTGAACTCAATGATAAGATCCTAATGTTCTTCCTCAGCACTTGGGACTCAAGGATCTGGAAAATTAAGGATGCAAGAAGCTATAATGAGATCACCACTTAAGCTCTATTGGGCAAGCTCAAGTCTTATGAGTTTCTCATCAAAAAAAAAGAGGAAGAGCAAAAGACAGCTTCTCCAGCAACAAGAAAGAAGAAGATAATTGCTTTTAAATCTATAGAAGAATAGCCTGAAGATAAGGTCACAGGAAATGAAGAGCTAATGAGCCTACTAGCTAAAAGATTCTACAAGATGGCTAGAAAAGACTTCAGGAAAAGGTCATCTAGAGGCCATGAAAAGCCAAGGTATGACAAGTCCAGTAATAAAGAAATTATTTGTTTTGGATGCAGGTAACCAGGCCACATTGTGCCTGACTGTCTAGAGAATCAAAACAAGGACAAGAAAGATAAGAAAGAATGGAGAAGAGACAAAGACACCAGGAGAAAAAATTATGACAAATCCTTCTCCAGCAAAAACAAGCACACCAGGAAAGGATTTATAGCTGAGACCTGGAGTGAGACTGAAGAAGAATAAGAGGCTTCATCAAGCTCAAGTGATGATGAAGATGATGACCAAGAGAAGGACTTTTGCATGATGTCTATCAATGCCTATCAACACAATTCAGATGCAGAACAAGAGTCAGGATCTGAATATGAACCTGAAGCTGAAGAAGATCAGGTAATAGACTCTTTTGATTTTGATTCAAAGGACTTTAAATTTGAATTTAAGGCACTATGTTTAGACCTACTCAAGTCTAAGAAAGAGATTATCTCTCTCATAAATCAACTATCTGAACATAGCACTTTAAAATCAGATAATCTCAAACTTATTGAGGAGTTAAAATGCTGTAGGGAGCAGATAGCTTCACTGAAAACTGAACTATCTCAGTCAAATAAGTTTGAAGAATCCCTTAATGGGAGAAGCATCAGACTGATGGACATCACAAGCACAGTGAACTCAAGACTTAACAGTACACTTGGCTTGGGTTCTTCATCCAGCCAACCTATATTATTAACTACCCCAATCAAATTTATCTCAGATAAAGGAAAAGGAGTTGTAGAGGTAGCTAGGAAGAATTCTGATATTCATATGAAAAATAAGGTTCAACGGAAAACGTCGAACAGAGCTCGACGATCTTCGAACGGAGCTCAATGATCTCAAGTTGAATCATCGAACTCTGGTCGACGATCTATGAACTCTGAACTCAGGCAAAGTTAATCTTCGAACGGAGCTCGACGATCTAACACAAGATCATCGAACTCAGCTCAGAGATCGTCGAACAGAGCTTAGAGCTTTGAACATTTTTTAAGGGTAAGTCAAACTTCAATCCTAGAGGTCCTACATCCCAAAGCTTCAACCCTTATGCTGAATGGATAATACCTCCTAGGAGATATCATCCTGAAGGCTATAAGAGTCAGCCAGATATGTCTTTTATTTAAGATTTTAAAGGTTATCAACCTAGGACCAAGGTAAACTGGGTCAAAAACAAATAAATTGTTTTATGTACAGGTAAAGACCTATACAATAATAAACAAACAATGGTATCTGGATAGTGGCTGCTCAAAGCATATGACAGGAACCAAGGATAATCTAACATCCTTCAAAGCAAACTTGGACCCAAAGTCATATTTGGAGATTCAAACTTTGGACAGACCATGGGATATGGTGCAGTCCAGATAGGGTCAGTAATATTCAAAAAGATGGCCTATGTGGAAGGACTGAAGCACAACTTAATAAGCATCAGTCAATTCCGTGATGAAGGCTACCAGGTGACATTCAACAAATCTTCATGAAAAATCAAATCAGAGGACAACACAACTGTGTTGACAGGTAAAAGGAAAGGTAACATCTATCTTGTAGATTTTCAATCAATTAAGGTAGATATCTGTCTATTTAATTCTGTTAGTAAACCAAATTAACTATGACATAATAGATTAGGAAATGTAAACCTTAAAACCATTGCTAGGCTATCCAAGGACAACCTTGTTAGAGGACTAACTTCTGGCCCCTACCGAAAGGAAGGACTTTGCAGGGCTTGTCAATTAGGCAAGCAAACTAAAAATAGTTTTAAGTCACTTAATAAGAGTGATTCACCTAGGATTTTGTATCTGTTACACATGGATCTTTTTTGACCCATTACAGTACAAATCCTAGGAGGGAAATCTTACACTTTAGTAGTTGTAGATGACTTCTCTAGATTCACATGAGTGTTCTTTCTGAGGAAGAAGTATGATAACTTTAAGTGTTTGACAGAGTTTCTCAAATGCATACAGATTGAGTTCAATACTCACATTGCCCTGATCAGAAGTGATCATGGGACAGAGTTTGATTCTCTTCTTAATCAAGAGTTCTGTCAGACTGAAGGGATCAGGCACACTTTCTCAGCTCCTAGAACTCCTCAACAAAATGGGGTAGCTGAAAGGAAAAAATAAAACCCCTATTGAATCTGCTACTACATTGTTGACAGATGCTCACCTTCCTCTATCCTTTTGGGCAGAGGCAGTGAACACCTCAAACTATGTGTTGAATTGAAGTTTGATACATAAGCTAAAGGGCAAGACTCCCTATGAATTACTCAAAGGGAAGAAACCTAAAGTACACTATTTCAAAAAATTTTATTGAATTTGTTACATTCACAATAATGACATGAAATACATAGCAAAATTTCAAGCCAAAGCTGATGAAGGAGTGTTTCTGGGATACTCCATGATCAGTAAGGCTTATAGGGTGTATAATAAATCATCTCTTAAAATTGAAGAATCTGTACGTGTATCTTTTGATGAAACTAGCATGTCTTATTAGGAGAAAAATACTTCTACCATAGAACCTGTGCAGGTACATTCTCTCTCAGAGAATTTGTACAAGTTAACCATCATTGAAAAGGATACAACACCTTTACCTATCCAACAAAAAGGTGAAAACAGTGAAGATGAAGATGACACTCAGCATCTTGGTGAGAACCTCATTGAAGAGTAAGTTTTTGTTCCACAAGAGGAAACAACAACACAGGTTGGTGAACAATCAACACCTCCTATTGATTAAGTAACATCAAGAGATCATCCAATCTCCCAAGTGATTGGAGACATCTCAGGTGGTGTGCAAACCAGAAATCAGGTCAACCAAAATCTGATGCACACCTGCTTTCTTTCTCAAATTGAGCCTCAAATCCATACAAGATGCAGAACAAGATCCACACTGGATCATTGCAATGCAAGAAGAGTTACATCAATTTGAAAGAAACAAAGTTTCGGAGCTAGTGCCAAGGCCAAAGGATCATTCCATTGTTGCAACAAAATGGGTGTTCAGGAACAAATTAGATGATCAAGGTATTTTTGTTAGGAACAAGGCAAGGCTAGTTGCACAAGTATACTCTCAAGAAGAATGAATAGATTATGACCAGACCTTTGCACCAGTTACAAGGTTAGAGGCCATAAGAATATTCCTAGCCTATGCAGCTCACAAGAGATTCAAAGTTTATCAAATGGATGTGAAGAGTGCTTTTCTAAATGGAAACATCAAGGAAGAAGTATATGTCAGACAATCCCAAGGTTTTATCTCTCCTACTCATCCTGATTATGTTTTTAAATTACATAAGGCATTATATGGTCTCAAGCAAGCTCCTAGAGCATGGTATGAGACCTTAGCATGCTTTCTCTTGAAAAATGATTTTATAAGGGTTAGAGTGGACCAAACTCTTTTCATTAGAACCCATAAGTCCAATATCCTACTAGTACAAATTTATGTAGATGACATTATCTTTGGATCTACTGATTAAAATTTGTGCAAAAGGTTCTCTAACCTAATGCATTCAAAAATTGAAATGAGTAGCATGGGTGAGCTTTCCTTCTTTTTAGGATTGCAAGTCAAACAGCATGTTGATGACATATACATTTCTCAAACAAGGTATGCAAAAGAGTTGGTTAAGAAATTTGGAATGTCTGAATCATCCTCTATGAAAACACCTATGCCTACTAATTTTGTATTAGATGCTGATGAACATGGGAAACCTGTTGATCAGACAACATATAGAGCAATGATTGGCTCTTTATTGTATCTTACAGCTAGTAGACCTGACACAATGTTTGCTACATGCATATGTACTAGATTCAAAGTAAGCCCTAGAGAGTCACATCTAACATTAGTAAAAAGGATTCGTAGGTATATGAAAAGTTGTCCAAATCTAGGTATCTGGTATCCAAAAGATTCAGGATTTGAATTAACTGGATTTTCAAATGATGATTATGCTGGATGTACAGTAGACAGGAAAAGCACCAGTGGAACTTTCAATTTCTTGGTGACAGACTTGTCTCCTAGTTTTGTAAGAAACAAACATCTATGTCCACATCAACTGCTGAAGCTGAATACATGGCAGCTGGTAGTTGTTGCTCACAGATATTGTGGATTCAAAATCAGCTCCTTGACTATGGTTACAACTTAGACAAGTCAAAAATCTTCTGTGATAACACCAGTGCTATTTCTATAGCCCAAAATCCAGTCCTCCATAGTAAAACAAAACATATAGAGATTAGACATCACTTCCTAAAAGATAATGTTGAGAAAAATAAAATTGAACTTCAATATATCCCAACTGATTTGCAAAGGGGAGATATTTTCACCAAACCCTTGGATGAAAAGAAACACACATTATTTTTGAATCAGTTAGGAATGTTAGATAGAGGAAGTTTAAATTAAGATCCAAGATTTTGAAACTTTAAAATTGACCAAGACTAGGCTAAACACTTGATATTTCTAGTGTCTAAGGTTCTTTCTGAACTCTGAACTGCGCTCGACGTTTTTCCCAAAGATCGTCGAATAGAGATCGTCGTTCTCATGAAATCGTCGAATGTCGCTCAGCATTTTTGTTGGGTATTTTATCCACAATTACCTGGATTTGAAGAAGCCTCCAGTCAAGCTAAGATGAATTCACAATGTATTTGACGATATTACTTCAAAATGTGCTTGCAGCTATTCCATGCTAAGTACACACCAATGTCAGGGTGTAGTGGGTCAATATACACGGGTCTGCGCAACGTAATCCCTCGTTGAGCAGATCAGTGTGTTGACTCATGTGTGCTCTCTCTATTGGAGTGTACTTATTTTCAAGAACAGGGTCGAGATAGATCAAGAGCAGAAGAGGAGCAAAGATGGGTCAAAGACCAAGTTCAGGGGAAGGAAAAGAAAAATCGTCTAAGTCAAAATTGACGAGAATCACTAAGTGATTCTCGCCGATTCGACGGGAATCATTAGTGATTCTCGACGAATCGTCGAGAATCACTCAGTGATTCCCGCCGATTTCATCTGGCTTATTGTCCTCCTTCAAGAAATCTACTAAGGCAAAATCAACGGGAATCACTAACTGATTCCCGCCGATTCGTTGAGAATGATCTTGATTCCCGCCAATTCGTCGAGAATGATCTTGATTCTCGCCGATTTCCTCCGGATGACAAGTATTTCAACTGGAATTCTACCAAGGCAAATTCGACGGGAATCATGAGTGATTCCCGCCGACTTCGTCGAGAATCACCAATGATTCTCGCCAAATTTGCCTTAGGCAAATTTGCTCTGTTCGCTGGACCGAACCAAGATGCTGGGCGCTATTTTGACAGGATCTAGGGCTTCTTCATATGGGGACCACAACGGTCATTTAGGGTTGATTTACAGTATATATACTCGCTTATTTCGAACTTGAACAGTAGCGATTCACAGAAAATCAAAAGCCGTCGAGCGTGACCAGCCGATCGTGGAAATCCTCCGGTCGCCGTCGTCGCTCGCAAGGTAGTCGCCGCTGCAGATCTCAGATCATCTTTGATCTCGCGACGACAGAACCGAGGCAAGTCTAGCGTCTCACGCTTCTCTCTCGAGATATCTTGTCTATCGATTTATTGAACGAGGATAGTTCTTCATTCCGAATCGATTGAGACGACTGATCCGATTGAGATTGTTGGTAGACCGTGCTTGCTTCGTAAAGAAGTTTGGATCTACAAAGCATCGCCACCGCATTCACTTGCCGCGGCCGATCTTGGGAAGATCCTTTCCAAGAGAGTACTCTGATCGTGGACTCTTCATCTTCCTAAAGAATTCTTCAATGAACGAAGAGGGTCATCGGGTTCTCCACACGTGTAGTTTGTATTTCTTGTACATTCTATTATTGTTTTGTTGTAAAGGAATAGTGATTCCTAGTTGTACGGGTTGGGTGCAACTTGTGGTGGAGGAGTAGTGACTCCTTCATTTATAAGGGTGCCTTCCGTAGTGTGAGGATTAGATTTCAATCCGTTTGGTGAAGTGACCGAGTTGTCCCTTGGTGGGAGATAGATCGAAGGGGGAGAGTGGACGTACCCAAATCGGGGAACCACTATAATTGCTTGTGGGTTTTTTTGTGCTGTGTTTGTTATTTGTGCAGGTAATTTTAAATTCCACAAAAGTCAGCAGTACACCTATTCCCCCCCCCCCATAGGTGGAATTAGTTGACACTAAAGACTTTCAAGTGGTATTAGAGGGAGGTTACTCATCAATAAGGTTAACACCTTGAGTATGATCTTGTGTCCAGTATCAAGAAGAAAACAAGACTCAACCATGGAGCTATACTCTGATGTCTCTCCTCTGAGACTCCCTACCTGCACAATGGAGTACTATCCCATCTGGAAGATGAGAGTTATGTTTCATCCTATGGCAATTGACCCACGTGTATCATTCATTATGGAAGAGGGTCCCTTCATTCCCATGAAGGCTTCCGGATCTTGAGAAGGTCTCCAAATCCTTAAGAGTCCCGAAGAGATGTATGAGACTGAGCTCTCACTTTTCAGCCTGGAGAAGCTGATTCGTCAGATCATAACTAACGTCTAGTCTGGATCGTCTCTTTCAAAATTGGACAAGTGTAGGACTGCAAAGTCTATGTGGCAAACAATCTCTGACCTCATGGAGGACCGGAGACAGCTGGGACTGGATGCCTGTAAGAGGATGAAGCATATGTGGGGGTCCTCATCTCTGAAGATGAAAGTCAAGACCAATCTCTAAATATCAGGGCTCCGGTGTCTCTTTCTGAGACTAAAGAAGAGATTGAGGAATGCAGTTCTGATGAAGCTGACATATCTGTCTCTGCAGATCTTAACGCTAACCCTAATCATCACCGTTAGGAACAAGTATCTTCCTCATAATGCTCCTTTCCTCTGGTATCTCATGAAGAAAGGAGAAGTTTAGAGGTTTGTCCCTCTTTTGATGCTGGGGAAATAGACAGTTTTAATCAAAAGATTGAAACTCTTGATTCCCTTCGCAGTGCCCTTTAGAAGAGCAACTTGCTTGTGGAGAAACAAGCTATGGAAATTGCTCAGTTGAGGACCATGATGGATCTCCAATTGGAATCCATCAATGTGAAGGACTCAAAGATCTAAGCTCTAGAGTTTTCTCTAGAGACCGAGAAGAGAATAGTATCTAACTTTTCCAAGGTAGATGCTATTAAGAGAAAGGGAGAAAATGGGTGGATCTCACGAATTATAAAATCGTGGAGAAATGGGGAAACTATTTTAAGACCCCCCACACCGAGTAGGAAAGGCACAAATCATGCCGTCAGGTATGACCATAAGAACAACTATGGTCACTACATGAATGATCAACCCTCATGTGGAAATACCCACAGTGCAAGAGCTGTTATAGCTACTCATGAGGGAATACACAAGGCTCATCATGAACCTTTTGTATTCACTGCCTCAGCCTGAACACTTCATGAGATTGCAGGAACCAGTTCTCACAGTAACTCTCACCACTCTAGGAAACAAGGAAAGGAGGTTGGAAAACATGTAGCAAGTACCTATGGGGCCCCCGGATGTGTGCTAGCTAAAAAGAAGGCACCACCTCCCAGGCCTCATGACACTCACCACATGTTCTCCATCCACCCTCCCTCATGTATCGGTGGAAAGGGTAAATCTGTGAGCAGAACCTGCTCTGCCCCTGTCTGACCAAAGATCATGACAAACTCAATCAGTAGATCTGGTCAGAAAAGGACATACAACATTCATGAGTGTTGGTGTTGTGTCAAAGTGGGTCACTTTGCCATATATTATTGGCACAATACTTCTATGCCAAGGGCAAGGGTATGTCAACTTCCTTTAGCTAGAGATAGCCTTCCTGACATAAATCATGTATGAAGGCATTCAGTAGTTTATGCTGACAGGAACCCAGGACCCAATGCATATTGGGTTCCTAAGGTAAGGTAATTTGTTTTTGCAGGATAGTCTAGGTACCCGTGAACATGATGGGACCTAGACAGGAGATGTTTCAGGAGTGCTATGGAACAAGCATATTGGATAAGAGATAATGCTAACTACAATGTCCCACTTGAACTGGATGCCTGGTGTACTTATAATAGTGGATTCGAATGATCAACCCAATGATCCCAGGTACGCGCATTCAGTTTCGAACATTGATTCACATTACATTGATTGTTATATATATATATCCAAGTAAATATATAGATTCTCGCTCTAGATATAAATATACATATATATATACTCACACCTGATGGAAGGACACGAATGCTAAAAACTGTATGATCCTTAAGTTGGAATTCTGATGAATTCTTTTTATATATATATACAATTGATAATGTATATTAATGGATGTCAATTAGTCCGAAGAAATTCAAGGTACGTGGGCCCGTAGTTGTAACAAAAATTTTACATAAAAAGGGCAAAGTTTCAAAATTCAATTCGACAACTCAAAGTTTCGAAACAAAAAAGGGGAAAGTTTCGAAATGTTTGAAATTCAAAATGGCCAGCAGAAACATGCCCTTCACAGCGGGAATATCGGCTACCCCTGAGTTCGGAGGATGTAAGTAGTGTAAACAACTAAATCTCGACCCTTCGCATTCTGGACCTTGCGGAAATCCCGTCGACTCTGTGGAAACATCGCCTAATCAAGTCAATTCGTGCGGAAATTCCTCCCGTGCTTCAGTCGCCTGGTTTTCTCATCGACTCCTCCTTACCTCCCGTCGACTCCAGCTTCGTCGATTGCAGTCCTCCGCAGTCCCCCCTCCGTCGGCTCGGTGCTTCCGTCTCCGGCATCCTCTGGACCAAAGGAACTTGCCGATTCACCGTCAGCTTACCCTCTCTCGTCAACTCCCATTCCCATCGCCAGCGGTCCCGACGCAAGCCAACTAGGGATTCTATCTGCTCAGTGATAGGGTAACGACCATTCCTCCTTGAATCGAGCTTGTTTTTAAATTCTCTAGTTCCTTCTAGTTCAGTTCCTACTAGTTTGTAACTTGTCTAGTATAGTTCCTAAACTAGACATTTAGATAGAGCTAAGTCCCTTGGATGTTATTTTTTTTAGGTTTGCAATGGCTCCTCGAACAACAGTTGGGCTTCTCACCGGGGGTGAGTTTGTTAGGACCGGCTTCTCCCATGCCTTTGATGAATTCAGGAACATCATCCTGATGCTTGAGGAAGCTGGGCTCTCCTTTATCCTTGAGCACCCGTGCAAAATTCTAGATAAAGAAGTTCTTGAATTCTATGCATCCGCGAAGCTACGTCATGAGGACACCCACATAAATAGTAAAATTTCTGGACTAAGAATCAAGATGAATGCTGCAAGATTATCACATCATCTGCAGCTCACCAGCTAAGCTCAAGAGGACTACCTGGATTAAGATGATCGTGCTAGGACTCCACTATTCTGTGGACTCGCTCGGGGGACCAAGTCCATCAAGCGGAAGGACATGAATGAGGAAGGAAATCTCCTCTCTGACATCATTGAAAAGGTCCTGATTTGCAAACCAGGTTCCCATGATCATATTTCAGGGGATATGTTCAAAATCCTGAAGGCTGTGGTGTGTAGAAAAAGATACAACTGGGGGGCCATGTTGTTTGAAAAGAATAAAGATACCCTACGAACTCCCAACATTGGGAGAATCATCAGCCTATACCTCAATCAGATGGATGGAGACAGGTTTGATATGAGTAAGGGAGTTCCTCTTCACTACTTAAAGAAGATGGACTCTAGCGTGTTTGATAGATGGGAGAGGCGAATTGGCCTAGGAGGTGCAGCTTATGCACAGGGTGATGATGATGACAAAGCTCCGTAGTACAGAAATCCTTTGGATGACCCCAGTGACGTTCCTAATTGGCTGCATGCAGGAACTGAGGGGGAGTCTTTACTAATTCCTTCTGATGCCCTCAGGACGGAAGTCTCAGGTTCGGATCATGCAGATGTAGTTACTGACATTACAAAGATTGCAAAGGATGCAGTAAATACCCTCGCTTCTGATCCGGCTGAAGAAGAGGTAGTGGAGGACATGGAAAATGATGTTGATGATGATAATGATGTGGAGAATGCAGCCACTGATGATGTGAACAATGATCAAGCTAGAAATAAGATGGACATGAGGGAAAGTGATGTTAACGTCCCCTCTAAGGAACAAGTTCCATTGAAGGTTCCTGAAGAATCTGGTGTAGCAATGGAGGGGGAGACCTCCCGGCAAGGGATGAGAAGTATACATGGAAAAACAACGGAGGCTGCACATATCCCCCCACTGGAGACTGTGAACCTATTAAGCTCTCCAAGTGTATCGGCAGAAGAGCACGACCAGGACATACATTAGGTTCATCCACTAAGACCTAACCTAGCAAATCACACGGTAAATATCATTCAAGGTATAGTGGATGAACTGAAAACCTCTTTTGAACAATCTCACAACAAGGTGCTAAAATGAATTAAGCAATCTAAGGATCTGATGCTTAAAAATGTTGTGGAGATAAATCATAAACTGGATGTGATGGAACAGAGATTTGACACTAAGTATGCAGAGGCCGGCACTACCGTAAATCTTCTAATGCAGGTACTTCAGAAGAATACAGCTGATCTGGCAGTGGTAAACCAAAATGCGCATGTTGTGGCCAACAACATCAAGCTATTCAATACCAGCATGGTGACACTCAACGCAAATCAGACATCCCTGCTGAACGAGTTCACTAAGACTGTTAAACATATAGATGAGTCACTGCATTCCTATGCAAACTCCATTGCTCTAGAAGCCAAAAAGGGGGAGAATTAATATAAAGCTAAGATGGCAGGGCTAGAACAAATTATGGTCGACAACTTCAAGTAATCAAATAAGTTTGTTTTTGATAGCTGTCACTGGCTAGTTCAGCAAGCATCCGGTATACAAATTCCAATTCCGGTTCCTCCTCCTGATGAGTTTACCACTGTTGCTGATGAGGTGGCAAGTGCTGAGGAGGTTCCCCTGAAAGAAGCTGAGGTCAGGAAAGCTGATAGGGCCACTTCCAAAGCTACTCTCAGCGATATGTTTGATCAAGAGGTGATTGAAAAAGGCAAAAGAAAACTTCAAGAAGGGATGTACTGTAAGATCCTGTTCCTCAAATCCGAGGCAACCCGGATCTTATGCCCAGAACCGCCGCCTTACGGTGACACTAACGCATGAGTTAGTCGTCACCGCAAGACGCCGATTCTGCCGGCTAGTACGATCATAACCTGTTCGGCCAATATGAGAATAATTACATAATAAATCAGAGTAAAAGCAGAAGCAAGTCCACAGCCACATCACATATATATATCAATGAAATAAAAGCCAGTCCATAATGAGTACAGAAGTGAAAGTAAATAGGGCTTATGCCCAGTACATCATAATCTCTCTCTCACTCTCATACACAGCAGCGGAATCTATCATCTCGAATCATCGCACCTGAACATGTGCTCCAGTAGTAGTAGCCGGTATCTGCTCCTCAAGCCCTGCCTCCTCGACGTGCTGGATTACCTCTTCGAGCTCCTAAAATAGTAAGGTCAACGACCATTAGTCAAACAGACTAAGTCGTATCCTCAGCACCTCCTCCTGCAACTCCTGGGCACCGTGCGGGAGGACGAAGCGGAGGACAACAAGGGGTAGCAAAAGAGAGCAGGTGACAGGAATCTGACAGGGTATATAATCAAGAAAATGATGAGATGTAACCTCCACTTATGCGGGTACGCA
Source organism: Platanthera zijinensis (assembly GCA_039513925.1). Lineage (NCBI taxonomy): Eukaryota > Viridiplantae > Streptophyta > Magnoliopsida > Asparagales > Orchidaceae > Platanthera > Platanthera zijinensis. The sequence continues at coordinate 89,879,091 of CM077087.1, read as the reverse complement.
TAAGCAAGGGATCTTTTGCAAGGCTCCCATTGTATAGAATGTCCCATACCATTTATACAATGGGGGTGTCAGAGTCACAAGCATATATATAAAGTAAAAATAACCTTAACCTATAAACATGCCCACTCAGGCTTATAGGTTAAGGGTTCGTATAGCAGGTCCTAATGTATAAGCGTCCCATACCACTTATACATTAGGTGACTTAAGTGGTTATGAAGGTTAATGTTATGCTTCTATATGGTGGGTATGATATGAACATGCAGTGCAACACACACACCCGACTCCGTAATCACAGACCTTTAGTTCCCACTTTTCGAGAGCTAGCATCACTCTCAGGTACCACCGTTGTGGCTACGGCAGCAGCGGAGCGGGCGTCTCCGCCTTCTAGGCGGGTATACACACTACCAGGCCTAGACCTCTCTTGTGCGCCTCTGTACACCGTCAGTGCACTCTAGAGTCTCTGCGTACAACTTTGCTGACTACCTGTCAGTCTTGTTGGGCTGGGTGCGCGTTATTAGGAAAAGCCTTCCAGACTCCAGTGTAAACATCCTACTAGTCCTTCTAACCCTCGCACCCGCCTGGTCATCCGTACTGCCGTCGGTGTGATGACTGGCCAGTACCGCATGGCCCGCCACTAGTATATGCACATGCAAGTATAGTATATTGAGCCTCCAGCTCGAAAGTCTAACCAGTCCCAAAACTCTCCAACCCGTCACTGGTGAGAGTATGCTACAAAACCTCCAACCCTGCCCGGGTGAGTATATATATAAAACCAATTTCATCCTCCCACTCTGCACGGGCGAGCAAGTAGTCAAAGACTCCAAGTCCCTCCAAACCGGCACGAGTGAGCACATGTCCAGTTCACCTAACCTAATAGACTACTCTTGTCTACAGTTTATCATACTTAAAATCTTAAGTTTAATCCCAGGACTGTCCAAGGTATTCCCGGTGAAGGGCTCTCAGGGGCACTAGGAGCTATGATGGGTTGAATCCCAAAGCTCCCTTTCTCAAGGATATTTAGTTTAGTTGTTGCCTACCCCGAACCCCCTTTTCTCTCTCCTGTTACATAGAATGACCCAGTGATTTAAGGTATGGGTTAAGGAGTGACGGTCTTCCGTCAACTCTTCCTAGGTAAGTCTTATGTTGCTCTGTTACTCTCGTCTCAAGAATGCATCTGCCACCCAGGGTTATACTTCCGAACTTAGACCCTAACTCAGTTGTTGATTCATCCCCTGGCGGCCTATAGTCCAACCTTCTTTACTAAGCGCACCCCATGACCTATTGCCACCCTGAAATCGAACTTCTAAACTCTTGATCCAGCTGACCCCAAGTATTTATCCTAGGGTGATATGGACTAATAAAATGAGTGTGTTGATTTTCATAATTTTCCTAGGTCATTTAGGCCTTTAATTAAATCTTTTAGAATTATTCCCTAGGTCATTTTACACATGAAGTATCATCAATTAAAATCTTCTGACTTATGGGAATTTTCCTGAATTGCATAGGAGAAAAATATTACTGTCTACAAGATTTCATAATTTTCCTTTTATTATATCTATTCATCCCATAATTAATACAATTCCTACACAAGTGTCATTTTCCAAATGAAGTACAAGAAATGTATTCACCAAAATTCCAGGAAAATTACTAAGCATTCATATTACTATTTTATGACTAATGACAGAGTTTCATTTATTTCCACTGTGTAATGGTCTACCAAAATTAATTCCTAATTATTTACCAAAATGCCATTTTCCTACCTTAATAATTATCAATGTATACAAAAATTCTGAAATAAATATGCAACACTAATATTGCTATTATACATCTATAGAAATATTTTTATAATTTCTCCACATGTAATTCCATCAATTCATAAATAAATACAAAAAGGGGTAAAATAGTAATTTCAAGGTTTTTGTTCCAATAATCCCCAAACAGAGGTCAAAAATTTTCCTAAGTCAAATAAGACACCATACTTTGACTTGGCTGAATCTGAAAGTTTTCTATAGCCAATTTCTATTTTTCCCATTTATTTTCCCAAAAAGGCCTATATTTTGAAAAATCCCATTAAGTGGTATTTTTAATTCCAAAAATCCCAAAAATAATTCTAGGGGTGAAACATGCCCTAAAGTATCACTGGAATCTATTGCATGATTTTTGGGTGCCTCAGCTAGGCTAAATTCACAAAATACAAATTATTGCTAAATGCACACCAAGGCCTAAATTAGCCTACACTTACAAGTGAGTTAAGTCAACATGCCTTGTTCCAATTTCAGGGAAATTTCTACCTCTGGTCTATATGGTCCCTATGGAAGAGCCACCAAAATTTGAGGCCAATTGGAGTTAGCTAACTCCAAGAATCACCTAGTTAAGCCCTAGGGGTATTTTGGTAATTTCCTCATATTTTATTTTCCAATCAAGCCCATTTTTGGGCAGGGCCTAAATGTGCCCTAATTACACATCTGACCAAAATCTCAGGTCAAGGGGACTTCTGGTTTGGCTTGGGCAGCCATTTGAAATTCTGCAAAATTGCTATTTGCAGCCCAAGTCAAATATTATTTCTCAAACATGCAAGTGAGATTCCTCATCATGCAGTGCATCAATTTAGCCCAAATTTTAACCATGGGTCTCATATACCCAGGAGAGGGTGCCACCATAATTTGGGGCCATTTGGAGTTAGGAAACTCCAAAAATCACATTTATTTACTTTTGGGTATTTTTGTAAAAACTATAGCAAAATGTTCCCCAAAAATTCTAATTTTTGGGGAGGGCCTAGATTTGACCAAATAAGCCACAAGCCCAAAATCTCAGTCCATTTGGACTTAGGGTTTGAACAGGGCAGTAATTTTAGTTTCTGCCCTAGTTAGGGGGCAGTCCTAGCAAAACAGCCCTACAGGGCAGCCTACTGGTCCAAAACCTATGATTTCTGTGGCATTTTGAAGTTATCTTATCTACCTAAATATTTCATTCAGAGTCCATCCTAAGTTGGGGCCTCTAAGTACCTCAAAATCAGCATGCAAAGTCACTGTTAAAGTGTGACAGATTGATATTTTAATCATAATATAAAAATACAGGATTTAATTAAAATAGCTGCACGAATCTTAAAGCACATCTAACGGCGGCTGTATCATCTTCCTCATGCACTGCATGGCCACCACCTGACGTAGGCCATGTTTGCGGGGCCGTTCCCGGCCGTCGCCGGCGGCGGGACCTCCGGCCAAGTGCTCCCCCGGCCTCACGGTGGTCGGGGCTTGAGCTGGCCGGCGGCTGGGCGGCGGAGAGCGGCGGACGGCGGCGGCGCAACCAACCCGAGTACACCCAGAACCGCCATTTTTGAAGCTTTTTCCAAGCTTTAGAGGCCTACTGTCGAGCTCGTTTGAGCTCGACCTCTAACCTAATTGATCTAGGAAACTAGTACAGTAAGAGAGGAAGGGATACGGACTCTTAGTGGCGGCTGTGGCTGAGGGTGGCGGCGGCTCTCCATTGCATGCACTCTCCGGCGATCTCCCCGGTTTGACATGGCTGCAGTGGTCTCCGGCTCTCTCTCTCTCTGTCTCAGGGGTAGGAGTGAATGGAAATGAGAGGGGGAAGTGGTTTGGGGGCTGATTTAAGAGGGGGGGCGACCTCACCAAGGCTAGGCGATTTCACCAAGGTTGGGGGTCGGGTTAGTGGGTTTGGCCGGCTAGGTGGCTTGGGAGTGGGCCCCACTGGTCCATGAGGGTTGACTAGACCTTAGTGGGTCGGGTTGCCAAGTCTAGGGCCGAGTTGGGTGAGTGAAGAGAGGGAGTTGACTTCCATAAATGGGTTAGGTCATATTGGGCTTGGGTTGGGTTTGGGCTTGGCCCAAGGCTGCATGGTGGGGGTCCCACACCTCCTGATACCCATGCATGGTCAGCCAACCCATCATGGGTTGGTGGAATGAGCCCAAGTGGTCCAAACCCATTTCTTAGCATCTTCTCTCTCCTACACCTCCTCTTTTCTCTCTCCTAAGTGTTCTCCCAAAATCACTATTGCAAGACCCTATTTTTCTCTCCCCTAGGGTTTGTAGGGTCACTTTAGGCCCACATGATGAATTTGGGTTGATTTGGGTGGACCCAACCCAGTGAATTGGGCTAGGACACCATTTTCACTATTTGGGTCCAAGGTGTTGACTTGACCCATCATGGTCAACTGGTTGACCCCATGGCCTACCTTGGGGTCCACTTAGATTGTATTTAGGGTTAGGGCATCATGAGGGGATCATGGTGTGGCTAGGGTTCCTGTTTAGGCTAGTTTGACCTAGTTTGACTTTGGCCCCATGGTGGGCCCCACATGGCTACAACCCACTACCTAGGGTCAATCTAGCTTCCAACCCTAACACCCACCCCATGCCTAACCCAATCTAAGTTAAGGGGTCTAGAAGTAACATTGGGATGTTACAAATCCTATAAACGAAAGAAATAATTTCGTCCCCGAAATTTAAGTTTGGGTCTACGGGTTCCAATTGCAGAAATTGTTAAGGAAATTTCGTAGAAAATAACATAAAAGTACCTGATGTAAATAGTTCTGGATGACGCTCCAGCATCAGATCCCTAGGTTCCCAGGTGTGCTCCTCCCGTCCATGGTTGGACCACAGCACCTTTACGAGTGGAACCTTCTTTTTCCTCAACGTTCGGACTGCTGAATCGTCGATCCGGATCGGCTCCAATCTAACTGAACGGTCAGGCCCGACCGGTCCAGCTGCAGTAGGGACATGCTTCTCAGGGCGAAGGAGAGCTCTTCGCAAAGAAGAGACATGGAACACATCGTGTAGGCTACTCAGCTCCGGAGGTAGCTGCAGCCGATAAGCCATGGGGCCCACACGCTCCAGAATCAGGTATGGTCCCATGTACCGGGGGCTGAGCTTCTTATGTCTTCGAATCCGAGAAATACCGTGTACCGGTCGGATCTTCAGGAAAACCCTGTCCCCAACTTGGAACTCCACCTTCCGGTGTCGTGCATCATAATATTTTGCCTGTCTGCTCTGAGCCTCCAAAAGCCGATCCCTGATCAAATGAATCTGAGCCTCCGTATCCTCTACAAATTCTGACCCAAGGGCTCGGGTATCCACATCCTGCACCCAGGATAGCGGAGTCCAGCATTTTCTCCCATAAAGCGCATCGTAAGGAGCCATCCCGATGCTGGCCTGGTGGCTGTTGTTGTATGAGAATTCGATCAACGGCAGTAGCCTCTCCCAAGGTTTCCCTGTATCCAAAATACATAACCTGAGCAGGTCCTCCATAGTGCGTATCGTCCGCTCCGTCTGACCGTCGGTCTGCGGGTGGAAGGCAGTGCTAAAGGAACGTCTGGATCCCAAGTAAGCGTGCACTGCCCTCCATTCCCTGGAGGTGAAGCGACCGTCTCTATCTGAAACAATGGATCTGGGAACTCCGTGATACCTGATGAACTGTTCCACAAATAATTTCACCAAAACAGCAACCGGGGCATCCTTTCTGACTGGAATGAATCGCACTACCTTAGTCAACCTGTCTACAATGACCCAGATGGAGTCGTGCCCAGAATGAGAGCGAGGGAGTCCGTGAACAAAATCCATAGAGATATCCTCGAACTTCCACTCTGGGACTGGCAGTGGCTGTAATATACCGCCTGGGCTCTTGCATTCGGCCTTCACTCGCTGACAAGTCTCGCAGTGTGTCACAAGATATATGATCTCCCTCTTCATTCCTGGCCAGTACATGGTCCGTCGTAAGTCAGCCCACATCTTGGTGATGCCGGGATGCACTGAATATCTGGAGTAGTGTGCCTCTCTGAGGATGTCATCCCGGATCTCACCTCCTGCTGGAATGTACACCCGACCACGAAATCGAAGAAGATCGTCCTCCAGCGTGTAGTCCCCATATTTGCCTCCTTCTAGGGCATCAAAGATAGGCTCTAGATCAGTATCCAATCTCTGATGTGTAAGAATGCGCTTCTGTATATCATCATCGCTGACCAAAGAGTTCAGGTACTCTCGATAGATCACTGGATCGGCTTCCGAAACCATGGTAATTTGCATATCCTCCATCATGTGTAGCAGCTCCATAGACATCACCCGGGGCTCCGGTCCAAAAGTGCCGGCTCTCCTGCTCAAAGCATCTGCTACAGTATTCGCCTTTCCCGGGTGATAGTGCATCTTATAGTCGTAATCGCAGAGGAACTCAAGCCACCTCCTCTGTCGCAGGTTCAGAACCTTCTGCGTGTCGATGTATTTGAGATTCTTATGATCGGAGTATATATCACAATGAATCCCGTAGAGGTAATGTCTCCATGTCTTAAGGGCAAAGACTACGGCCCCGAGCTCGAGATCATGTACTGGATAGTTATGCTCATATTTCTTCAGCTGTCGCGAAGCATAAGCGATAACATGTCCATGTTGCATCAGGACTGCACCCATCCCCTGATAGGAGGCATCTGTATATATCTGGAATCCTTCGCTCCCAGAGGGAAGCGCAAGGATGGGGGATGAAGTGAGCCGGTCCTTGAGCTCTTGAAATGCTGACTCACACTGCTCTGTCCAGTCAAATGCGGCATCCTTTTTCGTCAAGGACGTGAGGGGGAGGGCTATCCTCGAGAACCCCTCCACGAACTTGCGATAATAACCTGCTAGGCCCAAGAAGCTACGGATATCCGACGCTGTCTTTGGCCGTGGTCAATCCCGCACCGCCTCAATCTTAGCCGGATCCACTGCTAATCCAGCTCCACTGATCGTGTGTCCTAGGAAAGCCACTTCCTGAAGCCAGAACTGGCACTTAGAGAACTTCGCATACATCTGGAGTTCTCTTAACTTCTGCAATACCAGCGCTAGGTGCTCTGCGTGCTCCTCTCGAGACCGTGAGTAAATCAAAATATCATCAATAAAAACTATGACAAACCGATCTAGATAAGGCTCGAATACACGGTTCATGAGCGTCATTAATGCCGAGGGGCATTCGTGAGCCCAAATGGCATCACCGTGAATTCATATAGGCCATAACGTGAGCTGAATGCGGTCTTCGGTATGTCTTCCTCCCGGATGCGTAACTGGTAATAGCCGGATCGTAAATCGAGCTTAGAGAACCAGAAGGCTCCCTGAAGTTGATCAAATAACTCGTCTATCCGGGGCAATGGGTAGGTGTTCCGAACCGTCAACCTATTCAATTCCCTGTAATCTATACACAGTCGGAGGGATCCATCCTTCTTCTTCACAAATAAAACCGGTGCTCCCCACGGCGATGAACTTGGCCGCACAAATCCTGACTCCACAAGTTCCTGTAGCTGAGTCCTGAACTCTGCCAATTCCCTAGGAGCCATTCTGTAGGGTGCTCGGGACACTGGTCTCGCCCCTGGCACCAACTGGATCCTGAAGTCCAAGTCCCGTGATGGTGGTAGCCCAGGTAACTTCTCCGGAAAGACATCAGCATAATCTCGTGCCACTGGAATATCAGCTATGGAACTCTCTACCACAGCCATCTCGAAACAAATGAGGTATACCTCTTCTCCCTGTTCATAGGCCTTAACGGCCTGTACTGAAGATAAAGAGAGTCGGGGAATGGAACGGATACCTTCAATGATGACGTAGGAGTCTCCGTGTCTGAGTGTGATCCTCTTCGAGGGGCAATCTATCTGCACGTAGTTCCAATGAAGCCAATTCATGCCTAGGATCAGATCATAATCTGGTAGGCTCAGAACTGTTGCCGGAGCTTCAAACGCTTTGCCTCCTACCTCGACATCCATATTGCAGCAGTCTGTGGTTCGAAGTTCCGTACCATCAGGGAGTCGCACTCTCTTTTCCAAACCGGAAAACTTCTCCACTCCTTCTAATCCTTCAATAAACGAGTCCGACACGAAGGAGTGTGACGCACCCGTGTCGAAGAGGGTGTGAGCGGGCTTGCCACTAATCATCACTATGCCTGGGTTTGTTTGAGTTCAAAGAATAGTATTATTTTTAATGTCTAAGGTACTCTTAAAATTTAAAATTTATAAATCCTAAAAAAAAAAAAAAAATTTTTTAAGTACCTGTAATCACCTCCTCTGGGTCCCTCTGCTCCGTGAGATCCAGCGCGTATACCTGCTCCCGGTCTCGGCCTCGGCCGTGATATCCTCGGCCTCGGCCTCGTCCTCGTCCTCGTCCTCGTCCTCGGCCTTGGTGAACTGGAGGGGCCACTGGAGGTGGAGGAGGAGGAAGAGGGTGGACCTGAAGCGGGCACTGCGTCCTGATGTGCCCAGGTTGGCCGCAACCAAAGCAGGTGATCTGCCTCTGACCTTGATCATCCTGTCTCATCGGTCCGGGAATCTGCATAGGTGGGGGAACCAAAGGTGGAGGAGGCCCCTGATCCTGCCTATAGTTGGGACGACGACGTCCCCCACCTCTCCTGTATCCAATCGTCTTGCCCCTCTGAGACGATCTGCTGCTCTCCCCAAATGACTGTCCATCCAACGATCTCTTCCCTCTGCCTTGCACCAACAGCTAGTCAGCCTCCAGCTTCTTTGCCATCTCGATGATCTGCGCCATGGTACCGTGGGCAATGAACAACAAGGGCTGCCTCAAAGAGTCGCGGAGCCCGTGATAGAATCTCTTCGCGTATTTCTGGTCGTCCCAGTCATGGAAGCCTGCAAACCTCGCCAGATGGGAGAACTCTCTCTGATATTCAATAACTGATCGGCTCCCCTGCTGGAGGCTAAGAAACCTCGCCTCCAAGGCATCTCGGTCTGTGGAAGATACAAAATGCTCCAAGAAGACGTCGCTGAACTCCTCCCAAGATATGTCCATCAGCTCCCGGTCGGCGAATGTAGAGTCCCGCACTGACTTCCACCACCTCTTTGCATGAGCGTCTAGTGCCGAGGTGGCAAGGGGAACTTCCTGTCTGACGGGGCAGCTGATGCCAGCTAGCAGCTCCTGGATGGTCTCCAACCACTCCTCTGTCTTCACAGCATCTTCTGTCCCGCGATACAGTGGCGGAGACAGACTTTTAAACGCACTCAGCCAGTTCGACCCTGGGTTGGGTAGCTGTACCGGGGCTTGCTGATCTCTGAATGCGTCCAGGATCGCCGTCAGCGTTTGTCCCATTTCTGTCTGCATGAACGGAATGGCAGCCGGAGGGGGAGGAACCGTATCCTGTGGAGGCTGCATAAAGGTAAGGTAATGTCAAAATTGGCCTAACTCATCGTTTAATGGACTGTTTTATGTGGCTTTTATACATGGGCACACCATTGCTTCCGCTGCATAGTTTGTCCGCAAACTAATGCCCGAGCGGGGTGTTCTAGTGTGGTGGACTGTATTCTCATATGATCGTGTGTTCAAGTGATACCAGTTTGTAAGATCCTATTCCTCAAATCCGAGGCAACCCGGATCTTATCCCCAGAACCGCCGCCTTACGGTGACACTAACGCACGAGTTAGTCGTCACCGCAAGACGCCGATTCTGCCGGCTAGTACGATCATAACCTGTTCGGCCAATATGAGAATAATTACATAATAAATCAGAGTAAAAGCAGAAGCAAGTCCACAGCCACATCACATATATATATCAATGAAATAAAAGCCAGTCCATAATGAGTACAGAAGTGAAAGTAAATAGGGCTTATGCCCAGTACATCATAATCTCTCTCTCACTCTCATACACAGCAGCGGAATCTATCATCTCGAATCATCGCACCTGAACATGTGCTCCAGTAGTAGTAGCCGGTATCTGCTCCTCAAGCCCTGCCTCCTCGACGTGCTGGATTACCTCTTCGAGCTCCTAAAATAGTAAGGTCAACGACCATTAGTCAAACAGACTAAGTCGTATCCTCAGCACCTCCTCCTGCAACTCCTGGGCACCGTGCGGGGGGACGAAGCGGAGGACAACAAGGGGTAGCAAAAGAGAGCAGGTGACAGGAATCTGACAGGGTATATAATCAAGAATATGATGAGATGTAACCTCCACTTATGCGGGTACGCATAAGCAAGGGATCTTTTGCAAGGCTCCCATTGTATAGAATGTCCCATACCATTTATACAATGGGGTGGAGTCACAAGCATATATATAAAGTAAAAATAACCTTAACCTATAAACATGCCCACTCAGGCTTATAGGTTAAGGGTTCGTATAGCAGGTCCTAATGTATAAGCGTCCCATACCACTTATACATTAGGTGACTTAAGTGGTTATGAAGGTTAATGTTATGCTTCTATATGGTGGGTATGATATGAACATGCAGTGCAACACACACACCCGACTCCGTGATCACAGACCTTTAGTTCCCACTTTTCGAGAGCTAGCATCACTCTCAGGTACCACCGTTGTGGCTACGGCAGCAGCGGAGCGGGCGTCTCCGCCTTCTAGGCGGGTATACACACTACCAGGCCTAGACCTCTCTTGTGCGCCTCTGTACACCGTCAGTGCACTCTAGAGTCTCTGCGTACAACTTTGCTGACTACCTGTCAGTCTTGTTGGGCTGGGTGCGCGTTATTAGGAAAAGCCTTCCAGACTCCAGTGTAAACATCCTACTGGTCCTTCTAACCCTCGCACCCGCCTGGTCCACCGTACTGCCGTCGGTGTGACGACTGGCCAGTACCGCATGGCCCGCCACTAGTATATGCACATGCAAGTATAGTATATTGAGCCTCCAGCTCGAAAGTCTAACCAGTCCCAAAACTCTCCAACCCGTCACGGGTGAGAGTATGCTACAAAACCTCCAACCCTGCCCGGGTGAGTATATATATAAAACCAATTTCATCCTCCCACTCTGCACGGGCGAGCAAGTAGTCAAAGACTCCAAGTCCCTCCAAACCGGCACGAGTGAGCACATGTCCAGTTCACCTAACCTAATAGACTACTCTTGTCTACAGTTTATCATACTTAAAATCTTAAGGTTAATCCCAGGACTGTCCAAGGTATTCCCGGTGAAGGGCTCTCAGGGGCACTAGGAGCTATGATGGGTTGAATCCCAAAGCTCCCTTTCTTAAGGATATTTAGTTTAGTTGTTGCCTACCCCGAACCCCCTTTTCTCTCTCCTGTTACATAGAATGACCCAGTGATTTAAGGTATGGGTTAAGGAGTGACGGTCTTCCGTCAACTCTTCCTAGGTAAGTCTTATGTTGCTCTGTTACTCTCGTCTCAAGAATGCATCTGCCACCCAGGGTTATACTTCCGAACTTAGACCCTAACTCAGTTGTTGATTCATCCCCTGGCGGCCTATAGTCCAACCTTCTTTACTAAGCGCACCCCATGACCAATTGCCTCCCTGAAATCGAACTTCTAAACTCTTGATCCAGCTGACCCCAAGTATTTATCCTAGGGTGGTATGGACTAATAAAATGAGTGTGTTGATTTTCATAATTTTCCTAGGTCATTTAGGCCTTTAATTAAATCTTTTAGAATTATTCCCTAGGTCATTTTACACATGAAATATCATCAATTAAAATCTTCTGACTTATGGGAATTTTCCTGAATTGCATAGGAGAAAAATATTACTGTCTACAAGATTTCATAATTTTCCTTTTATTATATCTATTTATCCCATAATTAATACAATTCCTACACAAGTGTCATTTTCCAAATGAAGTACAAGAAATGTATTCACCAAAATTCCAGGAAAATTACTAAGCATTCATATTACTATTTTATGACTAATGACAGAGTTTCATTTATTTCCACTGTGTAATGGTCTACCAAAATTCATTCCTAATTATTTACCAAAATGCCATTTTCCTACCTTAATAATTATCAATGTATACAAAAATTCTGAAATAAATATGCAACACTAATATTGCTATTATACATCTATAGAAATATTTTTACAATTTCCCCACATGTAATTCCATCAATTCATAAATAAATACAAAAAGGGGTAAAATAGTAATTTCAAGGTTTTTGTTCCAATAATCCCCAAACAGAGGTCAAAAATTTTCCTAAGTCAAATAAGACACCATACTTTGACTTGGCTGAATCTGAAAGTTTTCTATAGCCAATTTCTATTTTTCCCATTTATTTTCCCAAAAAGGCCTATATTTTGAAAAATCCCATTAAGTGGTATTTTTAATTCCAAAAATCCCAAAAATAATTCTAGGGGTGAAACATGCCCTAAAGTATCACTGGAATCTATTGCATGATTTTTGGGTGCCTCAGCTAGGCTAAATTCACAAAATACAAATTATTGCTAAATGCACACCAAGGCCTAAATTAGCCTACACTTACAAGTGAGTTAAGTCAACATGCCTTGTTCCAATTTCAGGGAAATTTCTACCTCTGGTCTATATGGTCCCTATGGATGAGCCACCAAAATTTGGGGCCAATTGGAGTTAGCTAACTCCAAGAATCACCTAGTTAAGCCCTAGGGGTATTTTGGTAATTTCCTCATATTTTATTTTCCAATCAAGCCCATTTTTGGGCAGGGCCTAAATGTGCCCTAATTACACCTCTGACCAAAATCTCAGGTCAAGGGGACTTCTGGTTTGGCTTGGGCAGCCATTTGAAATTCTGCAAAATTGCTATTTGCAGCCCAAGTCAAATATTATTTCTCAAACATGCAAGTGAGATTCCTCATCATGCAGTGCATCAATTTAGCCCAAATTTTAACCATGGGTCTCATATACCCAGGAGAGGGTGCCACCATAATTTGGGGCCATTTGGAGTTAGGAAACTCCAAAAATCACATTTATTTACTTTTGGGTATTTTAGTAAAAACTATAGCAAAATGTTCCCCAAAAATTCTAATTTTTGTGGAGGGCCTAGATTTGACCAAATAAGCCACAAGCCCAAAATCTCAGTCCATTTGGACTTAGGGTTTGAACAGGGCAGTAATTTTAGTTTCTGCCCTAGTTAGGGGGCAGTCCTAGCAAAACAGCTCTACAGGGCAGCCTACTGGTCCAAAACCTATGATTTCTGTGGCATTTTGAAGTTATCTCATCTACCTAAATATTCCATTCAGAGTCAATCCTAAGGTGGGGCCTCTAAGTACCTCAAAATCAGCATGCAAAGTCACTGTTAAAGTGTGACAGATTGATATTTTAATCATAATATAAAAATACAGGATTTAATTAAAATAGCTGCACGAATCTTAAAGCACATCTAACGGCGGCTGTATCATCTTCCTCATGCACTGCAAGGCCACCACCCGACGCAGGCCATGTTTGCGGGGCCGTTCCCGGCCGTCGCCGGCGGCGGGACCTCCGGCCAAGTGCTCCCCCGGCCTCACGGTGGTCGGGGCTTGAGCTGGCCGGCGGCTGGGCGGCGGAGAGCGGCGGACGGCGGCGGCACAACCAACCCGAGTACACCCAGAACCGCAATTTTTGAAGCTTTTTCCAAGCTTTAGAGGCCTACTGTCGAGCTCGTTTGAGCTCGACCTCTAACCTAATTGATCTAGGAAACTAGTACAGTAAGAGAGGAAGGGATACGGACTCTTAGTGGCGGCTGTGGCTGAGGGTGGCGGCGGCTCTCCATTGCATGCACTCTCCGGCGATCTCCCCGGTTTGACATGGCTGCAGTGGTCTCCGGCTCTCTCTCTCTCTCTGTCTCAGGGGTAGGAGTGAATGGAAATGAGAGGGGGAAGTGGTTTGGGGGCTGATTTAAGAGGGGGGGCGACCTCACCAAGGCTAGGCGATTTCACCAAGGTTGGGGGTCGGGTTAGTGGGTTTGGCCGGCTAGGTGGCTTGGGAGTGGGCCCCACTGGTCCATGAGGGTTGACTAGACCTTAGTGGGTCGGGTTGCCAAGTCTAGGGCCGAGTTGGGTGAGTGAAGAGAGGGAGTTGACTTCCATAAATGGGTTAGGTCATATTGGGCTTGGGTTGGGTTTGGGCTTGGCCCAAGGCTGCATGGTGGGGGTCCCACACCTCCTGATACCCATGCATGGTCAGCCAACCCATCATGGGTTGGTGGAATGAGCCCAAGTGGTCCAAACCCATTTCTTAGCATCTTCTCTCTCCTACTCCTCCTCTTTTCTCTCTCCTAAGTGTTCTCCCAAAATCACTATTGCAAGACCCTATTTTTCTCTCCCCTAGGGTTTGTAGGGTCACTTTAGGCCCACATGATGAATTTGGGTTGATTTGGGTGGACCCAACCCAGTGAATTGGGCTAGGACACCATTTTCACTATTTGGGTCCAAGGTGTTGACTTGACCCATCATGGTCAACTGGTTGACCCCATGGCCTACCTTGGGGTCCACTTAGATTGTATTTAGGGTTAGGGCATCATGAGGGGATCATGGTGTGGCTAGGGTTCCTATTTAGGCTAGTTTGACCTAGTTTGACTTTGGCCCCATGGTGGGCCCCACATGGCTACAACCCACTACCTAGGGTCAATCTAGCTTCCAACCCTAACACCCACCCCATGCCTAACCCAATCTAAGTTAAGGGGTCTAGAAGTAACATTGGGATGTTACATGTACAAAGAGACTCCAGCTGAGAGGAAAGTGAGATTGACGGAAAGTGAAGTGAGGAATGAACGATGGAGCCCACATCAAGGAGCATCATATTGGACACATTCATGTTACAACAGCAGGGAGAACTAAATCGAAATGAAGTGTATAGTCAGCATGAGTGGGATATGCACAAGGTGTATGAAGCTAAAAGAAACAAATTTTTCAAGAGTAACTCTGTGGAACATAAAGCTCCTCCTCCCAGATACTACCTGAAGCAAAAGGAGTACTTTAAAAGACAAAGCAAGAAGTTCTAGTCTGAAAAACTAAAGGATGCTTAGGCAAAGGAATAGATTTTCTTTCTATAGGCGTCTTTCTATATGCGTGTATTTCATTTCTTTTATTTAAATGAACAATCTTTGGATATATATATATATATATATATATATGATCACATGCTGATTCATTTGTTGTTCTGAATGCGTGAAATTTTATTATTCTGAATTCTTGTCTCGCATATTTGTTATGTATATCTTTCTTTTTGGTGTAATTCATCTTAGCTAGTAGGATTTTGGCTTCTTCAAATAGGGGGAGATTGTTGGGTATCGTATCCACAATTACCTGGATTTGAAGAAGCCTCCAGTCAAGCTAAGCTGAATTCACATTGTATTTGACGATATTTCTTCAAGATGTGCTTGCAGCTATTCCATGCTAAGTACACACCAATGTCAGGGTGCAGTGGGTCAATATACATGGTTCTGCAAAAAGTAATCCCTCGTTGAGCAGATCAGTATGTTGACTCATGTATGCTCTCTCTATTGGAGTGTACTTATTTTCAAGAACAGGGTTCAGATAGATCAAGAGCAGAAGCGGAGCAAAGATGGGTCAAAGACCAAGTTCAGGGGAAGGAAAAGAAAAATCATCTAAGTCAAAATTGACGAGAATCACTAAGTGATTCTCGCCGATTCGACGGGAATCATTAGTGATTCTCGCCAAATCGTCGAGAATCACTCAGTGATTCCCGCCGATTTCATCTAGCTGACTGTCCTCCTTCAAGAAATCTTCTAAGGAAGAATTGACGGGAATCACAAACTGATTCACGCTGATTCATCGAGATTGATCTTGATTCCTACCGATTCGTCGAGAATGATCTTGATTCTTGACGATTTACTCCGGATGACAAGTATTTCAACTGGAATTCTTCTAAGGTAAATTCGACGAGAATCGTGAGTGATTCACGCCGACTTCGTCATGAATCACCAATGATTCTCGCCGAATTTGCCTTAGGCAAATTTGCTCTGTTCGCTGGACTGAACCAAGATGATGGGCGCTATTTTTACCGGATCTAGGGCTTCTTCGTGTGGGGCCCACAACGGTCATTTAGGATTATCTACAGTATATATACTCGCTTATTTCGAACTTGAATAGTAGCGATTCACGAAAAATCAAAATTCGCCGAGCGTGACCTACCCGATCGCGGAAATCCTCCCGTCGCCGTCACTGCTCGCAAGGTAGTCATCGCTGCAGATCTCAGATCATCTTTGATCTCCCGACGACAGAACCAAGGCAAGGCTAGCATCTCATGCTTCTCTCTTGAGATCTCTTGTCTCTCGATTTGTTTAACAAGGATAGTTCTTCATTCCGAATCGATTGATACGACTGATCCGATTGAGATCATTGGTAGACCGTGCTTGCTTCGTCAAGAAGTTTGGATCTACAAATCATCGCCGCCATATTCACTTTCCACCTCCGAACTTGGGAAGATCCTCTCCATGAGAGTACTCCGGTCATGGACTCTTCTTCTTCATCAAGAACGCTTCAACGAACGAAGAGAGACGTCGGGTTCTCCATACGTGTAGTTTGTATTTCTTGTACATTATATTATTGTTTTGTTGTAAAGGAATAGTGATTCCTAGTTGTAAGGGTTGGGTGAAACCCGTGGTAGAGGAGTAGTGACTCCTTCATTTGGAAGGGTGCCTTTGGTAGTGTGATGATTTTATTTCAATCCGTTTGGTGAAGTGACCGAGTTGTCCCTTTGTGGGAGAAAGGTCGAAGGGGGAGAGTGGACGTACCCAAATCGGGGAACCACTATAATCTCTTGTGTGTTTTCCTGAGCTGTGTTTGTTATTTGTGCGGGTAATTTTAAATTCCACAAAAGACAGCACTACACATATTCCCCCCCCCCCATAGGTGGAATTAGTTGACACTAAAGACTTTCAGTTTTCTAGATAGTGCTAAGCTATCTCTTTTCAGTCAGAGATAGTCGAACACAGCTCGACGCTCTCCAATATCGTCGAACGGAGATCGACGATGTTGAAGACCTTTTAGATTCCTTTAGAAGCCAAGATCATCTTACTGAGTTCAACGACCTTTCCTTTTCTGCGTCGAACCCTGATATAAAAATCATTTTTCGTTCGTCGTTCTCTTTTGCGCATTCATACCTTCTGCAGAGCTTTCCTCCTCCTCATCTCTGCCATCTCCACATCTAGTTTCCTAAACCATTTCTACATCCACCATCTCAATTTCATCCCCCATCTCAATTTCATCCCCCATCACAATTTCCTCACCGATATCAATTTCATCTCCAACAATCTCTTCACCACCTCCAGCCAATCTACAAGAACAATTTCATCCTCTACATTACTATCCCCCTATTGACATTGACTCATCCATACATATTCCTTCATTCAATCTGTTAGATGATTCCTTTATGGATGATTCTCATTCATCAGCTCTAGAGCCTCCATCTTCTTCTACTTCCTACCAACAAATACTGCAAGATATTCTGGCTCAGCCATCTTTCACACCATCCATCTCCATTCAAGTTACCTCCATCACCACAATCCCCATATCAGAACCATCCATACCTCTTCCATCAACATCATCTCTCCACATTTCTACAGCTCCTCCAACATCATCAACTTCTGCAACTTTCTCCTCTACCTCTACTCATGCATCCCTTGAGCAAGTAGATATTCATGCTCTTGCAGATAAGCTATATGAGATGTTAGCTCCAAGGCAAACACTCATGCTGAAAGCCTCCTTGGCTCCTCTTCTACAATCCATCCAGGATTTATCTGCAAGGCTTCCTTCTTCCCATCACCCTCAGGCAATCCCTTCTTTGGGGTGCCTTGATCCAGTCGATACTGAATCTAGGCAGGGGGAATGCCAAATGAAGTAGTCATGCTGCCTGCTAAAGATTCAGACTTCATGCAAAGATCAAAAGAAGTGCCAGATCTTCCAGCAAAAGTTCCAGCTCCAGCTCCAATTCCATCTTTCAGTACAGTTGACTTCAGGTCACTGCTTTCATATTTTGATGCTCTATATAGCAGATATCTTCCAACACAAGATGTTGAAGATCATACTAAGGCCATTATGCCTGTTTCTCACTATGATTCCAGCTTGATATTATTATATATCAATTAAATCAAGGCTATGGAAATTACTAGTGAGGGTAAGATCTACCTTTACTCTAGAGGGGGGGTGAATAGAGTATATTAAAAAAATTTTGCAAATTAAAAATTAATTGGCAGTGGAAGACTTAATGTAATTATAGTGTATTGTGCTTGCAGTAAATAAAAACAAAGTAAATCAAGAAACAAAATCACAGCACACAGCAAATAAAACACAAACAACCAGAGGACACAAGGATCTATAGTGGTTCCCCAATCAACCTAGGTACATCCACTCTTCTACCACCCTAGGTAGGAATCAACTGCAGGAATAGTTGATCAGGTGTCCTGGGCACAAATGAGCTTTTGATATGGTGCTCAAAAATCAAACCAGATTTTTTAATCAGGTGTCTTGCCACCATTGAGTTTTGACAAGGTCTCAGAAACCAAACAAAAAACTTTTGAAGGGAGTTTTGAGTAACCCTTTTACAGCAAAAGAAAAGAAAAGGAAGTGAAGTTGTTCTTCTCTGTTCAAAAGTCAAACAGAAGACTAGTGGATTAATGATGTCAAAGCTCCCCTTGAGATTTGTAGTTGTTCAGGAGAAGAAGCTTTGCACAGGGTGATAGGCCTTCAGAAGATGAGATCTCCAGCAAATGATGATTTCAGCAAAGACTGCAATGTGATGTGTCTGGAGTCTTGATTGATGAAGCCTTGAAAAACTTGATTCAGAGATGAGATACTGTAATCCTGTAGTTCTTGTGTGTGTCTCACAGATCTCAGATATTATTCTAGATTTTTTCTTGTTATATTTCTTGTCTGTCTCTATTGTCTGAAAATGATATATTGATCTCCAATCTCCTAGATAGCTGTTAGCCAGTCATAAATGACTTCCTTAATTGATAATTGTCTCTAGAGGAAAGTCCTAAGTAACATTCTCTTTTAGTCTCCTTGAAACTTGCTCGAGATTGATTGAAATGGCTACAAAATCTTTTGCATTAAATGTTGGATATGAATAAATTTGAATTCCATAACTGACTGAATTTGAAATCCTGGAATTGTCGATCTCTCAAGAAAATCGTCGATCTGAGCTTGACTATCGTCGACCTGAGCTTAGAGACTGGATTTTAACTTGAGACGGAAATGCCGATCTGAGCTCAACTATCATCGAACTATGCTCAGAGATCTGGATTTTAACTTGAGACAGAAACGTCAATTTGAGGTCGGAGATTTTCGAACCGAGTTTGACAACTCGTCGACCTGAGCTCGACGATAATTGCCTTTGTCTTCTGCACTTGTAATCTAAACTAGGAGGTCTTGGGGGCAGCTTTCAAACCTAAGTTTTAAGCCTTAGACCTATTCTAGTTGACCTTTAAATCTATACAATGAGGTCAAGACACACTCCTATGAACATAGTGATCCTTACCCAAATAAGTAATAGGATGTTCCAACAATCTCCCCATATTTGGGTTAGGATTACTATTTACATGATATTGGAATTTTAAAAGTATACAAACAAAAACAAATACAACATTGCAGAAGATTAAATAACAGCATTATAGAAGCATATGAATAATCACACAGATTGTTCAGAGAGAGATATATATAGTTCAGTCTTACACTATCAGTCCTTTTCCTTGCCCTTTTGAAAAGGATATCCCTGTTAGGGTTTTAAACTTCTCTCTTAGATCTTCTATCATCAGCAGCACCAAGGGTAGTTTGTGATTTGGCTCTAGGGACAACTGCCTCTGGGTACAATTCCATATATATTTTATGATCAAAGAATTTTCTGGAAGAATATCTTTCAAGTTCATTCTTTCTCTATTCAGACAATGTTGAAATATTGGAAGTTTCTTTTCCTTGTTCTCCGGCTTTCCTTATCTGGTCTAATGCAGCTAACTCCTTTATTCTTACTGTCCAAGAGATTGGGTTGTTCTCTGGATCTTAATAAGGTACAGGAGGTTCATATCTGTTAACAGTATCAGAAGGAGGAGCTCTGGAGGGAACACTTTTTTAAGCTTATAAGGGAATGGACCAGAAGTTGAATTAGTTGGGCCTTGTCCTTCACTTTGATAAGGATGCTTTCTAGACTATCCTCTTGAATACACTCTATAACCTCTTTGATTACCTCTATATTGACCTATTCTTAACTGGTAGCCTCTTTGTTGATGTCCTCTGGATTGAGATCTTTCTTGAACCTAAGAGGAACTTTGAGAAGTAGTATGAGAGGTTTGAGGAGCTGAACTTCCACCAGATCCTGCATCTTGAGAAGGAGGAGGAGGAGGAAGATTATGATGTGATGTGCCTTGGTCATATTTCCTTCTCTTCTTTATAGCCTTCAATTGGTTTCTAGAGTATTGCATCCAGGGTTCAATAATAGGACAGTCATATAGTATGTAGTAGGGAATATCATTATCATTAGTGGTTTTTCTGTAGGAACTCTCTTCATAGCTTTACTTCTTGCTTTCCTCTTCCTTGCAATGGTTGTAGAGGAATCATCAGAATCAATCTTATATTCATCACTTTATGAACTCTGGGGATTGTCATACAGATCATCAATCCTCTTTAAATATTCCTGCTGTTGTTTAGTTTGTTTAGTTGAAGCAGCAGAAGTAGGAATAAGAGAAGTAATAAGAGCTGGAGCAAGAGCAAAAGTAGTAGGAGTAGAAATAGCAGCACTGACAGAAGCAGAAGTCGAAACACTAACACATTAGCAGCAGCAACAAAAACAACAACATCAGCATCTGAAGCAATAACAGCATGCCCTGAATCAATATCACCAGACTCTGAAACACTAGCCTCTATGATTATCATATCATTATCAATAGTATTAATATAAGCATCAGTAGTAGTAATTTCCATAGCCTTGATTGAATTGATATATGATAATATCAAGCTGGAATCACAGTGAGAAACAGGCACAATGGCCTTAGTAAGATCTTCAGCATCTTGTGCTGGAAGATATCTGCTATATAAAGCATCAAAATCTGAAAGCGTATGAGTATCAATATGTCCTTAAGGCCCTATAATAAATAAGAGTCCAAGAGTCAATCAATAACATTTAATGTCAATGTGCATAAGCACTCCTAGGCAACCTCGGATTGCAATCTGAATAGATAGTTCATTGAGCATAACAATCAATAAAACAGAGCTACTACATAAAATGGAACACTTCATGAGGCTTAGGCCTTTTTGGCCGGGGAGCTCGCTCCTGCTTGCGATCCTTGCCATGTAAAAATTGGTCGTAACGTGGGTCAGCAAATGCTGACCTCAAGTGTGTAACTAACACATCTCCTCCTGGCCGTCCCAAGCGGTCCCAGGGGCACTCCATCACCTTGAAGGTCAACACTTCATATGCAAATATAAAAGTACATTGAAATTAGCAAAACATGTTTTGATGTCTCATACAAAAAATATGTTTCTATGTTGAGCGTGAAAATTAAAAGGGGACTATGTAGTATATATGCACACCTAGGCTTCACCTAAGTCACCCTAAAGTATATGCTTCTATCACATCATCAAAACGGGTACTTCCAATTTCCCCATCGAAGTTCAAGCCACAAACACAAGGGTACTTCAAATTTCCCCTAACGACACAAACCGAGAGGAGAAATGTCATTACCTTACAACCCCTCTTCCTCGCCATAAAATCCTTGCCTTGCATAAATGAAAACGAGTGCCTCCAATTCCTCTCCACGGATCTGGACTCGGATCAACGATCGGGGCTCTGAAGCTCCGTCAATGGCGGAAGAAAGCTCTCTTCTTCCTCCTCCCACTCTCTCTTCCAAACCCTAAGATAACCTTAAAAAGTGAAGGAATGAGGGAGAAATCCCGCACAACCCTATATAAGGACTCTGGAGGGAGAGTCTTGGGCCTTAAGATCATATCCTATATGAAATCGTATGGCTAAAAAGCCAAACGACACAACTGCTTACGTGTGCTATCACCGTTCTGTAACTACTTACCGTCGGGCGGTAGCTACTAGAGAGTTCGGCTAATAAATTAAAGTCACGCAAATGCAGGCGGTAACTCTAATGCTGCGCGATAGCGACTCAATGCCTACCTCTCAACATACTCAATGTCAAGCTACTGCCGAGCAGTAGCTAGCTAACTCCCAGCGATAGCTTCCCAAGCCGCACGATAGAAAATAAAGCCATGCTAATACCATCGGTAAGGTAGACGTGGAGTGTTAACTCCTTTCTCCAGAACTCAATGCTCTCGACGTAAACCCTGGAGTTACCTCCACGTAGTAACTAACTACCATCACATGATAGCCCTCTCAACACTCGACGAACGGCTTTTGTCGAGCCAACTATACCCTACATAACAAGGCTACAGCAGGGTGATAGCTACTAATGCCGTGCGGTAGCTTATAGATATTTAAGGTCTAAAAAATCGAGGTGTTACACATTATGTGTTCACAAAGCCTTTCGACGAGCATCAAGTATGTCGATTAGTGGGATGGAATAGATTATTCATGATTCCTCCCAACGAGCTTCGAGTGCTTCGACTTGTGGTCAGGAGTCGGGTGTTCATGATGCCTCTTGACGAGTGTCTAATGCGTCGACTAGATTCGATGAGCATCAAGTGATTCTCGACGTATACGACGCACACGACACATGTAACTTAGAAGAATTTTGGCTCAGACTGTGTTTGTTGATTAATACTCAAGGACTGAACCGGGTTTGGGTTATGTGGTGAGTGACTCTTTATTTCCGGTATTTTCAACAAAACTTATTTTATGCAATAATAGGAGATCTTATGATAGAACGACACGTGTTGAAGTAACCAAAAACATAATGCTTCCTTATAAAAAGGAATAATCGAGAAACACTAGCCGAACTATTCCTTGCGGTGTTATTATTTCGGTGGATAGCTCGACGAGGATAAAGAGGTTGCTGTGGGTGGTTTTCCAAGACGGACGACTGAAGCTCTGATGTCGAACCTTCCTAGAGGAACCCCGCCATCTTTTCTCTCGGTGTTCCTAGTCTCTAGGAGAGTGATTTGAATAGGATCATACATCGTCATGCTGCGAAGAAGAAGAATGAGATCTATTTCCAAAAATGAGGTTATCTTCCTACCCTCTACCTTGGTTCTAGATATTTAGATCTATTATAGTAGATTTGTCCACTCAAGAGAGCTTGACAATGGTGCGTAATGGAGATCTCCTAGGTAGAGACCAAGCTATGAACTTTATCCTAGGTTTTGTTGTCTTCAACCTTTCTTCTCTTCAATATGAGGACGATGGACTTTGTTTCGTGAAGAATGGTGTTCTATTAAGGTTTAACAAGGGGGGAGGAAGATCTGAATGTATGTTTGTTTGAATGGATAGAGGAAGAAGATGAACTGATGCAGTTCGTTCAACTTTATGATGCATGTAGAAATATAATTTCTGTACGTTGTAGGCTGTGCTTAATTTAAGCCATGATCCGGGCACTTCTTGGTATTTGGCTGAACAATAAAGTTGTAGCCCTCAAAAAGAGCTTTCCAACTGATGGTTGCACTATTTCTCGTGAGTACTATGGCTCCTACAAAGTGCTACTGATGTTAATATATTGAACTAACATAAGGTTAAGACCGTGTTTTTGTCTAAGTAGTTGTTGTGTTAGCCTGGTGTTCGAATCTTGGATTTGGTTGGAAGTCATAGCCTTTGATGACATGTTGCATTGGGAGAATCTAGTTGAGGAAACCGTGATGAGCTAACACAATATATATGTCTTGATGTACCTTGGGTGTACAAATAGTTTATCTATGGAATCCGATGAAAGTGAATATAATAGTACTATGATGGTTGTTATGTATTGGAAGTGTAATTGGTGCGCTTGTACGATATACGCAATCGATAGCAAGTGATGAACAATAAATAATGAAAGAACTTGTGGTGTGTAAATGTGCACTATTTTTAATTATCTAGAAACGTAGATATTACGTTAATAGTCTTCAGAAACAATATATGCTGAAAGATAAATGATTTGATGTACGTGCTGATACTATGTTTTGTAGTCTAAACTATTAGGGTATATTCAAAATTTTAATACACGAATTATGTCTTGTAAGTTTATATCTTAACCTCTTTCTGTATATATTATTGCCACTAATGTTTTGTTCACTTTTTGCCGGTTTTCACAGCTTTCGGCCAAAATGACCTGTCACGCCCTCCTAACACGCCCTCCCTGGGCGTATCACAGGGCGTGTAACCCGATCTCAAGGAAATTTGCTGCCAGAAGCCTTATCCCAAGAAAAACACCTGACACGACCCCTAGGCATGTCTCAGGGCGTGTCACCCCAATCGCGAAGCCTGCTGCCACAATTAAAGATTTTTCATTGCTGCATATCAACAGTACTAACACGCCCACCCTACACGGCCATGTCACCGGGCGTGTACAACCTTTTTCGACGATTGACGAATTTCTGACCAATGATTGTGACGTGCCTTACATGCCCACCTACACGGGCGTGTCCCAGGGCATGTCCAATGTTGTACAGAAGTAATCATCATTCCCGCCAGAATCCAGCACTCGCGGTCAACCCTGTACCTAACACGCCCACCCTTGGCGAGACACAGGGCATGATCGACCCATAGAAAAATTCTATAAATTCAGTGGCTCTGCCTTATGTATAGAAGCAGTAGGTTGATAGGGGAGGTGCTACCCTTTTATTTCTTGAAGTTTTTTAGTGTTCTTCCTCTCTCTCTTTCTCATTTTAAGATTTTCCTAATTTTAAGCTTAGTATACCCCTTTTGTAATTGCTTTTGTAATTATTTAAGAAGTTTAATATTAATTCTAGCTTAGGTTTCATTTCCATGCAATTGTAATCTTTTATTTCAAAGATGTACTTCTTTTTTAGCATTAATATAAAGTGCCCCCTTTTTTTATTTTTTTTCATATTGTTCTTCTACCCACCTCTCTTCCACCACTTCTACATGATTACCTAATCCTCCTTGTACTCGATCTTGATGATCCGAGGTTCGAGTTGATTAAGTTATGAAGCTTTAAGTTTACTTTTTATTTTTAGGGTTTAGGCCTTCAATTTACTCATGATAATTCATGCTTGGAGTTATATCATCGATATATAATTTCCATCTTTGTTTTCACTCTAAGTTAACCAAGAGGCTCGTAGATGGAAGTCAACACTCAAGAGTAAATAGAGTTGTACACACCCCTCGAGAGAGGTAGCCGTTAAATCTCCCCGATTGGCACAACCCGCATTTTCTCCGAATTAAGAATTATCAGAGTAAGAGAAAACACGCGTCATGATGCCACGTCAAGCAGGGGATAACTGCTGACGCTCAGGCAAATCCAACTACAATCTTTATGCAAGGAAATCATGTGCTTAATGAATAGAAAAATCAGTTATGTTTAGAGTCCGTATCCCTCGGCTCAGTGGCTCATCTAGTCCACAAAAGAAAACTATATTTAAACGCTGCGGAAAAATACTTTGATTAGGTTTTACACCCTAAAGAGCGCATAAGGGTCCCAAGAGAACCACTCATACTATGCAAGACACTACACTTAGTTTATATAATATATATAAGAAAACGGTTTTCGTACGTGATTTGGAAAGTAGTGATTAAGTTTACAAAACATGCTGATCATGAGCTTCATTTATAATAGTAATTATAGTTTAAAAATAACTAGCAACCTAGCATAAAACCTTCTCAAAGCAAGTAGACTATCTCCAGAAAATAAATGGTAGCAGCAATAGTATATATCTAGTACAAGGTAAAAACTACTAGTGGGCGCCAACAACCTGACACGAACCCACCAGCACACATATATGTCTGTAAGAAAGTACTGAAAACAACCTCACAAACAAGGTAGACAGAACTCCAAAGGTCCGGAAGTCCACCAACAACACCACCTCCAACTAGCCACCAGACTGGCTACAGCTCAGAACCTGGGGTATTCCAAAAGAAAACAGAATACCTCAGCAAGCAAAAATCAAGGTAAAACTGCATGAAAGAGTCAACCAAAGGACAAAATAACAGAAAACATGCAGTAGAAAGAGTCACAACTGTCCAAACAGGACCACAAGGAATGCACAACGTGCAAAGAAACAGCAATGATCCAGCCCAGGAACCACATCCTGCAGGGCCTACTAGGCTACCAAGAGCCAGAATGCTGCAAACTACCAAAGAAGAAACTTCTAACACCCTAATCTGCGGGAAGTGATAGTAGCAAAAACAACAACGAGGAACCGGATCGAAGGCAAACGCAGTCCCCCAATCCACCATGTCCAAGTCAAAAGCTCGAGGGTCAACACGTGAAAACACAAGGGACCTTCCACCCGACATGCCCAGCCCGTACCTGGAGCAAGAAATCCATGGGTGGCCTTGGCTATATCACACAACTCCACCCCCATAAAGAGCTACAACCACCACTACTATCCACGACCCACGATTCGGCCTTTAGGAAAATAAAGAAAACGGCCGACAAGGAAAACCCAGAAATACAACTGGAAATCCACTCGGAAACGAAATACAAGGTAAAAGAAGAGTGTTGAAATAAACCAACACGACTAGGCGTTGAGTGAAACGCACTCAGCGCCTACCTAAACTTTGGCGTTGAGTGAGCTAGCCTCACTCACCGCCAAAATTATACCACTACCCACAAGCCCACTAAAGAATGCGGAGCTCGACGACAGTCGAACGACCAAGGCAGAAGATCCAGAACTCGAGTAGTTGCTTGCCACTTGAGTATCTAAACTCCCGCACTCGAAACCATCTAAATTCGCTTATCAACAGAAAATATACAAAGCGCACGATCAGTGTCGCACGATCAGTGGTCGTGCGCACTCATTGGCTGATGATCGTGCGAAACAAACCTGGAAAACCTGACAGAAAACCTAGCAACTGCGCACGATCAGTGTCGCACGATCAGTGGTCGTGCGCACTGATGTCAGCGCTCGTGCGATTGCCCGAGACAGAACTTTGGAAACTGAAGTTTATACGCGCACGAACAGAGGCACACGACCAGTGGTCGTGCGCCCTAAAGGTTAATGACCGTGCGCGGTCAACCTGCACCGTTTGGAATTTCCCGAACGACACCGGAACGCGCACACGACTCACGCCACTACAGTAGCAGTAGACAACTATCAACGTCGCACGCTACTACAATTCAAACTATGTCTAACCATTCGAATAATACCTTAATGAAGGAAATTGGCAACCACACCCCCCCTCCTAACTTTCCCTCTCGGCTATACCCGAACCAGAGCAACATTCAAAAATAAAGGAAAACAACGGCTCCACGCCGACAATTTGGATTCCAAACACCACAACATAGGGGGGGGTTTCAGTAGGAAGAACTAAGCCCTATAGTTAGCAAGAAAATGAGAACAACAAGGCCTCTAACCTGGGCTAACCGGGATTTCAATTTCAGCAAATAAATTCAAAGAAAACACTTGGCAAGGGCAAGAATACCACTTGCCTCAAATCTCAGCGAAGCTTTGGACTGCTTTCCTCCTCTTCGCACGGATCAAAATGGCCGCAACACCTAGAACAAAGATTTGGCCATTAATGGCGGAAAACTTCCAAAACTGAAAATTCCAATCCTTCCAAAACTCCACGAAAATCGAATTTCTTACCGCAGGAATGAAGGTCTCGACGAGAGCAATCCGTATCCACTCTCGGAATCGAATTCCGTCCACAAACGCTCCGGGAATCGGCGTCCGAAGGGAAGGCTCGACGGTTACTCGTTTCTCTCGTACAAGGGGCCGGCGGTTTCTATCGTGAAGAAGATGAAGATCGGCTCCTATCATTCTAATACTATATATATATATATATAATTATATAATTATATTATTAATTACAAAATTACATAAAGCACCAAATCGACTCGAAAACCGATTCACCTCGGAATTCGACGAAATTCGCACCGTAGCTAAATATCCACGCTACGAACACAACGGCGAAGTCGAAATTAACTTTCGATGAACAGAACTCGAGTTACACCCAAACGAAGCCAAACACAAACATCCCCCCGAGAGGCCTCACCGGTCACCAAAACGACTCGGTTTGCTAGGGAGATCTTGCCAACAGGCTACCAAACAGGGCACTCAGTTCTAAGGAGCTAAACCATACTCCACACATGGCACAAGCCACGGAAACGCATCATCGTAACGCCAACCGAGAATAAAAATAATCGCTGAACAAAAAAACGGGGCGTTATAGTCACTCCCCCTAAAAGAAAGTTTCGTCCCGAAACTTTACGCACAACCCTCCTACAAAAGAAGGAAAAGTAACAAACAGAAGTTACAAAGGGAAACATACTGATCAAATTAGAGAAACAGGTGAGTGTACGCCCTTCTCATGGCCGACTCTAGCTCCCAAGTCGCGCTCTCCAAATCCTGATTTTTCCATAGAATTTTCACCATCGGTATGGACTTCTTTCGCAGCACACGCTCCTGAGTATCCAAAATACGAACTGGCACCTCAACGAAAGAGAGGTTGGGCTCTAACTGGGGCACAACATCCAAGAGTTGCCCACTGCTGCGCACACACTTCCGCAATTGGCTAACGTGAAAAACATTATGAACACCAGGGAAGTTCGCTGGCAAATCCAGTCTATAAGCAGACACACCAATCCGCTCCAAAACCTCAAACGGGCCCACAAACCTTGGGTCCAATTTCCGGTTTTTACCAAATCTCTTTACAACAACCATTGGAGAAACCTTGAGGTATACATGATCCCCTACTAAAAACTCCAAGGCAGACCTACGCCGATTGGCGTTCTTTTCATACCTCTCTTGGGCTAAACGAAGCTTCTCCCGAATAAGCTTCACGGCGACTTCCATCTCTTCCAGAGCATCAGGACCCAACAAAGGCTTCTCACCAGCCTCAGCCCAAAACAACGGAGTCCTACAGCGCCTCCCATACAAAGCTTCAAACGGAGCCATCTGCAAGCTTTCCTGATAACTGTTATTATAAGCAAATTCCATGAGTCGCAGACGCTCATCCCACGCTCCACCGTGGTCTAAAATATAGCACCGGATCATATCCTCAACAATCTGATTGACCCGCTCCGTCTGCCCATTGGTCTGAGGGTGGTACGCAGTAGAATACCTCAGATCCGTACCCAAACCCTCCTGCAGACTCTGCCAAAAACGAGAAGTAAACCGGGAGTCTCGATCAGAAATGATGCTAACCGGCACACCGTGGAGTCGGATGACTTCATTCAAGTACAACTCCGCTATCTTCTTCATCGGGTAATCAATCTTATAAGGCACGAAGTGAGCACACTTCGTCAATCTATCCACTATAACCCAAACAGAATCAAATCCTCTCAGGGATTTTGGCAAACCCGTAATGAAGTCCATTGATATACTCTCCCACTTCCAAGTCGGGATATCTAGCGGAGTCAACTTACCACCGGGCCTTCCATGATCGGCCTTCACACGCTTGCAAGTGTGACACTTAGTAACATATCGGGCTATATCTCCTTTCATACCATTCCACCAAGCAATTTGCCTTAAGTCACGGTACATCTTCGTAGATCCTGGATGGTAGGCAACGCTGGAACCATGAGCCTCACTGCAAATCATAGTCTTAATGTCCCCAACAGCGGGAACGCAAAACCTGCCGCGGTACTTCAAAGTACCCGCATCATCAATAGAAAAATCTGGCAACTCTCCCTTCTCTGTCCTGGTAAAAAGGTGCAACAGATCCGGATCGTCCTTCTGATGCAGTCTAGTCAAAGAAATCCAGGACGGCTCTTCCACTGATAAGCTACTCTGCAAACTACAGCATCCCACTGAAATATCCATAAGGAGGAACTCCTCAACTAATCGATCGGCGGAGAGGTTAAAGATCTTTCCCGTCTTTCGGCTCAGGGCGTCGGCCACCACATTGGCCTTGCCCGGATGATACTGGATTTCCACATCATAATCCGCCACATACTCAAGCCACCGCCGCTGACGCAGATTCAACTCCTTCTGCGTGAACACGTAATTCAGGCTCTTATGGTCAGTAAAAATCTTGCACTGAGCCCCATAAAGTAAGTGCCTCCACAACTTCAACGCATAGATAACCGCTGCAAACTCAAGGTCATGCGTAGGATAATTCCGCTCATGAGTTTTCAACTGCCTTGACCCATAAGCAATTACTTTTCCATCCTGCATTAATACGCATCCCAGTCCTATATGCGAAGCATCCACATACACATCATAATCCACGCCCTCAGTAGGAAGGGTCAGAATGGGAGCAGTACACAATCTCCTCTTTAACTCCTGAAAAGCTTCTTCGCACTTCTCGCTCCAAACAAATGCCACATTCTTCTGAGTCAGCTTGGTCAACGGTGCGGCTAGAGAAGAGAAACCCTCCACGAATCTCCTGTAATAGCCAGCCAACCCTAAGAAACTTCTGATCTCCTTAGGAGTATTCGGCCTACTCCAATCCGTCACTGCTGCAATCTTTTCTGGGTCAACCGAGATCCCATCCTTGTTCACCACGTGGCCTAGAAAAGAAACCTGAGGCAACCAAAATTCGCACTTGCTCAACTTGGCGAATAACTTGTGGTTCCTCAACTCTGATAGGACCAAACGCAAATGCTGCTCGTGCTCCTCAGCACTGCGAGAATAAACCAACACGTCATCAATGAAGACCACAACGAACTTGTCTAGGAAATCCTTGAACACCCTGTTCATCATATCCATGAAGGCTGATGGTGCGTTGGTCAGACCAAACGACATCACCAAAAACTCAAAGTGCCCATGCCTCGACCTAAACGCAGTCCGTGGAATATCTGCCTCACGGATCCTGAGCTGATGATAGCCCGAACGAAGATCGATCTTGGAGAACACCGTGCTACCACGCAACTGGTCAAATAAATCATCGATCCTCGGCAGAGGGTACCTGTTCTTGATAGTGACCTTGTTCAACTCTCTATAGTCGATGCAAAGCCGCATCGACCCATCTTTCTTCTTTACGAACAAAACAGGAGCACCCCAAGGCGACGAACTCTGCCTGATAAAACCTTTAGCCAACAACTCATCTAACTGAATTCGCAACTCCTCTAACTCACGAGGGGCCATCCGGTACGGCGCCTTGGCAATAGGACGCGTACCCGGCTCCAAATCAATAACAAACTCCACATCCCGCTCAGGAGGGATACCAGGAAGATCATCAGGAAAAACATCGGCGAAACCACGAACAATAGGAATCTCCTCCAAGCGTGGCACGCTATCAACGGTTCCAACCGCCGAGACTAAACAAACACAACAATCAGAAAGAAACAATCTCTGAACACATACCGCAGAGAGAACAGGAGAATCCTGACATGGAGCAGCATACACGCTGCCGGGCTGACCGTCGTCCCTGATGAAGTCCAAGCGCTTTCCTTTGCACTGAATGACCGCATCATACTGAGAGAGCCAGTCCATGCCCAAAATGACATCGAAGTCCTCTAGATCAATCATCTTCAGATCCGCCTTCGCAAGAAAATCCCCCAACAAAACCGGGCAATCCAAAATACCCAAATCTGACAACACAGATTCACCAGAGGGAAACTTGATACGGAAGGAATCCCGAACACGATCTAGAGACAACCGATGACGCTCCACAAAGGCTCTAGCCACGAACGAGTGGGTAGCGCCGGAGTCAAACAGAACACGCGCCCAGCGGTTCTTCACCTTAAATTTCCCTATAGGAACGCACAAAGCTAAGGAACTAGCACAACAGTACCGCAAATAAACTAGCAACTAAACTACCAGGCTAGAAAGAAAACAACAAACTACTAACCTGAGATCACCTGGGCCGAAGTCTGAGCCTCCTCGGAAGAAATCACGTTCAACTTCCCTTTTCCCTTGTCCACACGCTGAGGTGGAGGTAATGCCTGCAATGGAACTGCAGGAAGAGCTGACTGGACCTGAGGACACCTCGACTTAACGTGACCCTTCTGCCCACACTGATAGCAGACTCTATCCCTGGACCAACACTGGGCTGCATCATGCCCGGATCGCTTGCAAACTGAACAGGAGACATCTCTCCCAGGAGCACCCTGAATAGCATGAACCTGCTCCTTCTTCTGAGCTGCCGCCTTCTTGAAACACCTCTCAACAGGATGGCCTGACCGGCCACAAAAACTGCACACCACCCTGCTCCTCTTTCCCGGAACAGCATCGGGTACCAGGGGTTTCTTCTCCTCTACCAACTTCCTCTTATCCTTCCTCAACGGCTGGCCTCTGCTCTTCGCCGTCTCAATGGCCTCAACCTTAAGAGCAGCCTCTACAACTCCAGCATAAGTCACTGACCCATAAGCACTGGCCAACTGCTGCACCTCACTCCTCAAACCACCGAGGAATCGCTTAACTCGATCAGCCTCAACGCTGACCAATCCAGGGGCAAAACGGCTCAACTTACTAAACTCTATCTCATACTCACCCACCGTGAGCTGCCTTTGCTTCAGATAGAGGATATCATTCATGAGGCGGTCACGCTCGACCGAGGGTAAGAACTTCCTCAACAGCATCTCCTTGAACACTTCCCAAGAGCATCCGGCTACCAGGCTCTCCTTCTCTCTCAGCCACCAACTCTTAGCCAAACCTTTAAGCTGATAGGCGGCTATCATCACCCTCTGATCATCTGAAATCCCTGAGTACGAGAACATCTCCTCAATGGAGATCAGCCAGTCGTCTATCA
Organism: Platanthera zijinensis; assembly: GCA_039513925.1. Lineage (NCBI taxonomy): Eukaryota > Viridiplantae > Streptophyta > Magnoliopsida > Asparagales > Orchidaceae > Platanthera > Platanthera zijinensis. The sequence goes on along the minus strand of CM077087.1, from coordinate 89,846,730 downwards.
CCATGAAGTCTGCCTTCCCATCATAAGTGGGAGGGCTTAGCCTCTGAAACTGCGAGATGAAGGCCATCTCTGCTGGCACCACCACTGGAGGCCTCAAGGGTGCAGGAGGAGGAGGAACAGCTAACCCCCCCACAGGAACTTGCGCACCCTGAGCCTGCCCTGCCACAACTGCCACCAAAGACTGAATCTGGGCTTGCACCTCCTCAAACTGCCTACCCATAGCTTCGCTACTCTGACGCAGACCCTCGATCACCGCATCGTTCTGAGCTCCAGAAGATTCACCCTCAGACAGGGGAGTCGATCGAGTCGCAGGACGCCTAGCCATCCTAAAAATCAATACAACGCAAATCAGATCCAAATCCCACGACTAGAACCGACTACCAGTACAGACAATACATATGTAGATATAGACTTAAAGCTGCTAAACTTGCTCTGAGAGTTTATCTTCTTCACAATAATTAGATGATATGCCCTAACCTAGGATGGTTAACCACCACCTCACTAACTCTTGTGCCTAGATCGGATGCATGAACTTATGTTAGTTTGAAAACTTATGTGTGTACATATGTCATCCTGCAAATCTTTAGCTCGGCGCGTTGTGCTTATGCAATGATATGATATGCATGATTATGCTATGCATTCTAAAAAGAAGGCCCTAATGCATGATATGAGCGGCGTACACATGAAAATGTTATGCATCCCATACTACATAACATTTCCATGCAACGAAAAAGAAACGCGCTAGTCGCAGTCATGTGGTGAGGTTATGCATCCCATACTACATAACCCTCACATGTAGCCCCTATGGTGGATCCATATACGAACACATATTATGCATCCCATACTACATAATATGCCCCGTATACTTCATGTTATGCTATGAGTGTAGTGTTCGTGCTTTTGCCAAGACGTGCTGCTGACATATCGGTGTGTGAATGACATGATGCTGAACTACCAAAAGCATCCAAGGAAGGTTGCCCAACTAACTTATCAAGCAACCTCCCTCTGATACCAACTGTCACAACCCGCATTTTCTCCGAATTAAGAATTATCAGAGTAAGAGAAAACACGCGTCATGATGCCACGTCAAGCAGGGGATAACTGCTGACGCTCAGGCAAATCCAACTACAATCTTTATGCAAGGAAATCATGTGCTTAATGAATAGAAAAATCAGTTATGTTTAGAGTCCGTATCCCTCGGCTCAGTGGATCATCTAGTCCACAAAAGAAAACTATATTTAAACGCTGCGGAAAAATACTTTGATTAGGTTTTACACCCTAAAGAGCGCATAAGGGTCCCAAGAGAACCACTCATACTATGCAAGACACTACACTTAGTTTATATAATATATATAAGAAAACGGTTTTCGTACGTGATTTGGAAAGTAGTGATTAAGTTTACAAAACATGCTGATCATGAGCTTCATTTATAATAGTAATTATAGTTTAAAAATAACTAGCAACCTAGCATAAAACCTTCTCAAAGCAAGTAGACTATCTCCAGAAAATAAATGGTAGCAGCAATAGTATATATCTAGTACAAGGTAAAAACTACTAGTGGGTGCCAACAACCTGACACGAACCCACCAGCACACATATATGTCTGTAAGAAAGTACTGAAAACAACCTCACAAACAAGGTAGACAGAACTCCAAAGGTCCGGAAGTCCACCAACAACACCACCTCCAACTAGCCACCAGACTGGCTACAGCTCAGAACCTGGGGTATTCCAAAAGAAAACAGAATACCTCAGCAAGCAAAAATCAAGGTAAAACTACATGAAAGAGTCAACCAAAGGACAAAATAACAGAAAACATGCAGTAGAAAGAGTCATAACTGTCCAAACAGGACCACAAGGAATGAACAACGTGCAAAGAAACAGCAAGGATCCAGCCCAGGAACCACATCCTGCAGGGCCTACTAGGCTACCAAGAGCCAGAATGCTGCAAACTACCAAAGAAAAAACTTCTAACACCCTAATCTGCGGGAAGTGATAGTAGCAAAAACAACAACGAGGAACCGGATCGAAGGCAAACGCAGTCCCCCAATCCACCATGTCCAAGTCAAAAGCTCGAGGGTCAACACGTGAAAACACAAGGGACCTTCCACCCGACATGCCCAGCCCGTACCTGGAGCAAGAAATCCATGGGTGGCCTTGGCTATATCACACAACTCCACCCCCATAAAGAGCTACAACCACCACTACTATCCACGACCCACGATTCGGCCTTTAGGAAAATAAAGAAAACGGCCGACAAGGAAAACCCAGAAATACAACTGGAAATCCACTCGGAAACGAAATACAAGGTAAAGGAAGAGTGTTGAAATAAACCAACACGACTAGGCGTTGAGTGAAACGCACTCAGCGCCTACCTAAACTTTGGCGTTGAGTGAGCTAGCCTCACTCACCGCCAAAATTATACCACTACCCACAAGCCCACTAAAGAATGCGGAGCTCGACGACAGTCGAACGACCAAGGCAGAAGATCCAGAACTCGAGTAGTTGCTTGCCACTTGAGTATCTAAACTCCCGCACTCGAAACCATCTAAATTCGCTTATCAACAGAAAATATACAAAGCGCACGATCAGTGTCGCACGATCAGTGGTCGTGCGCACTCATCGGCTGATGATCGTGCGAAACGAACCTGGAAAACCTGACAGAAAACCTAGCAACTGCGCACGATCAGTGTCGTACGATCAGTGGTCGTGCGCACTGATGTCAGTGCTCGTGCGATTGCCCGAGACAGAACTTTGGAAACTGAAGTTTATACGCGCACGAACAGAGGCACACGACCAGTGGTCGTGCGCCCTAAAGGTTAATGACCGTGCGCGGTCAACCTGCACCGTTTGGAATTTCCCGAACGACACCGGAACGCGCACACGACTCACGCCACTGCAGTAGCAGTAGACAACTATCAACGTCGCACGCTACTACCATTCAAACTATGTCTAACCATTCGAATAATACCTTAATGAAGAAAATTGGCAACCACACCCCCCCTCCTAACTTTCCCTCTCGGCTATACCCGAACCAGAGCAACATTTAAAAATAAAGGAAAACAACGGCTCCACGCCGACAATTTGGATTCCAAACACCACAACATAGGGGGGGTTTCAGTAGGAAGAACTAAGCCCTATAGTTAGCAAGAAAATGAGAACAACAAGGCCTCTAACCTGGGCTAACCGAGATTTCAATTTCAGCAAATAAATTCAAAGAAAACACTTGGCAAGGGCAAAAATACCACTTGCCTCAAATCTCAGCGAAGCTTTGGACTGCTTTCCTCCTCTTCGCACGGATCAAAATGGTCGCAACACCTAGAACAAAGATTTGGCCATTAATGGCGGAAAACTTCCAAAACTGAAAATTCCAATCCTTCCAAAACTCCACGAAAATCGAATTTCTTACCGCAGGAATGAAGGTCTCGACGAGAGCAATCCTGAAAGTGAGGGGATAAGTTGTAAACTACTCTAGAGGGGGGGTGAATAGAGTATTCAAATTTTATGAATAACTAGTCAGCTCCCTTGGAGTTGATTTGCGGAATAAAATAATCTGATACTTGAACCCTAAGAGCCTAACACAGTGAAGTGCACAAGTGAGAGAGTTAACTGAAATTTCAGATTAACTATAAACCTATCACAGCAACTAGCAATCCTAGGTAGTTCTATCACAGCCACAGAAAAGACAATTAAACCAAAACAACCAGAGACACAGGATATATAGTGGTTCCCTCTTAATAGGTACTCCACTCTTCTACCACCCTGGTAGGAATCCACTACAGGTTTTTGCTAAGGTGCCCTGCCACCAATGATCTGATTCAGGTAGATCAAACAGACCCTTTGAGCTTTTGATAAGGATGCTCGACCACAGGTTGTTGATAAGGTGCCCTGTCACCAATGTTCACTTTTGAAGAGGTGTGAAAACTCTTTTACAAAGGGGTTGAGAGGGTTAGATTGTCTTCTCTGTTGTTAATACAGATTAGAGAAGACTTGTGGATTCTCTAAAGAATCAAAGTCTCCCCCTGGCTCAGTGGAAGTCCAGGGAAAGCCTTTGCTTCAGGATGAAGGAGTTTCAGATAAACTGAAACTAAATCCTCAGAGATCTGTAGACTGATTTTTATCAGGTCTTCAGATTCTGGAGCACGTGAAGCAGATCTGGAGCTTTTTCTGAAGTCTTGAAAAACTCTAAGCAGATGATCAGGAGACTTGAGAATGAAGTAGATTGCTTTGGACTTTTGCTTCAGGAATACTTTTCTTCTTCTGATTGTGAGATTGTGAAGAGTTGCTCTGGAGAAGCTTGAAAGAATGCAGCACACTGAAAAACTCTCTGTTACTGTTACTACTTGTTATTCTGAGAAAAAATCTCTCTTAAATATGTCTTCTCGTTTATCTTTTGGAACGGCTCTATTGATTTGAATTCTCGAGCCCTGCAACAGATTATCTCAAAAATAGAATATAGCAATAGGAATAGAATGACCTATTAGCTCTCTGTCAGTCCCAATAAGGAAATAAATGAATAGGAAAATATCTCAGCATAAAGATTTATCGTTCTTGGAAATAGCATACACCGCCAACGGCTAGAATACAGCCTGGCAATATATTTTGTATAATAAGACAAAAAATGCTTTATCAAAATACGAAATCCCGTAATTTATGCTTGACATATTTGGTAAGTAATTCGTTTGAATTTAAGCCATAAATTAGCAAAATCATTCTTCAGAAAATCTTTCTAACCACACGTTAAAACACTTGGAAATAAACCAAGGAATAAAATAAATACAAACATTTAAAGGCAGACAGAAATCGTCGAACAGGGGTTCGATGATCGTCGACCTAGCTAACAGATCGTCGACTAAAAACAGAAATCTGTCGAAACAGAAATCGTCGACCAGAAATCGTCGACCAGCTCAAGATATCGTCGACTGAAGCAGAAAATCTGTTATCACAGAAATCGTCGGACATCTCATGATGTCGACGACTAAGACAGAGATCTGTCGAGACAGATATCGTCGACCATCTCATGATGTCGACGATTAAGGCAAAGATCTGTCGAGACAGAAATCGTGAAACAAGACCACGATCGTCGAACTGTTGATAGCAGATCGTCGACCAACCTTCAGAGCATAATATGCTTGCTCTGAGATCGTCGACCAACGGTCGACGATAATTGTCTTGACTTCAACGATTCTATAGCCCTGCTATCGTCGACCACTGATCGACGATCGCGAGGCCTCGTTCGATGATGGTCGAACGGAAAAAGAGCCTTAACTAAAGATTCATTCTACAACTTCTATTCTAAGCTCTAGGTCAGATATAAACTGCCCTAGAGAGACTAAACAAAGTCTAAACATGATCATATATAGTTATATGGATCAAGAGGGACAGGAAAAGGGATTACATAAGCCAAATCACATCTAGGGTACCAACAATCTCCACCTATTTGGGTTATGTTATCCAATTCGATCTAAAAGGTAATGCACACAGTAACAAAAGCAGATATTAACCAAAAAATTTAAATCACAGGCAATCCACAGGAAAACATAAAACCATAAATCAGCAGAACTAAAGTATCAAGCAGATTTATCAGAGGTTTTAGCATCAGATGATTTCTTAGGGATTACAGCTGGTTTGAAGATAATTTCTCTGTTTGGATTTGCTGCTTGTCTTTTGGATAGCATTAGATCGTGTTCACCAATAATTTTCTTCTCAACATAGCTTGGTAGAACTGCAGCAGGGTGCAACCTCATGTATTCTTCAGTATTGAAAATTTCAGAGTTTACTTGAATTTTGCTGAGTTCCTTTTCTCTGAATTCAGACATGGTTGTATACGCTGTAGGGTCTAGTCCTTGAGCTTTGGCTCTCTCCATCATGCTCAGTGCAATAGATTCCTTAAATCTTGCCATAGAGGCAATTCTTTCAAATTCAGTCATATCTGATGGAGAGGATGGTCTGTTAGTATCAGCTTGACCTGCAATCTCCATGTTCCTTTGAAGAGCTGTGGCTATTTTGCTTGAGTCAGAAGGAATTTGTGCAACCTTCTTAGGATTTGTTTCAGCATAAAGAGATCTGGGAGGTGCAAGTTCAATGAACTTCTTGTTGGATTTCTCTGAATAGACCATTCTTTTTCCTTTTGTTTCAGCTTTCTCAGAATCAGCAGATTTCCTTGAAGAGGAGGGTGGACCTTTCCTGGGAGGAGAAGGTTTCCATTCTGGAATTTTCTTTTTAGGAGAGGGAGGAGGAGAGAAGGTAGGTTGCTGAAAAGTCATCTCCTTTATTTGTTCCATGAGAACATTGTCATTTCTTTTTCTTCCTTGTCCTGATACATCTTGGCCTCCCTGGCTTTGATTACTCCTTCTCTGGTAGGACTGATGAATGTTAGAGCTGGCTGATCTTGCAGACGGGGCAGAAGAGAGACTTCCAGAGGCTCTAGCACCAGGAGGTGGAGGAGGACCTCTGGGGGGGAATTTCTGAATAGGGATGTCATATCTTTTTGATCTCTTTTTCTCTCTTGTCTGATTCTTTGAGAGCCTCATCCAGGGTCGAAATTCTTTGCTCTTGGGATCAATTCCCTTCAGAATGAAATATGGAACATCCTTGTCTGGATTGGCAGTAGGAGGAGCAGATGCTTTCCTTTTCTTGGAGACAGCCTTTTTCTTTTTCTGGGAGCTATCAGAGTCCTCAGAGTCATCATCATCAGAGGAGTGAGATGAGGTTCTGCCGGCATAATCATCAAAGTCTAGATTTGGGATATCCTTGGCAGCTATAGCATGCTTAGCCTTCTGCTTCTCTCTATCTTCTCTTTCTCTTGCTTCCTCAATGGCATCTTGCTCAAGGAGGGCATCAAGATCAACATTTGGAGTGCTCTTCCAGAGTTCTGATTTAGGATACAAGTCAGGAACTATCCTGGGGACCAGTTCTGCAGTAGAAGGAATGGATAGAGGATAGGTAAGGATAGGAGGAGAAAAGATGACAGTATCTGCAGGAGCAGATGCTTTTTCTAGAGAGATGGCTAGGGAATCCAAATGATAATTAGCCAACCCTTCAATGTACTCAGAGGCAATATTCTCAGCCACAAAGTCTATAAATTGTTCTAGGTTTAGAGTACCTGAGCTTGATTCCTTTTCAGTCATCTTGGAGGCTTTTTCTGGTAAAGCTAGCACGGCCTCAGCTTCTTCAGCAGCAGCAGCAGCAGCAGTGTTGATTGTGCCTGCATACAGAGAAAGATAGGTTAACAACCAAGTGGGAATAAAGTATTCCCCCCAAGGTGAGCAACAACAGGTAATTGATAGAGTTACCTGAAGATCTACACAGGATACCACTTTGCATCTAGGAAGGAAGTTATAATTCCTTCTAGATGTTTAGCGACATCAGGGATAGACACCTCTGCAAGACACACGAGGAGTGCTATACAGGAAAAGAAGAGAGAGTCCTTGACCAAGGGGTCATCAAGGTACTCAGGTCTATAAGAGACCATTTTCTCTTGAAAAGAAGGTACAAGAGGAGTAGATGTGAGTGAGGACTCACAGTCTAGGTTAAGATAGGATTCCAAATCTTCAATGGAATTTGCAGCGACATCTTGCAATACTGATGCAGGATCATCAGCAGCTGAGATGAGATAGGAAGGAATAAGAAGTTAACTCCAAGTTGGAGTGAATTAAATAGAATCTTAAATAACATTATACCATCAGATTGAGCAGCAACATTCTCAAATTGTTGAACCACTACTTCTGTATCAGTAGTGTTCAATGGAGATTTTTCACCAATGTCCATGGGGACTACTTCATTATCTTTCTCAGGAATTTCTTCATTAGAAGCTTGATTCACTAGGGAGTGAATGTCCTTGTTAGATAAAGATATCAATTTAAAATCCTGATTATAACCTTTAGAGGAAGTGATTTACCTTCTGGATGCTTTGGAAGCTCTTGAGATTCTCCTATAGTTGCTGAAAGGGGAAGAGAAGAGTTGTCCTGAAGGGCCAAGGCATCACCTGAGACCACTTCAACAGACATCTCCCCCTGCATGACTTCAGTGGGAACTGGAGTCATGCATCTTACTGAAGAGGGCTCAGCAGAGGGTGGAAATGATTTGATGGCTTCAGTAAGGGCTTTGATGGATGCAATGAGAGGGGCATTGGCAGCCTCAATCATTTTTTGGATGGATGGAGTGATGAGCTCTACAACATGTGCAAGCAATTCAGGAGTTATCTGAAATGCTGATGATGTAGAGGTGGATGGAATGGAAGCAGTATGATCTACCACATGATCAAAGGAATCATGTGGAGATGGGTGAACATCAACATGAGTGTGGGATTCATGTTGAGAGAGGTGCGTGAGGATGGTAGCAGTCACCATGTCAACACTGGCTGAAGCTGCCAGATGTTGTGGTGTTGGTGACTGGGATGGAGATGCAGGTGGAATGAGAGATGCATGTTGTGGTGGCACTGCAGGGTGTGTGGAAAGTAATGCAGGAGATGAGGATGCAGGGGTAAAGAGGGAGGATGAAGGGATTGCTGAGCCTTCCCCAGCAAGCTGGAGAGTGGCTGAATCAGCCCTTGTGTCTGATTGAGGGTTAGGATCAACCCTGGCTGACTTCTTGATAACTCTCTGAGATTTCTTGAAGAGAGAGGGGTCCAACCTCTTGCTGGCGTTGACTGCGGTGGGAGCAGAAACAAGCAGCAGGGGTGCTTTCACATATAGAAACACACCCAACACCCTGGCAAGATTTACTTCTTTCTGATTGTTCTTTCTCCTTATTAGTTCAAACAGAACTTTTCCCCAGGCAATCTGTGCCTTATTCACCAAAGCTGACATCAGGGCAAACTGTTGCCTGTTGATGTTGTCATGAGCAGAATGTTTTCCCAAAACGACCTTGCCCACCAGGTCGGCCAGAAACTTGTACTCTGGAGACAGGTTTATCTTTAGCAACTTAGCTGGAATACCCTCAGCATGGCCCATCACAGTTAGCATGCGGCCATACTCTTCTGCAGTTTGCTCATAGTCATCAGTTCCGGTTGGCAGTCCAAACAGCTCAGTCAAAACTTCAGGAGTCAGAATGACCTCCTCTCCATTTATCTTTCCAGACATCGCTTCGTCGCTGGAGGACGAGGTATATACCCATTCTCGAATCTCTGGTATATTAATCTTTGGTGAGAATGACATAAATTTCTTTAGGCCTTGATCTTCACATAGCTTCAAAATGGCTTGGATGGGTTGATCACATCGGCTGAAAGAATCGAAGTCGACACAGAAGCCAGTGTCGAACTTCATTCCGAAGAGAACAGCAGAAGGAATCGCCATAGGATTTGAGAGAAAATGGCGAATCGAGAAGCAAAGCAGGGGAGAAGAGAATCGCGCGGGATTAGAGTTTGAGAGCGAATTCTAAGCCAGAAGATGGAATATGAAAAGACGGAGCGGAAGGACGACGATCTCCAGACCTAAATCGACTATTAGAAACAAATCTGCGATCGTCGATCCCGGAATAAAATCGGTCGTCGAATAAAGATCGACGATAGTCAATGTTTGACTAATCGTCAAATATCGACCGACTACAAGCAATCACCACGATCGTCGATCAATATATGATGGTCGACGATTCTCCACACAGCACAGAAAATCTGTCGTCGACCATTGGTCGACGATAGATACCTAAGGAGAGATCGTTGACCGGTTGATCGACGATTTCTGCCTTACTACCGAACGAGCTGTCGTCGACCGTTGGTCGACGATAGTTCTGACCTGGTCGAAGATCGTCGAGCAGTCGTTCGACGATTTTAGACAGAAAACAAAACTAACCAAATTTTCACTACACTGAACCATTAATCATACCAAGCTGGTTCAGGAAGAACAAATGCCTTTGTTCATCAAGGGGCTTAGTGAAAATATCTCCTCTCTGCAGGTCTGTGGATATAAATTCCATTGCTATCTTGTTCTTTTCCACATTATCTCTCAGAAAATGATGTCTAATCTCAATGTGCTTGGTCCTGGAATGGTGCACAGGATTTTGAGCAATTGATATTGCACTGGTACTGTCACACAGAATCTTTGTTTTTGAGTGTGTGTACCCATAATCCACTAGCTGATTTTGAATCCACAGGATCTGTGAACAACAACTAGCTGCTGCTATATACTCAGCCTCAGCAGTTGAAGTAGACACAGATGCCTGTTTCTTGCAAAACCAAGAGACAAGTCTCTCTCCCAGGAACTGACAGGTCCCTGAGGTGCTTTTCCTGTCAACTCTACAGCCAGCATAATCAGCATCTGAATATCCAATTAATTCAAATCCTGACTCAGCTGGGTACCACAGTCCTAAGTTAGGGCATCCCTTAAGGTATCTCAAGATCCTCTTGAGAAGAGTTAAGTGAGATTCCTTTGGGTTGACCTGAAACCTAGCACATAGGCACGTAGCAAACATTATGTCAGGCCTACTTGCAGTCAAATACAGCAGGGAACCAACAATGGCTCTATAGTTCTTTTGATCAACAGACTTGCCATTGACATCAGAATCAATAACTGCATTTGAGGCCATATGTGTGCTCATTGATGAAGCATCAGACATTCCAAATCTTTTAACCAGCTCTCTGGCATATTTTGATTGAGAAATGAAGATACCATCAACACACTGTTTCACTTGGAGACCAAGGAAATAGGATAACTCACCCATGCTGCTCATCTCAAACTTGGAGTGCATTAGTTCAGAGAACCTCTTGCATAGTTTGGGATCAGTAGAACCAAATATAATGTCATCTACATAGATTTGAACTAACAGTTGTGAGTCCTTATGATGTCTAATGAATAGGGTTCTATCTACTACACCTCTCACAAACTTGTGTTCTAGAAGGAAATTTGCTAAGGTCTCATACCAAGCTCTAGGAGCTTGCTTAAGTCCATATAGAGCCTTTTGGAGTTTGAACACATGAGTGGGTAAGGTTGATGAAACAAACCCTGGTGGTTGTTCAACAAACACTTCTTCCTTTAAATCTCCATTGAGGAAGGCACTCTTCACATCCATTTGGAAGACCTTAAATCTTTTATAGGCAGCATAGGCTAGGAAAATTCTAATGGCTTCTAGTCTAGCTACAGGGGCAAAAGTCTGATCATAATCTATGCCTTCCTCCTGTCTATAGCCTTGAGCTACTAGCCTAGCCTTATTTCTAACTACTATGCCTTGGGCATCAAGCTTGTTTCTAAACACCCACTTGGTGCCTATGATCCGTTGGCCTCTTGGTCTTGGAACCAAAGTCCAAACTTTACATCTTTCAAACTGGTTAAGTTCCTCTTGCATGGCTATAATCCAGTGTGGATCAAGCTCAGCATCTTTAATGGTTAGGGGCTCAACCTGAGAAAGGAAACAAGCAAACATCACATCTTTGTTGAGTTGATGTCTTGTCTGGACTCCTACTGAAATGTCTCCAATCACTTGAGATACAGGATGATCTCTAAGTGTGACAAGATCAGTAGGTTCAGCAATGATCTGATCTTCAACAGTTTCAGGATTTGATTCCTCATGTGGAATTTGATCAACTGTTGGAGCAGGTGCTTTAACTTGAAGAAGTTCTACATCAGATTCAGAATCTGAAGAAGCAGCCTGAGGAGATTGTTGGGGATGATTCTCCTGTGTGAGTCTCAAACCTTCCAAATCCTTACTTACTCCTAGGACTTGCACTGTACTATTAGAGGAAGAGTCCTTCTCCTCATAATACATGACTGTCTCATCAAAAGAGACATGTGCAGACTCTTCTATCTTAAGAGAGGATTTATTGAGGACCCTATAGGCTTTGCTTACTTGAGAGTATCCTAGAAAAACTCCCATTGAAGCTTTTGCCTCAAATTTTCTATGGTATTCTTTGTTATTGTTATGAACAAAAGCAACACAGCCAAATACTCTAAAATAGTCTATTTTAGGTTTCACTTGCTTAAGTAATTCATAGGGAGTCTTACCCTTAAGTTTATGTATCAGACTTCTGTTCAATACATAGTTAGCTGTGCTAACTGCTTCAGCCCAAAAGGACAGAGGCATGTTAGCATCTGCCAACAATGTACTTGCAGCTTCAATTAGGGTTCTGTTTTTCCTTTCAACTACCCCATTTTGGTGAGGAGTTCTAGGAGCAGAGAAGCTATGTTTGATACCTTCCTTCTCACAGAATTCTTGCATAAGAAGAGACTCAAACTCAGTACCATGATCACTTCTGATCAAGGCAATCTGAGTAGAATACTCACTCTGTATACACTTTAGAAAATCTGTAAGAACCTTGAAGTTATCAGCCTTAGTTCTCAAGAAGAATACCCAAGTGAACCTAGAGAAGTCATCTACAATTACTAGAGTGTAAGACTTTCCTCCAAGACTCTATACAACAATAGGACCAAATAAATCCAAATGTAGCAAGTACAGAATCCTGGGAGAATCACTTTTATTAACTGATTTAAAGCTATTTCTTGTTTGCTTACCTAATTGACAAGCTTTGCAAAGGCCTTCCTTCTTGTAGGGGCAAGAAGGTAAACCTCTTACAAGATTGTATTTAGCCAACCTAGAAATGTTTTTCAAATTTACATGACTAAGTCTCTTATGCCAAAGGGTATTATTACTGGTTACTTCATTAAATAAGCATATTTCAGATTTGGATGAGTTAAAGTCTACAACATAAACATTTCCAATTCTAATACCTACTAACACAACAGTATTATTTAAAGCAATATTACAAGCAGTGTCAGTAAACTATACCTTGTACCCAGCATCACACATTTGACTTACAGAGATTAGGTTATGCTTTAGTCCAGAGACATAAGCAACCTTCTTGAATGTTACAGCTCCTATGGTGAAGCTGCCATATCCTTCAGTCTGTCCACAGCTGGAATCCCCAAATACAACTTTTGGTCCCAGCTTGGCTTTGAACCCTGACAGATTCTTCTTCTTTCCTGTCATATGCTTTGAGCATCCACTATCCAGATACCATTTGTCATGTATGACTGGATAGGTCTTTACCTGCAAAGATATCAATTATACATTGTGGACCCAGGTTACCTTGGGTCCAGTATTCTTTACAAAAGAAAAACTAGATATAAAAGATTTTGCAGGCTTAGATTTATATCCTAAAGGGTGTGATCTCCTAGGTGGGATAATCCATTCAGTTGAAGGATTAAACATCCTAGGGTAGTGATTGGGATTTGCACATCTGGAAGTTTGAAATTTATTTTCCAGCTTGAGTCCAGATCGTCGATCCATGGTCGACGATCGCAAGCCATATCGTCGACCATTTGTAGTAGTGCTATGTTCTGGATTCCACGATCGTCGATCACTGGTCGACGACTAAAGATGAGATCGTCGATCTCCTGCACCAAAGATATCATACTTGGTGAAGGTGTTCAGCGATCGTCGATAGACGTTCGACGATTGGTTTGACGATCGTCGATTAATGTTCGACGATTTTTGTAAAGCTAGAAATTTTTTCTTCCTATTCTCTTTCTTAATCTTATTCTGAATTTTCTTGCATTTTTCAATTTCCTCAGTATTCTTTATTCCTGATTCAGAAACAAATTTTACTGGAGTGCTAAATCTCTCCTTTGTGAGGAGGATGGGTTCACTAGGTGTAGTACCTAAGCCTAGTTTATCATTACCAACCCTAGTGTTTGCTATACAGGTTATTTCAGATAATTTAAGGCTTCTGCCATTTAATTGTTCTTCTAACCTCTTAGATTTAGCTAGTTCTAATTTTAAGAATGTTACTTCTTCTCTTAATCTTTCTAATTCCTTTTCTAATCTGATTATTTCAGTACCTTCCATGTCTAGTTCCATTATTTTTAATCTAAGTGACTTAATTTCTTTTTCAGATAATAGTAAATCTAAACATAGAGTTTTAAATTTTAGTTTGAACTCAGGAGATGAGAAATCAAATGAGTCGATTACCTGGTCCTCCATAAAAGAGTCTTCTTCATTATCTCCTTCTTCTTCAGAATTCTCTACAGCTGACAGAGAGCTGCAGGCATCAATAGCCATGAGGCAGACCTCTTTGGCTTTCTTCTCTTCTTCTTCTTCTGAATCACTGGAGCTAGAGGAGCAGGTATCCTCTTCTGTTTCACTCCAGGTAGCAGCGACAAATCCCTTGTCCTTCTTCTTGTATTTGTGTGATGAGGACTTGGAGTGGTGCTTCCTGTACTCTTTCTCATGTTTCTTCTCCTTGTGTTTCTTCTCTGGACAATCTGGAGCAATGTGTCCAGGCTTGCTGCAAACATAACAAATGATTTCTTTAGATGGAGTCTTGTCATACCTTGGTTTGTCCTCATGCTTGGAGAACTTCTTTCTGATGTCTCTTCTTCCCATATTGAAGAACCTCTTGGCAATGAGTGCCAGTAACTCCTCATTTGATTGACTTCCTTCAGAAGTCTCAGCCGCCTTAAGAGCTAGAGAGTGCTCTTTCTTTGTAGGTGTAGGAGTTTTTACTTCAATTGCAGCAGCTCTGCTCTTTAGAGTTTGCTCATATGACTTGAGCTTTCCCAATAGAGCTTCTGTGGAGAGTTCCACAGTGTTTCTTCCATCCTTGATGGGCCATATCCTTGAGTCCCAAGAGATGGGAAGGCACATCAGGATCTTGTCATTTACCTCTGACAAAGTTATCTCCTTGTCCAAAGACCTCAGTTCACTTATTATTGAACTGAGTCTTGTGTACATTGTGTCAATGTCTTCAGCATCATCCTTCTTGAAATTTTCATACTGAGAGGTGAGATTGGATCTCCTGTCCTTCCTCTCATCAGCTGAGCCAGCAACTATGTGGTTGAGGGAATCCCACATAGCTTTGGCTGAGGTACATTCAGCCAGCTTCTGGAATATCTCATCAGACATTGTCTGAGCTAGGATATTCATTGCTTTAGCATCAGCTGCTTTTGCCTTCTTGTAAGTATCATTGTAGTCAGGTGGTGGCACAGCACTGAGATCAGCAGAAGTGGAAGCAGCAGCAGGCCTAGCAGGTGGTCCTGTCAAAATAGAAGAAAAAATATCTTCATCAATAGAATTCATGTATAGTCTTATCCTGGCCTTCCATATGCCAAACTTGGACAAGTTGCATACAGGAGGTCTGGTGCTTGAATAATCCTTAGACTGGGCCATGTGTGAAAATGTTTGTGAATGGTATCAGGAAACAACTTATCACAGGATCTTTTAACTCAGGTGTTAGCCTGTATGAACAGCTAACCTCCCTCTGATACCAATTGAAAGTGAGGGGATAAGTTGTAAACTACTCTAGAGGGGGGGTGAATAGAGTATTCAAATTTTATGAATAACTAGTCAGCTCCTTTGGAGTTGATTTGCGGAATAAAATAATCTGATACTTGAACCCTAAGAGCCTAACACAGTGAAGTGCACAAGTGAGAGAGTTAACTGAAATTTCAGATTAACTATAAACCTATCACAGCAACTAGCAATCCTAGGTAGTTCTATCACAGCCACAGAAAAGACAATTAAACAAAAACAACCAGAGACACAGGATATATAGTGGTTCCCTCTTAATAGGTACTCCACTCTTCTACCACCCTGGTAGGAATCCACTACAGGTTTTTGCTAAGGTGCCCTGCCACCAATGATCTGATTCAGGTAGATCAAACAGACCCTTTGAGCTTTTGATAAGGATGCTCGACCACAGGTTGTTGATAAGGTGCCCTGTCACCAATGTTCACTTTTGAAGAGGTGTGAAAACTCTTTTACAAAGGGGTTGAGAGGGTTAGATTGTCTTCTCTG
Source organism: Platanthera zijinensis (assembly GCA_039513925.1). Taxonomy (NCBI): domain Eukaryota; kingdom Viridiplantae; phylum Streptophyta; class Magnoliopsida; order Asparagales; family Orchidaceae; genus Platanthera; species Platanthera zijinensis. The sequence goes on along the minus strand of CM077087.1, from coordinate 89,831,009 downwards.
TTGTTAATACAGATTAGAGAAGACTTGTGGATTCTCTAAAGAATCAAAGTCTCCCCCTGGCTCAGTGGAAGTCCAGGGAAAGCCTTTGCTTCAGGATGAAGGAGTTTCAGATAAACTGAAACTAAATCCTCAGAGATCTGTAGACTGATTTTTATCAGGTCTTCAGATTCTGGAGCACGTGAAGCAGATCTGGAGCTTTTTCTGAAGTCTTGAAAAACTCTAAGCAGATGCTCAGGAGACTTGAGAATGAAGTAGATTGCTTTGGACTTTTGCTTCAGGAAAACTTTTCTTCTTCTGATTGTGAGATTGTGAAGAGTTGCTCTGGAGAAGCTTGAAAGAATGCAGCACACTGAAAAACTCTCTGTTACTGTTACTACTTGTTATTCTGAGAAAAAATCTCTCTTAAATATGTCTTCTCGTTTATCTTTTGGAACGACTCTATTGATTTGAATTCTCGAGCCCTGCAACAGATTATCTCAAAAATAGAATATAGCAATAGGAATAGAATGACCTATTAGCTCTCTGTCAGTCCCAATAAGGAAATAAATGAATAGGAAAATATCTCAGCATAAAGATTTATCGTTCTTGGAAATAGCATACACCGCCAACGGCTAGAATACAGCCTGGCAATATATTTTGTATAATAAGACAAAAAATGCTTTATCAAAATACGAAATCCCGTAATTTATGCTTGACATATTTGGTAAGTAATTCATTTGAATTTAAGCCATAAATTAGCAAAATCATTCTTCAGAAAATCTTTCTAACCACACGTTAAAACACTTGGAAATAAACCAAGGAATAAAATAAATACAAACATTTAAAGGCAGACAGAAATCGTCGAACAGGGGTTCGATGATCGTCGACCTAGCTAACAGATCGTCGACTGAAAACAGAAATCTGTCGAAACAGAAATCGTCGACCAGAAATCGTCGACCAGCTCAAGATATCGTCGACTGAAGCAGAAAATATGTTATCACAGAAATCGTCGGACATCTCATGATGTCGACGACTAAGACAGAGATCTGTCGAGACAGATATCGTCGACCATCTCATGATGTCGACGATTAAGGCAAAGATCTGTCGAGACAGAAATCGTGAAACAAGACCACGATCGTCGAACTGCTGATAGCAGATCGTCGACCAACCTTCAGAGCATAATATGCTTGCTCTGAGATCGTCGACCAACGGTCGACGATAATTGTCTTGACTTCAACGATTCTATAGCCCTGCTATCGTCGACCACTGATCGACGATCGCGAGGCCTCATTCGACGATGGTCGAACGGAAAAAGAGCCTTAACTAAAGATTCATTCTACAACTTCTATTCTAAGCTCTAGGTCAGATATAAACTGCCCTAGGGAGACTAAACAAAGTCTAAACAAGATCATATATAGTTATATGGATCAAGAGGGACAGGAAAAGGGATTACATAAGCCAAATCACATCTAGGGTACCAACAAATCCGTATCCACTCTCGGAATCGAATTCCGTCCACAAACGCTCCGGGAATCGGCGTCCGAAGGGAAGGCTCGGCGGTTACTCGTTTCTCTCGTACAAGGGGCCGGCGGTTTCTATCGTGAAGAAGATGAAGATCGGCTCCTATCATTCTAATACTATATATATATATATAATTATATAATTATATTATTAATTACAAAATTACATAAAGCACCAAATCGACTCGAAAACCGATTCACCTCGGAATTCGACGAAATTTGCACCGTAGCTAAATATCCACGCTACGAACACAACAGCGAAGTCGAAATTAACTTTCGACGAACAGAACTCGAGTTACACCCAAACGAAGCCAAACACAAACATCCCCCCGAGAGGCCTCACCGGTCACCAAAACGACTCGGTTTGCTAGGGAGATCTTGCCAACAGGATACCAAACAGGGCACTCAGTTCTAAGGAGCTAAACCATACTCCACACATGGCACAAGCCACGGAAACGCGTCATCGTAACGCCAACCGTGAATAAAAATAATCGCTGAACAAAAAAACGGGGCGTTACACCGATTGGAGTGAAATCCAATAGTGGGGTTCACCTCGTAAAGTGAGCTTTAGGTCTCCGATTTGGACGAGAGTTCGGTTAGACCTTCCTAAACTCTATAGGGCATGACTTCGAGAGAAGTGTGTTCAAGATTTAGGAACCTCCACGGTTAAGGACCTTTACCTTATTAAGATAGGGTTTATTATCACATTTTCAATCAACTTTTTTCGAAGTGAGTCTCGATCGAGTGTTTTCTACTTCATCGTTTCAACCCCTCATTGTAATCGATTTTAGTAGCTCTCTATTCAACTACAAGTAGTTCTCTTTTTAGCACAATATTTCTTTTCTTAATCACAATTTGTTTTCTCTTAACAAACCCTAAAACAATCTTTCGATAAGATAATAGTCTTCGTGTGAGTAAGATTACTCAACAGTTACAGGATCTTAATATGACACTTATGTCCCCTAGCTACAATTCAATAGGTATACTTGCCTAGTTGGATTGTTAGTTCGGTTCTTATTCTTTTCACGACTAGTAGACACCATGTTTTTGTCGCCGTTGCCGGGGAGCAACTTTCGTTGATAATTCGAAAATCATGAACCTACTACTCTTATCATTTCTCTTTCTCTCCCCCTTTCTTTAAAATTAAAAGTTCAAAAACATATTAACACTCTTAATAAAAACCCGCATCACAATTTTTCTACACAACCTAACTCTCTCGAAAAGGACAATGTAGCTTAAATACCACTATCTTGTCTAGTACCTTGCGAACCCTATATCCCTTGGGATGTTCGGGAGTTTATAGTACATTTTGTAGTCTAAACTATTAGGGTGTATTTTCATGTTTTGAAGGCATTAATCATGTCTTATAAGCTTAATTTCTATCTTTCTTATGTATATATTTTTACAGCTAACATTTTCCTATCTTTTTGCAGATTTCCAGAATTTTGGCCAAAAAATGCCCTGTCACACCCCTCTGACACTCTCTCCCTAGTAGTTTCCCTGGGCATATCGCCCTGATCCCGAAGCCTGATGCCGCAATTAAATATTTTTCAGCTCTGCACGTCAACAGTACTGACACGCCCTCACTACACGGGCATGTCCCTGTGAGTGTTCAACCTTTTCTGATGACTGACGGATTTCCGACCAATGATTTTGACGCGACGTGCGTGTCACGCCCCCAATACGGGCATGACCAGGGCATGTCCACCATAATACAGAAGCAATCATCCTTCCCGCCAGAATCCAAGGCCCGAGGTTTACCCTGTACTTGTCACGCCCCCCTGACATGCCCTCCCCGGGTGTGATAGAGGGTGTGACCAACCAGATATTTTTGCCTATAAATACAAGGCCACCTCTTCCATTCTAGAACAGTTTTGGGCTGAGAGGGGAGGTGCTTCCCCTTTGTTCCTTGTCATTTTAGTGTTCTTCCCTCTCTCTCTCACTGTTTCTTTTTTTGTGTTTTTTCTTAAACCTAGCTTAGTGCTTATGTTGTAATAACTTTTGTTGTAATTTTTGCACTTGCTCTGTTTGCTAATTGTAAGGTTAGAATAGGTTTTCAATTCCATGCAATTGTAATTTATTTTTTCAAGTGTAGCTCTCTTTAATTATTAATATAAGTGCCCCTTGTTTACATTGTGTTTTTATGCATTTCTATTCATCCCTGCTACTCCACTTCGCTATGATTAACAAATCCTCCTGGTACTCGATCTTGATGATCCGAGTATCGAGTGATTATATTATGATGCTTTGAATTTACCTTTTCTTTTTACGGTTTCGACCTTCGATTAACTCTTGATTATTCATGTTTGGAATTATATCATCGATACATAATTTCCTTTTTTGTTTTCACTCTAATTTAGTCGAGAGGCTCGTAGTGTGCAGTGAACACTCAAAAGTAATGAGAGTTGCACGCACCCAATGAGAGAGGCAGACGTCCAAATCTCCCGGATTGGAGTTAAATCAAATAGTGGGGTTCACCGCGTAAAGCGAGCTTTAGGCCTCTAATTTGGATGAGAGTTTGGTCGAACCTTCCTAAACTAAGTTGGGCACGACTTCGAGAGAAGCGTGTTCAAGCTTTAGGAACCTAATTAGTCAAGGACCTTTACCCTATTAAGTTAGGGTTTTTATCGCATTTTTATTCAACTCTAGCCGAGGTGATTCTCGATTGAGTGCTTTTCCATTTCATCATTTCAACACTTCAGTGTAATCGTTTTTATTAGGTCTTTACTAAACTGCAATTAGTTCTCTCTTAGTGTAATATTTTATTTCTTAAGTTTGTTTAGATTTCTCTTAACCCTAAACCTTTCATTCTATAAAATAATAATTTTCGTGTGAGTAGGTTTACTCAACAGTTCCCGGATATAAATATGACACTTGAATCCCCTAGCTATTATTCGATTGGTATACATTCCTAGCTGGATTTCTAGATTGACTCTCTTTCCTTAAGACACCAATTTTTTATCGTCGTTGTTGGGGAGAAACTTTTGTTGATAATTTGAAAACACGAACCTATTACTTTTATCATTTCTCGTTCTCATCCTCCTTCTAAAAAATTAAAAATCAAAAAAATTATTAATGCTCTTAATAAAAACCCACATCATAATTTTCCAACACCACCTAACTCTCCCAAAAAGGGCAACGTGGCTTTAAAGCCACTATCTTGTTTAGTACCTTGTGTACCCTTTATTTGGTAGCCCTTGCGAAGTTCGAGAGTTAAAACATAAAAAAATCTATTTCAAAAAAAAATTTTAGCTTCTCTTTTTCTAGTTTATTTATTTCTCTATCTTTATCTTCTCTTCTTCTAGTGCATGACCTGCGGGAGTCCATCAGTTATTTTGGACTTGGACCACGAAATTAAGCGTACTCTTCGGAAAAGATTGCGATTTCAATGCCCTACTTTCCAAATACCAGTTGAGGATTCCGAGTCACTTTCTACTTTAAGAATAGAAGAACCCCATGTGGAGGAGGTCGTGCATAGGCCAATGTCCTATTATGCACGACTGAATCTAGAGGGAACATAATCCAGTATAGTGCGCCCTGCTATAGCTAATAATAATTTAGAATTAAAGCCTAGCATAATTCAAATGGTGTAGAAGTATGTGCAATATGACGGACTTTAAGATGAAGATCTGAAAGCACATATAACTAGATTTCTTGAGATTTGTGACACCTTCAAGATAAATGGTGTTACAAATGATGCTATTAGGCTAAGATTATTTCCTTTCTCCCTTAGAACTAAAGCAAAACAGTGGTTGAACACTCTGCTAAGAGGGAGCATCACCACTTGGGATCAACTAACTGAAAAATTTCTGGCGAAGTATTTTCCTCCAGCCAAAACCGCAAAACTTAGGAACGATATTTCTTCTTTTTTTCAAATTGATTCTTAAACTTTGTATGAAAACTGGGAAAGATATAAAGAACTCTTAAGACGATGCCCCCATAACGTGGTGCCTGTATGGTTACAAGTGCATACGTTTTATAACTAGCTAAATCAATATACAAAGCAAATGATAGACGCACCTTTCGGTGTTACTTGAAACCGAAAAACCCCGGAAGCAGCTCTTGAGCTTTTCGAGGACATGACCATGAACATATATCAGTGGAATGTTCCTAGGTCCCTCCCAAACAAAACTTCAGGTATATTTCAAGTGGACAACGTCACTCAGCTAGCTCTGCAAGTGGAAATTTTAAGTAAAAAAATTACGGAGATGACTGCTGCCTCCACAAATCAAGTATGGGAATCTGTAACTCCCACTCCCGAAGAATTAGATTATGTTAATAATATGCCTAGAAATGGTTTTAATAATTTATCTGCTGCGAATTTTCATGCTCCTAGTTTTACTTTTCTGAATAGTTATAATCCTGCTTCACGAAACCACCCGAATTTTTCGTGGATAATCCTTCGAACACAATGCGCCTGCCACCACAAAATGATTTTTTTGCACCACCTCCACCTCTTCAAAACTATCCAAAACCTACTAGCTTTGATTAGTTACTTTCTAAATATATAACCATAAATTGCGCTACTATAAGAACCTTAACCGGAAGCGTTAAAAGTATTGGAAAAAAAAGTTGGACTACTCGCAAAAATTATTTTTGAGCGACCCATCGGGTCTCTTCCTTCCAATACCATGCCCAACCCAAGAGAGTAAGCCAAAGATATAACTCTTCGGAGTGGGAATCAAGTTTTTGGTATGGTTAGAGAAGAGCCCGAGGCAATCTCCGCTCCCGTTTTAAAAATTCCACCCTCTGCTAAAGAACAAGTTATCACTCCTCTCCCTGCATTAGAAAAAGATCTCACTCCACCACCCATCTTTAAAAATAATCCAACTCCACTATACCCTTCCGAACATGGAAAACAACGTCAGGATGATCAATACTCTCGCTTCCTAGAAATATTTAAGTAAATCCACATAAACCTACCCTTGCATGAAGCTATTTCCCAGATGCCGAATTATGCTAAGTATTTAAGGACCTCCTTACTTACAAGAGGAATTTAATGAACTTTTCGCATGTCACGATAAATGTCGAGTGCTCTGCCGTCTTGAAAAGCGGTTTACTAAAGAAGATCAGTTATCTGGGTAGTTTTATATTCTGTGGGTCTTTGGTGATCTTTTTGTCAAACACGCATTGGCTGACTTAGGTGCAAGTATCAAACTTATGCCAGTCTTGTTGTTTAAGAAGTTAGGAATTGGTAGCCTCAACCCCACATGCATTAGTATCTAGCTCGTTGATAGATCTATAAAGTACCAATTAGGAATAGTGGGGGATTTTCTAGTCAAAGTCGACAAATTCATCTTCCCGGTAGATTTTGTCATATTGGACATCGAAGAAGACATCGAGATACCCTTGATCCTTGGACAACCCTTCCTTGCCACCTCCGGAGCTATCGTTGAAGTAAGTAATGGTAAACTGTTGGTACCCTAGTTTGATTTGAGTTTAGTATTGTCTTTGTTAGTCCCTTGACCCAAGAAATATCTATGGTCAATGGTTAGAAGTCTAGATGTAGAGTCCTCACTTTTCCAGATTGAGAATTTGGTTAAGTAGTTTTTTCGTTCGACTATAGTCGAACGCCGCTCGACTATCGTCTATCGGCTGATCGACGATCGTCTATCAGTTGGTCGACGCTTTGTCTGCGTTGATAGTTCGACTATCTGTTGATAGTTCGACTATCTGCTTGGCGAGGTAGTTCGACTATCTGTTCTAATAAATCGACTATCTGATAGTTCGACTATCTGTTGATAGGTCGACTATCTGTTCCGCTTTGATAGTTCGACTATCTGTTGATAGATCGACTATTTGTTTGGTCTTGATAGTTCGACTATCTGTTGATAGTTTGACTATCTGTTGTCTTTGATAGTTCGACTATCTGTCCTGATAGTTCGACTATCTGATAGTTCGACTATCTGCTGATAGATAGACTATCTGGTTTGGTTTGATAGTTCGACTATCTGTTGATAGATCGACTATCTGTTTTCTGAGGTAGGTCGACTATCTGCTTGATAGGTCGACTATCTCTGTGCGCTTGATAGTTCGACTATCTGTCCAAGATAGATCGACTATCTGATAGTTCGACTATCTGCTCTGATAGTTCGACTATCTGCCGGGGTAGTTCGACTATCTTCTTCGATAGGTCGACTATCTGGATCGTTCGATTATCTGCCCGATAGTTCGACGATCTCCGTGCGTCGTTCGACGATCTTCGAGGGTCGTTCGACGCTTTCTGTCTGCCTTTATATTTTGTATTTATTTATTATATTTAATTAATTAATACATTTTCTGGCACATTGTTTTAAGCTGTATGATAAAATTACCAGGCAATATTTGCTCCATCTCTTTTGCCTGAGTCAAATCTTTTTAAGATAAAGTTGTTTGTCTTATTAGCTGTCATTATAAATTACTTTATCTGTTGTCAGCCCTTTATAGCCGTTAGACTGAAAAGTCTTCTTTTTGCTATAAAGAGATTATTTCTGATGTGACTTTATTTAGTCCTTCTGTTATTTGATTTGAGCCTGCAGCTTCTTAGAAAGAGGTTTACTCCTTTTATAGAATGTTTTGCTGCAGAGATGGTTTTGTCTTCTTGATATTTACAGCCCAGGTCTCAAGGCTCAGAAGAAGACAAATAATTCAAATGGAAGAGAGCCGTTGCTTGCTGCTGTTATATAAAGGACCCTTTGAAGAAGGATTCAAGCTAGCTAATAGCTAACCAGTTGTTCATTCAAGCCTTCATCAAGAAAAAGCTTTCTGCTCTCAGCAATTTCCATCTAACTGAGAAGTGTTAAGATCTTCATCTCTTCTTCACCTGAGTTCTCCTGCTTTCAGGAAGTTCAAACTCAGAGTTCCTTTGAAGAAGAAGAAGAAGAAGATAGCTGCTTGAAGATCTTTGATTTTATTATTTACTTTCTTCCTGTAGCTTTTCCTTCAGAACTTTCTGAAGAGTTTTCTGCACTGAAGCAAGACTTCACCTGGACATCTTTGAGCCAGGGGGAGCCTTGATTCTTTAGAGCATTCTAGCTCAGTGCAAGTTTTTGTGCTTCTCTAATCTTTATAAAATAGAGAAGACATCTTAACCTTCTTCCCCCTCCTGTACAGGGTTATTACTCCCTTCAAAAGTATCCCTTGGTGGCAGGGCACCTGATCAAAAACCTGTGCTTGGTTTTTAGACACCTGATCAAAAGTCTAAAGGGATTCTGGATCTACCTGAAGCAGATCCTGTTGGTGGCAGGGCACCTGATCAAAAACCAGAGTGGATTCCTACCGTGTGGGTAGAAGAGTGGACGTACCCAAGTTGTTTGGGGAACCATTGTAAATTTCCTTGTGTCGTCTGGATTCCATTGTTTAATTCCTGCATTGTGGCTGTGATTAGATATAACTAGGATTGTTAGTTGCTGATTAGGTTTTCCAAGTCTTAACTGTAATTACAGTTAGCTTGAGTTTGTACACATCACTTGTGTTAGGCTATAGGGTTAACTTTATATCTATAATCTTTTCATTCCGCACTTCACTCCAAGGGAGTTGGGTAGACTATTAAGTTTTGTCTGTGCAAAATTTGATAACTCTATTCACCCCCCTCTAGAGTAGTATCTATCCCTTCACTTTCATAAACTATTTCTTCGATTTGGCGACGATGAAGTGACCTTCTCTATCACCCCTTCGATGTAAAATACCCTTGAAAATGATGAAGCCTATTTCTTCTTAGATACCTTATGTGATGAATCTTCCTATTCTCTTTCTGATAGTGAAAATGAATTTTCTTATTTTTGTCCTCCCTCTACTCTTCCATTGGAACCTCTGCTAGAAGCCACCATGGCCTCTAGCCCCACAGGTTTTAATTTTACATATACAAAAGTCTACGAAGACATAGTTTTTTAAAAAGAAAGAATTTTTAAAACCTCATATGAAGAACCCCCAACACTAGAATATAAAGAACTAGGTGAACATCTCAAGTATGCCTTCCTAGAAAAAAATTCCAAACTGCCTGTGATAGTTTCGGTCTTCTTATTTGAAGTCCAAAATGACAAACTTCTTCTAGTTTTAGGTAAACATCGCCGAGTTATTGCCTGGTGATATCTGATATCATGGGCATAAGCCCATCTTTCTGCACTCACAAAATCTTAATGGAAGATAATTCGCATTATTCCATACAACCTCTGCGCCGTATAAATCTGAACATGAATGAAGTCGTAAAGGGCGAGGTTATGAAACTCTTAGACGCAGGAATTATCTATCCTATATTTTATAGTCCTGTTAAGGAAGTGCCGAAAAAGGGAGGGATAACTGTAGTTGTAAATGAAAATAATGATTTAATCACGACACGGACGGATACGGGGTGGAGAATGTGTATCGACTATCGTAAGTTGAATGATGCCACCCGCAAGGACAACTTTCCCTAGTCGTTCATTGTTCAAATCTTAGAGCGATTATCCGGCCATAGCTTTTAATGTTTTCTCGATGGTCTCTCGGGGTATTTTCAAATCCCCATCTCTCCCGAGGTACAGGAGAAAACTACATTCACATGTCCCTTCGACACCTTTGCATCCCGAAGAATGTCGTTTGGATTATGCAATGCGCCAGCTATATTCCAACGATGTATGCTCGCTATCTTCGACAAGTACGTAAGAAGAATTATGGAGGTATTCATGGATGATTTATGCGTGTTCGGTGATGCCTTTGATAGTTTTTTAGAAAATATAGATAAAGTCTTAGAAAGATGCCAAGAAACTAACTGATGTGGATGTGACGGCAAGTGTATCGTTCGCACAAGTAATAAAAAAAGGGAGAATTTCCCCAAGTATTGATCTCTCAAGGAACACTGTAAGGAGCGAGTTAGTTTTGAGGAGGACTTGAGATTGAATTCCTTAGGTTGGCATTATCGATGGGGGTTTTGATATTGCAGAAATTAAAAATAAAATACTAACATCTACTCTTATGTAATGCCGCTATGCATCACTTCGCGAGGCGGGATGGAAGGATACATGGGCCTCTATGCACTGAATCGCTAGGCAGAATGGATGAGTAGGAAAGCGTAAGAACCAGAAATTGAGGGTCGTAAGAACCTTTTCGCTACGCACGCTTCTAGAAAATGCTAGAATGGCAAGAACGGATGGATGTCGGGTAGATGGATATAAAGGCGCAACTCAAGCTACTAAAGCGGTAAAACAAGGCAAGATTTACATAGACATAAACCTAACAGAGTTTACACTAAAGAGCACATCAACATGTAAAATAAAATCCTAAGTACACATAAATAACAACAAAGGAAGTACAAGGCAAGAGTTCCACCGAATCCGAAGTCTTGCTGAGGGTTCGCAGAAGGAAATGTCGGGTTGTCAATATGCGTACAGGCTCGGTCCTCAACTGTTTTCCGGGTAGAGAAGGCTGTCATTACCTTCCAATGGACCCGTCTTCTTCATGTCACAATGCACGATGAAGGTTGCAAGGTTCCCCTCGCTGGTTGGCTATGGAACAAAATCTTTCAATAGAGCTTATGGGTTGAAGGAGATAGCCGAGAGGAAACTCTGGCTAGAATATGGCATTGAAAGCTTGCCCGAAACCTCTACGATGGTGAGGAGGAAGAAGGGTGGCGGAACCCTCGGAGCTGGACTAAAATGGAGGGTGGAAAAAGTGATGTCCAGATCTTGAGAAAAATTTCCGCTTAAATAGAAAAAGATGAGAAAATTGTCACGCACGGTCTCACGCATGGCCGTGCGCTAACCGTGTGTTAGTTACTTACAGATCTTTATCGCGAACGAAGAAGCGTTGACCCGTGCGTTTTACTCGCGCACGGGCGATTCCGCTCATACGTGAATGAAATCACACAGGTAAACATAGAACGTAGAAAATCAAGTGAAACAGGGGAACCGTGCACTTTACTCGCGCACGAGCGTATTTTCCCATTTATGAAGGAAACGAACGATTTACCCCATAATGCAGGCAAACAGAGAAAAATGTGCAGACAGAACGATTCCTTCTCGCACGGTTTGGCCGAAATTGTGCGGGAACAAATCGCACGGGTAGAAACAGATGTCCCAGGAAAGCTGTGTGAAACACACGGTTGCACTAAAACTGTGCGAGAATAAATTCGCACGACCGTGCGTTTTACACAGAAACTGGAAATGGACTTCGGGACATCCCGACTACCTGCACAACAATGAAACAAACTGGGGCACCGACTCCCAACAACAGAGCAAAGCATAAAATAAACAAAAAAAAACACGGGGAGCACCATGTGCTTACCCCCAACAAAGGAATGTGCAAATGCACACCCAACGACCAAAATAGTGTACTAAATGGTCAATGATAGAACGATGCAAATATAACCGAAACTTGGTTAAAATGCATTGCACGAGCAAGAAAAGAAGCCTAGATGAGTCTGAAAAACCCTATAATTATAGGACTCATCACACCCCATACTTAACTGTTTGTGCGTCCCGAGCAAACAAAATATATGAAAGCAGAAAAAAAGACATAGCTAACATAGAAATTATGATACAGAGTACCATGTGAAGTCGCATGCACGTGCGCATAAAAATATAATAGAAGAAATTTTTAAGTATACAGAATAGTTTATACTTTTCACACTGCGTATCAAACTTTATTGCTACTCAAAAATGGAATAACGGTGAATCATCTGATCACGCATAAGAAGAAAGTAGGCAGGCCACTAAGGTGAGCTTTGCCAAAGATCGGGGTTCAGGATTACCTCCAAAGGAATCCACCAATGTCGGGGACCATAAGCTTGCCCATTCACACTCTCTCCATGGAACTAGTTCGACTCAAGAGTGAATCCGTAGGACTTAAGGATAAGAGATGGGGCTTAGGTGAAGGTGGGGTATACAAAGGATAAACAAGACAGACACGCACATCCAAAATGAAACCGCCCGAAAACAATTACAGCTAGAAACAATGGCAAACACGTGCAACGCACCACCAGACTTGGATTTTTTTCGGTGCGTGCACGCCCACCACGATCACAAAACCAAAAACAATCATAACTTAACAACTACATATGTATTCTTTTTATTCCAACTGAGAAATTTTGTTTCATTCTTTTTTTTCTCTCTTTTTTTTAAAAAATCAAATAGCCGCAACTAAATTCAAAAACATGGATTCTCCACAAGGTGCACTAACGCCACATGATAGCCACACAGAACGATACAAGTGACAATAAAAAAAACATCCGGATGTGTGATAAGGTGCGGCTATAAGGCTTTGATAGAGAGGCGTAGGTTTCACAAAGGAAGGGATCGGCTGAACGGGGATAGCAACAGATGGACGTCGGGAATGGTACAAGGCTCAAACTAAACCAATGACGGCTTACATCACACTCACGCTTGATTAACCATGTGCCAATGCTTCAAGAGTATCTTAGGTCAAGTTCTTAGCCACCAAGAAAGATAATCCTTCATCCTGACTCGAGCAAAACGAGTCTAGTGACGACTACACATATCCCTACCCTACCGTTTGATTCACACCGGATTCACCAACTTTTGAGTAGAATAAAAAAGTTCTTTACGCAAATAGAAAAAATATAAAACTATAAGCATACAGAATAATTAAATCTACTTTAATTTCTACACGAGACGAGAGCAGTTTACTGGAAGCACACCAAGGTCAACATTTTACTCCGTCTCACAATCCTATGTCAGCATAATAATTTTACCAAATCAAACAAAGACACGAGTTTAACTAGCAGCACTCTAACAACTAAGCACACACTCATGTGGGTGCGGTGGTGTGCGATGCAATGAACTAATCAAAATAAAACAATAAAACATTCTAGTATGCACATGAATTGTGCACGTGCAAAAGGTAACAAACATTAGCTCTCCCCAAGACTTAAACTAAACTACACAGCAAAGGATATATACATTTAAATCAAAAAGAGACAAGGGAATAGGTTACCCAATGCTCAGTTATTGAGCATACCAGAAGACGCATGAAAAATAAAGGCAGCCTCGCCATACAAAGAATCACAACCCCGTTAATACGAATTTGCCATGAATTCCTGCAGGGTTGAGCTCCGTAAAAACAAAATAAAAATATAGTTCTAGCTAATGGGCCTATGAAATAATAAATGAACAGACAACTGTCCCATTATCCGTTGCGGTAACGGGTACCGATATGGTGATAAAATAGTTACCCCTCTGCCTAAATAATCATACCTGCTCCTCACAGGCAGAAGAAATAGGAAGTAAGGAGAGGAGGAGCACTTGTCCTCACTCATCTCCCCACAAAATATATCCTTGCCCAGTAAGATATCGTCTGCCACAAATATGTAGGAAGCGATGACAACGACATGAGTACCAGGCTCATCGTCATCCCACCGTACCCATGGAGACTCATCTTGCACAGCCTCAGATAAGGAAGGGGGATCAAGGAATAAAAGAGATGAAAAACTAAAATAATCCGAAAATGAGAGAGTGACCCAGGTATAACATTCAACGAGATCCAAGCATAGCTCATTGTCGGTATCATATGAGTCATAGCGAGGGGTATCTGAGAGCTCGAGGTCCTCGGTGGTGGTTTGAACCTCCTAATCAAACAAGGAAGTGGAAACTTCCTCATCAGAAAGGATCTCCTCATCAACACACCTCTGTGCATCATCATGTTCCAAGACATAATACTCTCCATTGATGAGAATAACGTCCTCGTCATACCATGACGCAACCTCAGACTCCAAATCACCATCGGGAATAACAACATCAATTGACTCACAACAAAGAGGAGTAGCACAATTCGGCAAAAACTGCGCAGGGGCAAGGCTGCTCTCAAAATCAGGCATAGAATGAGCAGTACCCAAGGCAAAATCATCCGCAGATGCCACCCCATCGACAGGAATAATACCCGCGGGAAAAGAATGAGCAAGGTGCACTATGTCAGTGAATGGGCCAGGAAACACCCTGGTAGGCCCGTCAACATCAATCTTTCGTGAATGGGAGGTAGTTGAAGGCACGCCAACGGAGGGAGAAGGCTCGCACAAGCGAGGGAATTCTTTCACAATGTGGCCAACACCTTGACATAATAAGCTTCTCAAACAATGCTCAGTATTCTGAGCAACAATGACATCGATGAATCGATGCAAAGTGTCAATAAGTCAGCACTCAGCAAAAGAAGACATCTTGAAGAAAAAATATATTTACCGAAAGAGCGCTACTCAACTAGAATAAAAATAATACAGATCTGCTTTCGAAATCAAAAACTCACATCGCAATTTTCCTACACCACCTAACCATCACAAAAAGGGCAATGTGGCTATAAAGCTACTATCTTGTCTAGTACCTTGCGAACCCTTTATTCGGTAGCCCTTGGGAAGTTCGAGAGTTAAAACATAAAAAAAATCTATTTAAAAAAAAAATTTAGCTTCTCTTTTTCTAGTTTATTTATTTCTCTTTCTTTATCTTCTCTTCTTCTAGTGCATGACACGCGGGAATCCGTCGGTTATTGTGGACTTGGACCACGAAATTAAGCATACTCTTTGGAGAAGATCGCGATTTCAAGGCCCTACTTTCAAAATACCGGTCGAGGATTCCGAGTCACTTTCTACTTTAAGAATAGAAGAACCCCACGTGGAGGAGGTCATGCATAGGCCTATGTCCGATTATGCACGACCGAATCTAGAGAGAACATAATCCAGTATAGTGCGCCCTGCTATAGCTAATAATAATTTTTAACTAAAGCCTTGCATAATTCAAATGGTGTAGCAGTATGTGCAATATGACGGACTTCAAGATGAAGATCTGAACGCACATATAGCAAGATTTCTTGAGATTTATGACACCTTCAAGATAAATGTTGTTACAAATGATGCTATTAGGCTAAGATTATTTCCTTTCTCCCTTAGAAGTAAAGAAAAACAGTGGCTGAACAAACTGCCAAGAGGGAGATTCACCACTCGGGATCAACTAACTGAAAAATTCCTTGCGAAGTATTTTCCTCCAGCCAAAACCACAAAACTTTGGAACGATATTTCTTCTTTTTTTCAAATTGATTCTGAAACTTTGTATGAAAACTGGGAAAGATTTAAAGAACACTTAAGACGATGCCCCCATAACGCGGTGCCTGTATGGTTACAAGTGCATACGTTTTATAACAAGCTAAATCAAAATACAAAGCAAATGATAGACGCATCTTTCGGTGTTACTTGAAACCAAAAACCCCGGAAGCAGCTCTTGAGCTTTTCGAGGACATGACCTTGAACACATATCAGTGGAACATTCCTAGGTCCCGCCCAAACAAACCTTCAAGTATATTTAAAGTGGACAATGTCACTCAGCTAGCTCTGCAAGTGGAAATTTTAAGTAAAAAATTTACGGAGATGACTGCTGCCTCCACACCTCAGGTATGGGAATCTGCAACTCCTACTCCCGATGAATTAGATTATGATAATAATATGCCTAGAAATGGTTTTAATAATTTTTCTGCTGCGAATTTTCATGCTCCTGGTTTTACTTTTCCTAATAGTTATAATCCTGCTTTACAGAACCACCCGAATTTTTTGTGGAGTAATCCATCGAACGCAATGCGCCTGCCACCACAAAATGATTTTTTTGCACCTCCTCCACCTCTTCAAAACTATCCAAACCTCCTAGCTTTGATGAGTTACTTTCTAAATATATAACCATAAATGGAGCAACTATAAGAACCTTAACCGAAAGCGTTAAAAGTCTTGAAAATAAGGTAGGACAACTCGAAAAAATTATTTTTGAGCGACCCGCCGGGTCTCTTCCTTCCAATACCGTGCCCAACCCAAGAGAGTAAGCCAAAGATATAACTCTTCGGAGTGGGAATCAAGTTTTTGGTATGGTTATAGAAGAGCCCGAGGCAAGCTCGTCTCCCTTTTAAAAATTCCACCCTCTGCTAAAGAAGAAGTTATCACTCCTCTCCCTGCGTTAGAAAAAGATCTCACTCCACCACCCATCTTTAAAAATAATCCAACTCCACCAAACCATTCTGAACATGGAAAACAACGTCAGGATGATCAATACTCTCGCTTTCTAGAAATATTTAAGTAAATCCACATAAACCTACCCTTGCATGAAGCTATTTCCCAGATGCCGAAGTAGTCTAAGTATTTTAAGGATCTCCTGACTAATAAGAGGAAGTTAGAGAACTTGTCGCATGTCACGATAAATGTCGAGTGCTCTGTAGTCTTGAAAAATGGTTTACTAAAGAAGATCGGTTATCCGGGTTATTTTCTATTCCGTGTGTCTTTTGTGATCTTTTTGTCAAACACGCATTGGCTGACTTAGGTGCAAGTATCGAACTTATACCCATCTCGTTGTTCAAGAAGTTAGGAATTGGTAGCCTCAACCCCACACGCATTAGTATCTAGCTCGCTGATAGATTTGTTAAGTACCCATTAGGAATAGTGGAGGATTTTATAGTCAAAGTCAACAAATTCATCTTCCCGTTGGATTTTGTCATAATGGACATCGAAGAAGACATCGAGATACCCTTGATCGTTGGCTGACCCTTCCTTGCCACCTCTGGAGCTATCATTGAAGTAAGCAATGGTAAACTGTTTCTTCGATTAGGCGACGATGAAGTGACCTTCTCTATCACCCATTCGATGTAAAATACCCTTGAAAATGATGAAGCCAGTTTCTTCTTAGATACCTTTTGTGATGAATCTTCCTATTGCCCTTCTGATAGTGAAAATGAATTTTCTGATTTTTTTCATCCCTCTACTCTTCCAGTGGAACCTCTGCAAGAAGCCTCCATGGCCACTAGCCCCACACCTTTTAATTTTACATATATAAAAGTCTACGAAGACATAGTTTTTGAAAAAGAAAGAATTTTTAAAACCTCGTATGAAGAACCCCCAACACTTGAATATAAAGAACTACGTGAATATCTCAAGTATGCCTTCCTAGAAAAAAAATTCCAAACTTCCAGTGATAGTTTCGGCCTACTTATTTGAAGTCCAAAATGACGAACTTCTTCTAGTTTTATGTAAACATCGCCGAGCTATTGCCTTGTGATATCTGAAATCAAGGGCATAAGCCCATCTTTCTGCACTCACAAAATCTTAATGGAAGATAATTCGCGTAATTCCATACAACCTCTGCGCCGTATAAATCTGAACATGAATGAAGTCATAAAGGGCGAGGTTATGGAACTCTTAGACGAAGGAATTATCTACCCTATATTTGATAGTCCTGTTCAGGTAGTGCCGAAAAAGGGAAGGATAACTGTAGTTGTAAATGAAAATAATGATTTAATCCTGACACGGACGGAGACTGGGGTTAGAATGTGTATCGACTATCGTAAGTTGAATGATGCCACCCGTAAGGACAACTTTCCCTTGTCGTTCATCGATAAAATCTTAAAGCGATTATCCGGCCATAGCTTTTACTGTTTTCTCGATGGCCTCTTGGGGTATTTTCAAATCCCCATCTCTCCCGAGGAGCAGGAGAAAACTACATTCACTTGTCCCTTCGACACCTTCACATACCGAAGAATGTCATTTGGATTATGCAATGCGCCAGCTACATTCCAACGATGTATGCTCGCTATCTTCGACAGTTACGTAAAAAGAATTATGGAGGTATTCATGGATGATATATCTGTGTTCGGTGATGCCTTTGATAGTTTTTTAGAAAATCTAGAAAAACTCTTAGAAAGATGCCAAGAAACTAACTGATGCGGATGTGACGGCAAGTGTACCGGTCGCACCAGTAATAAAAAATGGGCGAATTTTCGCCAATTATCGATCTCTTAAGGAACATAGTAAGGAGCGAGTTAGTTTTGAGGAGGACATGAGATTGAAGTCCTTAGGTTGGCATTAACGATGAGGGTATTGATATTGTGGAAATAGAAAATAAAATACTAACATCTACTCTTATGCAATGCCGCTATGCATCACTTTGCCAGGCGGGATGGAAGGATACATGGGCCGCTATGAACCGAATCGCTAGGAAGAATGGATGAGTAGGCAAGCGTAAGAACCAGAAATTGAGGGTCGTAAGAACCTTTTCTCTACGCACGCTTCTAGAAAATGCTCGAATGACAAGAACAGATGGATGGCGGGCAGATGGATATTAAGGCGCAACTCAAGCTACTAAAGCGGTAAAACAAAGCAAGATTTACATAGACATAAACCTAACAGAGTTTACACTAAAGAGCACATCAACATGTAAAATAAAATCTTAAGTACACATAAATAACAACAAAGGAAGTACAAGGTAATAGTTCGACCGAATCCGAAGTCTTGCTGAGGGTTCGCGGAAGGAAATGCCTGGTTGTCAACACGCGTCCAAGCTCAGTCCTCAACTGTGTCCCTAGTAGAGAAGGTTGTCATTAACTTCCAATGGACCCGTCTTCTTCATGTAACGATACAGGAAGAAGGTTGCAAGCTTCCCTTCGCTGGTTGGCTATGAAACAAAAGCTTTCAATAGAGTTTATGGGTTAAAGGAGATGGCCGAGAGGAAACTCAAGCAAGAATATGGCGTTGAAAGCTTGCCCAGAGCCTCTACGATGGTGAGGAGGAAGAATTGCGGTGGAACCCTCGGAGCTGGACAAAAATGGAGGGTGGAAAAAGTGATGTCCAGATCTGTAGAAAAATCTGCGCTTAAATAAAAAAAGATCAGAAAATGGTCACGCACGGTCTCACGTACGACTGTGCACTAATCGTGCGTTATTTACTTACAGATCTTGATCGCGGATGAAGAAGCGTTGACCCGTGCGTTTTACTCGCGCACGGGCGATTTCGCCCGTCCGTGAAGTAAATCACACGGGTAAAAATAGAACGCAGAAAATCAAGGGAAATAGGGGAACCATGCATTTTACTCGCGCACGGGCACGTTTGCCTATGTGTGAAGGAAACACACGATTTACCGTGCGGGAACAAAATGCACGGGTAGAAACAGATGTCCCAGGAAAGATGTGTGAAACACATGGTTGCACTAAAACCGTGCGAGAATAAATTCGCACGACCGTGTGTTTTACACAGAAACTGGAAATGGACTTCGGGACATCCCAACTACCTGCACAACAATGAAACAAACTTGGGCACCAGCTCCCAACAACAGAGCAAAGCATAAAAGAAACATGGGGAGCACCATGTGGTTACCCCCATCAAAGGAATGTGCAGTTGCACACCAAAGGGCCAAAATAGTGTACTAAATGGTCAATGATAGAACGATGCAAATCTAACCAAAACTCAGTTAAAATGCATTGCACGAGCAAGAAAAGAAGCCTAGATTAGTCCGAAAAACACTATAAATATAGGACTCATCACACCCCTTACTTAACTGTTTGCGCGTCCCGAGCAAACAAAATATATGCAGACAGAAAAAAAAGACATAGCTAACATTGAAATTATGATACAGAGTACCTTGCGAAGTCGCTTGCTCGTGCGCATAAAAATATAATAGAAGAAATTTTTAAGTATACATAATAGTTTATACTTTTCACACTGCGTATCAAACTTTATTGCTACTCAAAAATGGAATCACAGTGAATCATCCGATCACACATAGGAAGAATGTAGGCAGGACACTAAGGTGAGCTTTGCCAAAGATCGGGGTTCAGGATTAGCTCCAAAGGAATCCATCAATGTAGGGGACCATACGCTTGCCCGTTCACACTCTCTCCATGGCATTTGTTCGACTCAAGCATGAATCCGTAGTACTTAATGATAAGAGATGGGGCTTAGGTGAAGGCGGGGGATACAAAGGGTAAACAAGACAGACACGCACATCCAAAATGAAACTCCCCGAAAACAATCACAGCTAGAAATAATGGCTAACACATGCAACGCACCACCAGACTTGGATTTTTTTTACAGTGCGTGCACGCCCACCACGATCACAAAACCAAAAACAATCATAACTTAACAACCACATATGTATTCTTTTTATTCCAACTGAGCAAATTTGTTTCATTCTTTTTTTCTCTTTTAAAAAAAAATCAAATAGCCGCAACTAAATACAAAAACACAGCAACTCCACAAGCTGCACTAACACCACATGACAACCACATATAATGATATAAGTGACAATAAAACAAACTAACTGAGCGATCACATCCGGATGTGTGAGAAGGTGCGGCTATAAGGCTTTGGTAGAGAGGCGTAGGTTTGACCAAGGAAGGGATAGGCTCAATGGGGATAACAACAGATGGACATCGGGAATGGTACAAGGCTCAAACTAAACAAATGACGACCTACATCACACTCACGCTTGTCTAACCATGCGCCAATGCTTCAAGAGTAGCTTAGGTCAAGTTCTTAGCCACCGAGAAACATAATCCTTCATCCCGACTCAAGCAAAATGAGTCTAGTGAGGGCTACACACATCCCTACACTACCGTTTGATTCACACCGGATTCACCAACTTTTGAGTAGAATAAAAAATATCTTTACGCAAATAGAAAAATATAAAACTATAAGTATACAAAATAATTAAATCTACTTGACTTTCTACACGAGACGAGAGCAGTTGACTAGAAGCACAGCAAGGTCAACATTTTACTCTGTCTCACAATCCTATGTCAGCATAATTATTTTACCAAATCTAACAAAGACATGAGTTTAACTCGCAACATGCTAATAATTAAGAACACACTCATGTGGGTGCGGTGGTGTGCGATGCAATGAACTAATCAAAATAAAACAATAAAAGCTTCTAGTATGAGCATGAATTGTGCACGTGAAAAAGGTAACAAACATCATCTCTCCCCCAGACTTAAACTAAACTACACAACAAAGGATATATACATTTAAATCAAAAAGAGACAAGGGAATAGGTAACCCAATACTCAGTTAGTGAGCATACAAGAAGACGCATGAAAAACAAAGGCAGCCTCGCCATACGAAGAAACACAACCCCGTTAATACGAATTTGAAATGAATTCCTACAGGGGTGAGCTCCGCAAAAACAAAAGAAAAATATACAAAAAGAAATGCTAAAACTAAAATAGACATGAAAAAAAACACAAGAAATTAAAGATAAGAACAAGGGTTATTGTCATCCCAGCACGACTTATTAAATTCTATATAGTTCTAGCTAATGATCCTATGAAATAAAAAATGAACAGGCAACTGTACCATTATCAGTTGCGGTAACGGGTACCGATACGGTGATAAAACATTAACCCCTCTGCCTAAATAATCATACCTACTCCTCACAGGCAGAGGAAATAGGAAGTAAGGTGAGGAGGAGCACTGGTCCTCACTCATCTCCCCACAAAATATATCCTTGCCCAGTAAGGTATCGTCTGCCATAGATATGAAGGAAGCGATGGCAACGACTTGAGTACCAGGCTCATCGTCATCCCACCGTACTCGTGGAGACTCATCTTGCACAGGCTCAGATAAAGAAGGGGGATCAAGGAATAAAAGAGATGAAGAACTAAAATAATCCAAAAATGAGAGAGTGATCCTTGTATCACTCTCAACGAGATCCAAGCATAGCTCATCGTCGCTATCATATGAGTCATAGTGAGGGGTATCTGAGAGATCGAGGTCCTCGATTGTGGTTTGAACCTCCTAATCAAACAAGGAAGTGGAAACTTCCTCATCAGAAAGGATCTCCTCATGAATACACCTCTGTGCATCATCATGTTCCAAAACATAATACACTCCATTGATTAGAATAACATCCTCGTCATACCATGACGTAACATCAGACTCAAAATAACCATCGGGAATAACAACATCAACCGACTCACTACAAAGAGGAGTAGCACAATTCGGCAAAAACTTCGTAGGGGCAAGGCTGCTCTCAAAATCAGGAATAGAATGAGCAGTACCCAAGGCAAAATCATCCGCAGATGCCACCCCATCGACAGGAATAATCCTTTGGGAAAAGAATTAGCAAGGTGCGCTATGTTAGTGAATGGGCCAGGAAACACCCAAGTAGGCCCTTCTATAGCAGTCTTGTGAGAATAGGAGGTAGCTGAAGGCACGCTTATAGAGGGAGAAGGCACGCACAAGCAAGGGAAGTCCTTCACCATCTGGTCAACAGCTTGATATAATAAGCTTCTCAAACAATGCTCGGCATTCTTAGCAGCAATGGCATCGATGAATCGATGTAAAGTGTCAATAAGTCGGCACTCAGCAACAGAAGAGATCTTGAACAAAAAATATATTTACCGAAAGAGCGCTACTCAACTAGAATAAAATTAATACGGATATGCTATCTAAATCAAAAATCAGAGAGAGGAAAAAAGGAATAAGAAAAATAAAAATTCTAAAAACTATAGCAAGTAAGAAAAATGATATGAACAAATGGAAAAGGGCTTCAATCTTCTATTTCCCTCTCCAAAAACTCACACCACTGTGTTCCCCGACAATGATGCCAAAAACTTGATTCGGATGTGACGGAAATTGTACCGATCGCACCAGTAATATAAAATGGGCGAATTTCCCCAAGTATCGATCTCTCAAAGAACACAGTAAGGAGCGAGTTAGTTTTGAGGAGGACTTGAGATTGAATTAGTTAGGTCGACATTAACGATGGGGGTTTTGATATTATGAAAACAGAAAATAAAATACTAACAGCTACTCCTATGCAATATCGCTATGCATCACATCGCCAGGAGGGTTGGAAGGCTACATGGGCCACTATGCACCAAATCGCTTGGTGGAATGGACGAGTAGACAAATGTAAGAACCAGAAATTGAGGGTCGTAAGCACCTCTTCGCTACGCATGCTTCTAGCAATTGCTAGAATGATAAGAACGGATGGATGGCGGGCGGATGGATATAAAGGCGCAACTCAAGCTACTAAAGCGGTAAAATAAGACAAGATTTACATAGACATAAACCTAATAGAGTTTTTACTAAAGAGCACATCAACATCTAAAATAAAATCCTAAGTACACATAAACAACAACAAAGGACGTACCAGGCAAGAGTTCTACCGAATCCGAAGTCTTACTGAGGATTCGCAGAAGTAAACGCCTGGTTGTTAATACGCGTCCAAGCCTTGTCCTTAATTGCATCCGGGGTAGCGAAGGCTGTCACTACCTTCAAATGTACCCGTATTCTTCATGTCACGATGTCGGAAGAAGGTTGCAAGCTTCCCTTCGCTGGTTGGCTATGAAATAAAATCTTTCAATAGAGCTTATGGGTTGAAGGAGATGGCTGAGAGGAAACTCCGGCTATAATATTGCATTGAAAGCTTTCCCGGAGCCTCAACAATGGTGAGGAGGAATAAGGGTGCCAGAACCCTCAAGGCAAGAATAAAATGGCGGGTGGAAAAAGTGATGTCCAGATTTGGAGAAAAATCTGTGCTTAAATAGAAAAAGATCAGAAAAATGGTCACGCACGGTCCCACATACGACCGTGCGCTAACCGTTGGTTATTTACTTATAGATCTTGATCGCAGAAGAATAAGCGTTGACCCATGTGTTTTACTCGCGCACTGGAGATTCTGCCCGTGCGTGAAGGAAATCGCACGGGTAAACACAGAATGTAGGAAATTAAGTGAAACAGGGGAACCGTGCGTTTTACTCGAGCACGGGCGCGTTTGCCCATGCGTGAAGGAAACGCACGATTTACCCCAGAATGCAGGCAAACAGACAAAAATGTGCAGATAGTGCGATTCCTTCTCGCACGGTTTGGCCGAAACCGTGCGGGAACAAAACGCACGGGTAGAAACTGATGTCCCAGGAAAGCTGTGTGAAACGCACTATTGCACTGAAACCGTGCGAGAATAAATTCGCATGACCATGCATTTTACACAAAAACTGGAAATGGACTCCGGGACATCCCGACTACATGCACAACATTGAAATCAACTGGGGCACCAACTCCCAGCAACAGAGCAAAGCATAAAAGAAACAAAATGAAACATGGGGAGCACCATGTGCTTACCCCAACAAAGGAATGTGCAATTCCACATCCAAGGGCCAAAATAGTGCACAAAATGGTCAATGATAGAATGATGCAAATATAACTGAAACTCAGTTAAAATGCAGTGCACTTGCAAGAAAACAAGCCTAGATGAGTCCGAAAAACCCTATAAATATCGACTCATCACTAACCCTGCCATAAATTGGGAAAAATGCTATTTTATGTTGAGGGAAGGGTTTGTTTTGGGTCTTAAAATTTTTGCGAGGTGAATTGAGGTAGATATTGCTGAAATTGAAGTTATCGAGAATCTGCCTCCACCTACGAACTTCAAAGCTATAAGATGTTTCTTAGGACAAGATGGTTTCTACCGTCGTTTCATAAAAGACTTCTCCATAATCACCAAACCTCTTACTCAACTCTTAGAAAAATAAATTCCCCATTTATTTTTTATGACATTTGTCTGTCTGCCTTCGAATTAATAAAAGAAAAGTTAATTAATGCCCCCATTATGATAGCTCCGGTGTGGGAGTCCCTTTGAAATTATGTGTGATGCGAGTAGTTTCGCGATGGGAGCCATATTAGGTCAACGCGTATCTAAAAACTTCTATCCCATCTATTATGCAAGTAAAACACTTATATTAGCAAAAGAGAATTACATAACAACCGAGAATGAGCTCCTAGCTGTAGTGTTCTCTTTTGATAAATTCCGCCCTTATATTACACATTCAAAAATTATAGTTTTTACGTACCACTCGGCCCTCAAATATCTTCTTGATAAGACAAATGCCAAGCCACGCTTGATTCGTTGTGTCTTACTCCTTCAGGAGTTTGACTTAGAGATCCGTGATAAGCAAGGAGCCGAGAATCTGGCTGTCGACCATCTCTCTCGATTAGATAATCCATTTATTAAAAAATTAGATGAAAAATCTTTTAACGAGTTCTTCCCAGATGAGAAGCTGCTTTCAATTAACACATCTACTTCTTGTTGGTTCGCACACAATGCCAACTATTTAGTGGCTTGTGTGCTCCCAAAAGAGTTCTCTTCTCAACAAAAGAAAAAATTCTCTTCTGAGTTGAAGAACTTTTTTTGGGGGACCCGCATCTTTTCACAGTCTGTGTAGACCAAATGATAAGGTGATGTGTTTCTTTAGAAGAAGGTTTTGATATTTTAAAACATTGGCATGAAGTCCCGACTGGTGGTCAGTATCAAGCCACTCGTACTGCCCACAAAGTGCTTTGCACGAGTTTTTACTGGCCTAGCTAGTTTAAAGAAGTGAAAGCCTTTATGAGAAGGTGTGATAGTTGCCAACGACCGGGTAATATTTCCCATAAAAATGAAATGACACAAAATTATTTCCTTGAGTGTGAAGTTTTCAACCTTTAGGGAATTGATTTTGTTGGCCCCCTTCCTTCTAGCTTCGGGAAAAAATATACTTTAGTTGCTGTCGATTATGTTTCTCGATGGGCTGAGGCCCAAGCTCTGCCTACTAACGATGCCCGAGTTATAGTTACGTTTTTGAAAAAATTATTTTCTCGATTCGGTACGCCGCGAGCCATCATTACCGATAGGGGTTCACACTTTTGTTCCGCGTAGTTTTCTAAAACTATTATTAAATATGGCGTTACGCATAAACTTTCAACTGCCTACCACCCCCAAACTAATTGAAAAGTCGAAGTAGTGAATAGAGAGATAAAAAGAATTTTAGAAAAGACTGTTTCAACTTCTAGGAAAGACTGGTCAACCAAATAAGACGATGCTCTATGGGCCTACCGAACTGCGTACAAAACTTCCATCAGATGTACGTTGTATGGGTTAGTTTATGGAAAATCGTGCCATTTACCCATAAAATTAGAACACCGTGTTTTTTGGGCCTTGCAATTTTTAAATTTTTATCCACACTCTATCGACGACCATAGAAAATTTTAGCTTAGCGAGCTCGACGAGTGGCGCTCTTACGCATACGAAAACAACAAATTTTATAAAGAGATGACGAAACATTTTCATGACAAGCACTTAAGGCACCAAAAAACCTTTAAGTCGAGCGACCAAGTTCATTTGTATAAATCTCGATTACGTTTATTTCCGGGCAAATTAAAGTCACGATGGTCTGGGCCATTTTTTATTTTAGAAGTTTTTCCTTATGGTATTTTTTTAATTTCCCACCCTAATAAGGGTGATTTCAAAGTAAAAGGGAAGCGTCTTAAACTATATTTTTCTGGTGATGATTATGTCAGTCTGAATAATGTTAAATTTCTATTACATGAACTGTAACTTAAGACTATTTTGTTTTTTGTTAAAAATTTAATTATTATTTTGAACAAAATATTTTTGGACAATATTATTTGGTTGCGTTGAGCTCAAATGACGTTTTAAACAAAGGGCGCTCTTGGGAGGCAACCCAAGTTATCTTTTTCTGTTTTCTTTATTTTTAAATTTTTGCTCCGGACAGCTCTAACAAGCTGAAGCTTTTGTGATCGCCTGCTCCAACATTGTTGAACGCATCACGAAGTACAAATAAGACAATTCATGAAGATACAAAGTACAAGCATGAGGGAGCGTCATCACTAAGCATTCGCATCGAATAAATCCAGGGAAGTACCTATTTTTAAATTCTGTACTTTAATTTTCTCTCTCTCTCAAACCTCCTTTCTCCATTGAGGACAATGTCCATTTTAAGCTTGGGGGAGGTCTTCCTCCTTTTTTCTATGTATGAATATTTTGCTATTTGTGAATATTTTTCAAAAATCCAAAATATGAATATCTTAAAAATCCAAATAAAAAGAAGAATATTTCAAAATATAAAAATTATATATATTTGCTTTTAGTTTTTTAATTTAATAGTTTAGACGTTCTTAGTATTTAAATAGTACCCCTGGGTTTGTTTTGTTTTTCTCAAAATCTTATATAAACATCTTAATTAATTCTAATATTTCGAATTGTCTTTTTTAATTATGTTTCGCAAGTAAAATATTGGTCATGCTGTGTTTCTAATTCGCGATAGCATGTTAACGTAAATTTTTTTTTCTAAAACTCAAATTTCCATTAGGTTTTTCGTTCTTTATTTTCTTTACTTTCTCAAAAATTCATCATCCACTATTTTCCTTTTTGTGTTCGAATAATATTTGTAAGGCCAACTTTTGAACAGCATAGTAGATATGAACGATCCAAGTCACCTATTATTTCTATTTTCAAGATAATTTTATCAATCTTCTTTTATTATCTAGGACTTGCTTTTTGAAAATTTTCAAATCTATGTTTTAAATAAATTGAAAAGCATGAAAATTATTTTGGCAATTTTTGTTTTCGTTTGAGCTTTCCTGCGAACCGAAAAATTTTCACCACTAGTTAGCCGCTTTTGTGCCTTTTCCAATTTCAATTGATAGCTCCGCTTTTCATATCATTTTCACCAAAGCCAAAATTTCCAACCTATCTAATCACACTAGTCTTTTTTAGTTTCATTAAAATTCTCCATAATTATGATAGGTTATTTTGTGATATTTTTGGGAGAGGTTTTTGAAAAAGTATGCTCAAAAGAAGTGTTTGTTTTGCCAATTTCAAAATGAAAAAAAAAATAATATTATGGCCTTTTTTTGAAAAATAAAAAAAAATGGAAAAGAAGAAAAAGAAAGGAAAAAAATATTTTATTTAAAATAAAAAATTTTAAACTCTATGTTTTGGTTTATGTGTGATTTTAAGCCTCCTTGTATATCTTTTGAATTCTACTCCTAATCATAATCCTTAAACAAAAGTTTAGGTCTTAATAAGTTCTTTTGATTCATGCTTTTGAAATTTATTTATTAGCTAAGTAAAGAAGAAAAGTAAATCAGTATTAGTTTTGTATCTAAATTTAGATTTTTGTTATTTAATTGATATAGTTATAATGTGTTGCTTGGATCTAGTAACAACTCAATGTGTTTTTTTTCATTTTGTTGCTTTGCTTTAATCTATTTAGAGAAATTTGTTAAAATTTTGGATGATTTATTTTCATTAAGTAAAGTTTATAAAAGTTAAAGCATATCTAAATAATTGTTTTAGATTTATGTTTCACCTTCTCCCTACTTGGAATTTCACATAGTACTTGTGTTAGCATAATTAGAACCTTTTAATTAGTAACTTTTTATGATTATATAGTATTTATATCTTTTCTTGGGGATAAGCAAATCTTAAGGTTGGGGTAATTTGATAGTACGTTTTATAGTCTAAACTATTAGGGTGTATTTTTGTGTTTTGAAGGCGTTAATCATGTCTTATAAGCTTAATTTCTATCTTCCTTTTGTATATATTATTGCAGCATACATTTTCCTGTCATTTTGAAAGTTTCCAGAGTTTTGGCCAAAAAATTCCCTGACACGCCCCCCTGACACGCCCTCGCTGGTCATATCACAGGGCATGTTACCCGATCCTGAGGAAGTCTACTGACATAGCCAACATAATGAGAAAAATTGCTGTCACACCCCTCTAATACGCCCTCCCAATGAATGTCCTTAGGCATGTCGCCCTCATCCCGAAGTCTGCTGACACAACTAAAGATTTTTCATCCCTGCACGTAAATAGTACTGACAAGACCTCCCTACATCGGCGTGTCCCATGGCATTACAACCTTTTCCGATGACTAAAAGATTTCCGAACAATGAATTTGATGTGACTTGCATGTCACTCCCCCCCTATACGGGCGTGACCCAGGGCGTGTCCACCATCGTACTGAAGCAATCATCCTTCCCGCCAGAATCTAGATCCCGAGGTCAAACCCGTACTTGTAACGCCCCCTGACACGCCCTCCCCGGGCGTGATGGAGGGCGTGAACAACCCGAGATTTTTGCCTATAAATACAAGGCCACCCCTTGCATTCAAGAACAATTTTGTGCAGAGAGGTGAGGTGTTGCCTCTTTGTTTCTTGTCTTTTTTAGTGTTCTTCCCTCTCTCTCTCTTTCTTATTTTGTGTTTTTTCTTAATTCTAGCTTAGTGCTTATGTTGTATTATCTTATGTTGTAATTTTTGCACTTGCTCTAGTTACTAATTATAGGGCAAGAATATGTTTTCAATTCCCTGCAATTGTAATTTCTTTTTTCAAGTGTAGCTTTCTTTCATTATTAATATAAGTGCCCTTTGTTAACTTTGTATTATTTTGCATTTCTACTCATCCCTCATCCTCCACTTCGCTATGATTAACTAATCCACCTTGAACTCAATCTTGATGATCTGAGGTTTGAGTGATTAAGTTATGATGCTTTGAATTTACCTTATCTTTTTAGTGTTTAGGCCTTCGATTTAATCTTGATTATTCATGTTTAGAATTATATCATCGATATATAATTTCCATTTCTGTTTTCACTCTTAGTTAGCAGAGAGGCTCGTAGTGTGAAGTGAACACTCAAGAATTAATAGAGTTGAACGGACCCCTAGAGAGAGGCAGACGTCCAAATCTCCCGGATTGGAGTAAAATCCAATAGTGGGGTTCACCTCGTAAATTGAGCTTTAGTCCTCTGATTTGGACGATATTTCTGTCGGACCTTCCTAAACTCAGTTGGGCACGACTTCGAGAGAAGAGTGTTCAAGCCATAAGAACCTCCACGATGAAGGACCTTAAACCTATTAAGTTAGGTTTTTATCGTATTTTTAGTCAACTCTTGCCGAGGTTATTCTCGATCGAGTGCTTTTACATTTCATCATTTCAACCCTTCAGTGTAATCGTTTGTATTAGCTCTATACTTAATTGCAATTAGTTCTCCTTCAATGCAATATTTCCTTTCTTAAGTGCATTTAAATTTCTCCTTAACCCTAAACCTTTCCTTCGATAAAATAATAGTTTTCGTGTGAGTAGGTTTACTCAACAGTTCCCGAATTTAAATATGACACTTGTGTCCCCTAGCTACAATTTGATAGGTATACTTGCCTAGTTAGATTCCTAGTTCGACTCTCTTTCCTTACGACACAGGAGTTAAAACATTAAAAAAAATCTATTTCAAAATTTTTTCTCACTTTTCTATTTTTTGTCTCTTCCTTTATCTTCTCTTCTTCTAGTGCATGACCTGCGGAAATCCATCGGTTATTTTTTACATATACCACGAAACTGAGCGTATACTTTGGAAACGATCGCGATTTCAATGCCCTACTCTCTAATACCATTGAGGATTCCGAGTCATTTTCTAACTTAATAATGGAAGAACCCAACGTTGAGGAAGCCCTGCATAGGTCTCTGTCCTATTATGCAAGCAGAATCTAGAGGGTACATAATCAAGCATAGTTCGCCCTGTTGTAGCTAATAATAACTTCGAACTAAAGCCTAGCATATTTCAAATGGAGCAGTAGTATGTGCAATATGACATACTTCAAGATGAAGACCCGAATGCGCACATCGCTATATTTCTTGAGATTTTGCACACCTTTAAAATCAATAGTGTTACAAATGATGCTTTTAGGCTAAGACTCTTTCCCTTCTCCCTTAGAACCAAAGCTAAACAGTTGTTGATGACTCTGCCAATAGGGAGCATCACCACTTGGGATCAACTAACCAAACAATTTTTGACGAAGTATTTTCCTCCAGCAAAAACTGCAAAACTTAGGAACGATATTTCTGCCTTTTGTCAAATAGATTCTCAATCTCTATATGAAATCTGGGAAAGATTTAAAGAACTCTTAAGACAATGCCCCCATCATGCGCTGCCTTTATGGTTTCAAGTGCAGATATTTTATAACGGGCTAAATCAAAATACAAAGCAAATGATAGACGCAGCTTCCGGTGGTACTTTATGTAACATCCCATTTCCAGCTAGACCCCTAGGAGTGGTTTTATCATGACTAGGTCATGAAAAAACCCTAAGAAGCCCAAGAAGACCAAGTGAGCTTAAGCATGAAGGTGGAGAACTCTATGGTCTGCTAATAGTAAAATTCTAAACACTAGTTTAGGATTACCATAAGGCTTCACCAAGACTCCATGACCCCACCACAACATCGCTAAACCATTGGAACGTCCATTAGAGCCCTAAGGGTTTATTGGAATAAACCAAGGATGGCCAAGTTGACCTAGGATCATCCTAGGCCTAAAGTGCCAAGGTGCCCTAACTAAGGGCAATGTGCCCCAAATGTGCCCAACCAACCCTACTTAGGTCTTCTGAGACCTATACTGAAGTCAATGGGTCACTAAAGAACCATTGGGGTCATCTTTAAAGGCTGAGTTGACCCAAGTCAACCCTAGCCCAAAGTGGTCATAGTGACCTAACAAAGGGGCAAGTGACCACCAAGGTGCCAAGTCAACCCTACCCAAGCCTTTATAGACTTTATGGGAGGACAATGGGTCACAAATGACTCATTGGGGTCAACTTAAATGGTCAATTTGACCAAGGTCAACTCAATCCTTGAAATATGTCAAATTAACCCTATGGGAAAACCCAAGCTCAAACACATTTACCCCACTTGGGCTAACCTCATTATTATTATTCATATGGGTTAGCGGGCTGCCAATAGGGAGGAGGAGAGATCAAAATTTAGCCATGGTGAGTAGGAGAGAGAAAGCTCAATTTTTACCCTTTAATGGAGGAGAGAGAAAGTGAGAAAAAGAGGCCATTCATTGCCAAGGGAGACCAAGGGCCTCTCCAATTGATTCCAAAGGCTGAATACATTCTCCCTCATCAGTTTTGAGGAGTTAAATAGCCATGGATGACCACCCTAGGTTGCTGAAATTAATTTCTCCCATAAGGAAGAGAGAGAAAGAGGAGAGAGAAGGCCATTAATGGCCATAGGAGATCAAGAGCCCCTCTCCTCACCTCAATTTGCTGGATTCATCTTCCCTGGATAATTAAGAGGAGATCAATATCCATAATAAGCCCTAAATGGCCGAGTTCGGTGAACCCATGGGTGGCCAAAATTTTCACCTTTATTACCAATAATGGCCATTGGTGCTACACATTCCTCTCCCCCCCCCCATTTAACACTCTTAAAAGCATCCCTGGACTCAAAGGAGGAGTTTCCACAATCCAACTGAAGGAACCGAGTAAATTGGTAGTATAGTTGCAAAGCACGAAAAGCTCCACCACCAGCCATGGAACACCACCACCAAACCCGTCGGCAAGCACGGTTAAAGGTCCTCCTCTACTCCTCTGTTTGTTGGCTAGATCTTTAAATATTTTTGGAGAGAAATCGGGCTCAATTGAGTCAGATCGGGTGAGAGAAATTTCAGAAATTTCATGGATTTTACACCTTGTGAGTTTTCTGGAAACCGCCACTCCGGCGGCAGTGCCGCCGCCCCCGATTTTGCCCACCTCAACGTAGGTGCTGGCAGTAGTGGCCGGCTAGGGAGGTGGCCGGGTGGCCAGGGAAAAGGGCTAGAATAGGCTACAGGTTTGGGCAATCTAAGCCCTTGCCTGGAGGAAGAAGATTACCAGGAAGCGTTGGATCTGATTCAAGATTCGTGCATGGAGCTGAATTTAGTAATTCCCGTTTTATTATTTTTTGTCCCTTTACTAGGCTGTTTTAAAATTAAATATTAAAAATACCTAGATTCCCCTACCGAAAAAATCATCTACATGAAAGTTGTAGCCATATAAGTCTAGTTTAATTCAAAATTGGTTTGAACCAATTTGAATTTCAGGTTAAGACCACAACATGAATTTTGGTGATGTCTATACCTAGGCAAGGTCAGAGATTATTTTGAATGCCCCCATGAATCCATCCATCCAAATGACTTGAAATTTTGGATGGCAGTCACTCTTAACTATACCTAAAACATATGTAAAAATGGTAATTTGTGGAAAACAATTTTCTATAGTTTTTTAATTATTTAATAAACATTATATAATTAATTAGAGGGCCTAAAGACATCTAAGTTCTCCCAAATTTTGGTGAGAGGTTCCAAGTGTAAGTGTAGGTCTCTGTATAAAATTTCACTTCATTGGGAGATGATTTGGTTGGAATTTTGTAAACCCTAGCCTTGGCCTAAAAGGGGGTATTTAGGTCAAAGTGTTCTTTGTGGGTTTGTGTTGTCAAATCACCTCAAAGAGGATGAAACTTGGGTCAGTCGTTTGATATGATGATAGACACCCTTACATGGAATTTGGGGTGGATTAGGGTAGATTTTCCCTAGGACCCAGTTCAAAACCTAAGGTTGAACTTTGGGGATTTGTGAAGGGCATGGGGTGATATGCCCTTATATGGACTTGGTGTTTAGTCTATGTGATCCTAGGGGGGAGATAAGCCCTAGGGAGGGATATGTTGGGATTTGAACACATGAGCACCACTTAAACCACTAGGTAAGTCTTTGGGTCCATACACCTTAGGATATTTCTAGTGGCTCATATGACTTTGGAATTGCATGACATTTTGGTAGAGGTCATTTTCATAACCTTAATATCCACTGAAATATACTACACAATGTTTAGATGAGTTTACAAGTGAGTTCCTTTGAAAAGTGCACTTGCATGAGTTTTTTTTAAGAATTTTTTTATGTGACTCTCTAACCTTGGGTTTAGATGATACTTTGTCAAGCTATGTTTTAGGACTATAACAGGCTCTAAAAATTTTTGTATGAATTTTTGATCATTCATTTGAGTACTTTACTCACAACCCATAAAGTTATATTATCCACTTTGGAAGTTTTTATGAACTAAACACTAATTGAAAACTTATGAAATTTAGTGACAGGACATTTTATGACAATGTAAATCTCTGTGAAATTTTATGGAATTTTTGGAAGCCTGTTTATAGGGGTTGCTTCACAAGGTTCTAGTTTCCAAGTATATTTAATTGATTTTATTCTATTACCTAATGAGCTTGATAAATTGTGATCTTTGGTTAGAGGATATCTCTTGTCATCCTTGAGATTTAGTATTTTTTATACAATTTTCTAATGATTAACTTTAGTGCTTTCATTTTTACTCAGAGTTAATTGCTTATTATTGGATTAATTAATTAGATGCAAAATCATTTTGGGAAAATCATGAAATATGGTATTTACTATCATTCCTCTGTTATCTAGTGTTCATAATTTTTGGGTGGCCATTATTTGAGAAAATATTATACTTCATGTTCAAATTCACCATAGCCTAACATTGGGAAAAATTAATTAAATACCAAATTAATTAGGAAAATTATAAGTTTCTTGATTTAGGCATTTGGATGAAAATTTTGAGTACCTCCTATCATGTACGGCATATAGTATCGGTTGGTCTGCATATAATAAAACTACAGGAAATGTGATAACATGAATTGGGCCTATGGCTTGGGGTTAGTAGTTTGCTGGTTTGGGAAAAATGAGATTGAGTTCTTCATTGAAAGTTGGGATGAGTAGAATGCTAGGTTGGCTAGTGTCAAGTGGTGCACGGGATCGACGAAAGATCGTCTTTCCCATGGAGAGGAAGACACAAAACACACTAGGGTTAGTTCTAGTTTAATATTGTAGGGATAGGAAATTGGGTAATAACTAATAATAGTAAGTTCGTTACGAAAGATAACAATGGGCTTCAGCTTCCGTCATAGTTCCTAGTGCCCTTTGAGAACCCTTCACGGGGTATACCGGGGGCAGTCCTGGGCTAACCTAAATCATAGGAGTAATAAATCTTAAAGAGCAACTAGTATAATTAGGGGTTCACATTTGCACACCCCGGTGTCTCGGGAGGTTAGCTTGACTAGGATTTCCGGGCAGTAGGCTCGGAGGTTGTGGAAATGGGTAGGTTAGCCCGGTGAGCCGATGGCTCGGTAGATAATTGTGACGGGCCGGATAGCCTTGCGAGCCGAAGGCTCGGTTGATAAATATGACAGACAGGATAGTCTGGGGAGCTTCTTCTCGATTGTTGGTTGTTATGGACGGGATTGAACTGGGAGCTTTATCTCGGTGGATAATACATTAATATTGCATGTGCATAAGATATAAGGAGGTAGTTCTTGGGTATTGGAGAGTCGTCGCTCTTACACAAGTATGTTGACTCGGCGGGTGTTGTTTTACATTTAGCCAAATTAATTCTGGTGGTCCTCGCGGCAAAGAGTACATAGGAGCTCCTCTTAGTGCACCAACATTGAGTCGTACTATAAGTTTGACTGGTAGTGCTGATACCGGTTTAGAGGTGGGCGAGGCCCAACCCACCGCTTCCATTTTCCACTATGGAGGTATCCTTGAAGGTTAGGCTCCAGAAAGGGGAAACTAAAGGTCTGTACGCACAGACTCGAGTGTGTGTGTTGCACTAGAATGTTCACATCATAGCATAATAGCATAACATCAAATCATCATTTCAAATAACCCTCGACACCTATTGTATAATCTGGTAGGTGTTGGAACACCCTATTACTAATTTGGGTAAGGATCACTATGTGATTAGGATTTTGTTTTGACCTTGCTGTATAGTCTGATAGGTCAATTAGAATGAGTCTTAAGGTTAGTACTTAGGTTCGAAAGCTGCCATCCAGACCTTCTAAAGATCACGATTCAAGTGCTGAGACAAAGATAATTCTCGTCGAGCTCAGGTCGACGAAATGTCAAACTCAGGTCGATGATCTATTAGCTCAGTTCAATAAGGCGTCGAACTCAGGTCGACGATCTTCGAGCTCAGATCGACGCTCTGTCTCTAGTTATTTTCCAAGTCGCTGAGCTCAGGTCGACGATCGTAGAGCTCAGGTCGACGTTCTCTGTCTCTAGTATAAATCCAATCTCTGAGCTCAGGTCGACGATAGCTGAGCTCAGGTCGACGATTTTTCAGAGAGGTCGACGTTTTAATAATTCAAATTAAGGACAGTTATGGAATTAATTCAGATTTATTTTCAGCATTTATGACAAAGGTTTATGTAGCCGTTTCAAGTAATCTGGTGCAAGTTTCAAGGAAGAATATTTGGAATGTTACTTAGGACTTTCCCCAGAGGCAGTTGTCAATTATGGAAGTCATTTATGACTGAATAATGGTCATCTAAAGTCAGGATCTGATATAGTACCTAGAGAATTTTCAGAAGGATATACAGACAAGTTTTGAAAAAGATATACAGAAGAGAGAACAAAAAATTCAATCATCAAGAATTCATCTTCTGAGAATAGACTCAGTAGACAAAAGCTTACAGAATTACTGAGTGAGAATTCTAAAAGAACACAAGGAACATCATTGTGAAGGAGATCATCTGCTGTTCTACTCCTTCAAGCTTCAAGTGTTCAAAAGCTTCATTATCAAGGACTAACGACATCACACATTTCAGCTTCTGCTGAAATCATCTATTGTTGGAGATCTGAAGCAACTGAAGGCCTATCACCCGAAGCAAAGCTCATCTTCCTGAACCCTTACAGATCTCAGGGGGAGCTTTGACAACATCTTCCACTTGTCTTCTCTCAGATTGTTGACAGAGAAAAACAACTCAACTTATTTCCTTTTTCCTTTCTCTCCTTTAAAAGGGTTTCTAAAAACTCCCTTCAAAAGTTTTGTGGCTTGTTTCTGAGACCTTGTAAAAACTCAGTGGTGGCAAGACACCTTATCAAAAAATCTAGTTTTGGTTTTTGAGCACCTTATCAAAAGATCATTGGTGCCCAAGACACCTGATCAACTATTGCTGCAGCGGATTCCTACCTAGGGTGGTAGAAGAGTGGATGTACCCAGGTTGTTGTGGAACAACTATAGCTCCTTGTGTCATCTTTCTTGCTGTGCTTTTTTGCTTTGCTGTGTGTTGTGTGTTCTTTTTTTCTTACTACTTTAGTGTTTACTTTTATGCTACCACATTAAACATATAAGTAAATTAAGTCTTCCACTTCTTTACAGTTTTAATTGTAAATTATTTTAAAATACTCTATTCACCCCCCTCTAGAGTGAAGATAGATCTTACCCTCACTTTCAGTATGGGACTTTTTATACAATAGGCTATGCAAAACGACCCCTTGGTATATAAGCTTGCGTGAGCATGCCTATAAGTTAAGGTTATTACTCTATGGATTTGCACAATTGCTTGCTTAAAGACCAACACCCTATCGTATAAATTGGTTTGAGACTCTTTATACGATAGGAGCCTTGTAGAAGATCCCTTAGCTTATGTGTTTTCATATAAGTTAAGGTTAATTATTTTATGTTCAGTCTTTCATACTTTCATTTCTATCACATATACTCTTAGAACAGTTCCGTCGTCACCTGTTACTTTGTTATTCTCAACCTCCATTACATCTACTTTCCTTCTCCCCGCTCGGTGCCTAGGAGCCATGGGGGGAGTGGTAGAGGATGATACGACTTAGCTTTTATACTAACGGTTTTCAGACGACATCATTTTATGGGATCATGGAGCCCACCACAGAGGTGTAGCCCCTGAAGACGACACGCTTGTATACGGGACAGTATATTCCCGGAGTTCAGATAGCTGGGACACTGAGTTCCGATCATAAGTATATGTTGGTACCCTAGTTTGATTTGAGTTTAGTCTTCTCCTTTGTGCTCCTTGACCCAAGAAATATCTATGGTCAATGATTAGGAGTCTAGCTGTAGAGTCCTCGCTTTTCCAAATTGAGAATTTGGTTAAGTAGTTTTTCGTTCGACCATAGTCGAACGCCGTTCGACTATCGTCTATCGACTGATCGACGATCGTCTATCATTTGGTCGACGCCTTGGTCTGCGCTGATAGTTCGACTATCTGTTGATAGTTCGACTATCTGTTCTGCGCTGATAGTTCGACTATCTGTTGATAGTTCGACTATCTGTTCTGTGCTGGTAGTTCGACTATCTGTTGATAGTTCGACTATCTGTTCTGCGCTGGTAGTTCGACTATCTATTGATAGTTCGACTATCTGTTCTGCGCTGGTAGTTCGACTATCTGTTGATAGTTCGACTATCTGTTCTGCGCGGGTAGTTCGACTATATGTTGATAGATCGACTATCTGTTTGTTTTGATAGTTCAACTATCTTTTGATAGATCGACTATCTGTTTTCTGAGGTAGGTCGACTATCTGCTTGATAGCTCGACTATCTCTGTGCGCTTGATAGCTCGACTATCTGTCCTAGATAGATCGACTATCTGGTAGTTCGACTATCTGTCCTGATAGTTCGACTATCTGCTGCGGTAGCTCGACTATCTGTTTGATAGCTCGACTATCTGGGTCGTTCGACTATCTGCTCGGTAGTTCGACGATCTCCTGGCGTCGTTCGACGATCTTCAAAGGTCGTTCGACGTTTTATGTCTGCCTTTGGATTTTGTATTTATTTATTATATTTAATTATTTAATACATTTTCTGGCACGATATTTTAAGCTGTTGATAAAGTTTCCAGGCATTATTTGCTCTATTCTTATTGCCTGAGTTAAAATCTTTTAAGATAAAGTTGTTTGTCTTATTAGCTGTCTATTTAAATTACTTTATCTGCTGTCAGCCCCTTTATAGCCGTTAGACTGAAAAGTCTTCTTTTGCTATAAAGAGATAGTTTCTGATGTGACTTTATTTAGTCTTTCTGATTATTTAATTTAAGCCTGCAGCTTCTTAGAAAGAGATTTATTCCTTTTTATGGAATGCTTTGCTGCAGAAATATTTCTGTCTTCTTGATATTTACAGCCCAGGTCTCAAGGCGTAGAAGAAGACAAACAATTCAAATGGAAGAGAGCCGTTGCTTGATGATGATATAAAAAGAACCCTTTGCAGAAGGATTCAAACTAGTTAATAGAGCTGTTACATACATATTCAAAAGCACTCAAGCCTTCATCAAGCTCAAGTCTCCTGCTCTCAGCAAACTCCATCTAACTGAGAAGTGTTAAGATCTTCATCTCTTCTTCACCTGAGTTCTCCTGCTTTCAGGAAGATCAACTCAGAGTCTCTTTGAAGAAGAAGAAGAAGAAGAATAGCTGCTTGAAGAGATTTCTTTTTGTTATTTATTTTCTTCTTGTAGCTCTTTCCTTCAGAATTTTCTGAAGAGTTTCTGCACTGAAGCAAGACTTCACCTGGACATCTTTGAGCCAGGGGGAGCCTTGATTCTTTAGAGCATTCTAGCTCAGTGCAAGCTTTTTGTGCTTCTCTAATCTATTGTAAAATAGAGAAGTCATCTTAACCTTCTTCCCCCTCCTGTACAGGGTTATTACTCCCTTCAAAAGTATCCCTTGGTGGCAGGGCACCTGATCAAAAACCTGTGCTTGGTTTTTAGACACCTGATCAAAAGTCTAAAGGGTCTCTGGATCTACCTGAAGAAGATCCTGTTGGTGGCAGGGCACCTGATCAAAAACCTGAGTGGATTCCTACCGTGTGGGTAGAAGAGTGGACGTACCCAAGTTGTTTGGGGAACCACTATAAATTTCCTTGTGTCGTCTGGATTCAACTGTTTAATTCCTGTACTGTGGCTGTGAATAGATTTAACTAGGTTGCTAGTTGCTGTTTAGGTTTTCCAAGCTTTAACTGTAATTACAGTTAGCTTGTGTTTGCACAACACTTGTGTTAGGCTTTAAGGTTAATCAATATCTATAATCTCTTCATTCCGCACTTCACTCCAAGGGAGTTGGGTAGATAGTTAAGTTTTGTATTGTGCAAAATTTGATTACTCTATTCACCCCCCCTCTAGAGTAGTATCTATCCCTTCACTTTCAATTGGTATCAGAGGGAGGTTGACTGACTGTATAGGCTAACACCTAAGTCACAAGATCCTGATAGATACCAAGAGTTTATAGAAATTCACTATCATGGCCCAGTCTAAGGATTATTCTAGCACCAGACCTCCAGCATGCAACTTAGCAAAGTTTGGCATCTGGAAGGCAAGGATCAAACTTTATATGAACTCTATTGATGAGAGTATTTTTGCTTCTATTTTGTCAGGTCCCCCAAGAGCACCTGCTGCAGCCACTGCCTCATCATCTGATATGAGTGCAGTGCCTCCTCCAGACTATAATGATGAGTACAAGAAGGCCAAAATTGCTGATGCCAAAGCAATGAACATACTGGCTCAGACTATGTCTGATGAAGTGTTCCAGAAGGTTGCTGATTGCTCTTCAGCAAAGGCCATGTGGGACACACTGAACCAGATTGTAGCTGGTTCAGCTGATGAAAGGAAGGACAGGAGGTCCAACCTTATCTCACAGTATGAGAACTTCAAAAAGACTGATGCTGAATCAGTTGAAGTGATGTACACCAGGCTCAGCTCAATCATCAATGAGCTGAGGACCCTTGACAAGGATATCTCATTGACAGAGGTCAATGATAAGATCCTTATGTGCTTCCCTAGCACATGGGATTTGAGGATCTGGCCAATCAAGGAAGCCAGAAGCACCAATGAGATATCAACTGAAGCCCTTCTCGGCAAGCTCAAATCTTTTGAGCAAGTGCTGAAGACAAGGGAAGCAGAAGCTGAAGCAAAGACCCCCACTCCAACAAGAAAAGAGCAATCTCTAGCTCTTAAAGCTGCTGAAGCCTCAGAAGGCAGCCAATCAAATGAGGAGCTCATGGCATTGTTTGCCAAGAGATTTCTCAAAATGGGGAGAAAAGAGTTCAGAAGAAAATCTTCAAAGTATGAAGAAAAGCCAAGGTATGATCGTACTCCAACTAAAGAAATTATTTGTTATGGGTGCAGGAAGCCTGGACACATCTTGCCAGAGTGTCCAGAGGAGAAAAACAAAGACAAGAGGAAAGAAAAGGAGCAGCACAGGAAGCACTCCAAGCCATCCTCCTACAAGAACAAGAAAAAGGAGAGAGGTTTCATTGCTGAAACCTGGAGTGATTCTGATGAAGAATCCTCATCCTCAAGCTCTAGTGAGGATGAAGAAGAAAGAAGGCAAAAGAAGTTTGCCTCATGGCAATAGATGCCTGCAGCAACCACTCTGCTGCAGAGAGTTCTGACTCAGATGAAGAAATGCCTACTGAAGATGAGGTACTTTCATCTTATGATTTTACTTCAGAAGAGTTTAAGTTAGATTTTAAATCTCTATGTTTAGATTTAATTAGTTCAGAAAAAGAGATAAAAGAACTTAGAAATAGGCTAGCTGACTCTGAATCAATAGCCTCTGAAAATGTTAGGTTAAAGGAAGAACTCACTACTTGTAGTGAAGAAATCAAATTTCTTAAAGTAGAATTAGCTAAGTCTAAGAGATTAGAAGAATCCCTTAATGGTAGAAGCCTTAAGCTGTTAGAAATTACCAGCATGGCTAACACTAGGACAGGAAATGATAAATTAGGCTTAGGAGCTTCTCCCAGTGAACCCCAGTCTTGCTTAAAAATAACCTTTCAACTCCAGTGAACTTCATTTCAGCTAGTGGAAAGAAGAACACTGAGCAAGTAAACCTTGTAAATAAAACATTAAATAAGGCTAAGAGAGAAAAGAGAAAGAAATTTTTCAAAGAAATGCAAAGAGCGTCGAACGCCGCTCGACGATCGGATGCTCCATGGTCGAACGAAGCTCGACGATCTGAGCGCCCATCGTCGAACGTCGATCGACGATTTCAACATGATTTTCAAAATCATAATCAGTATCATAGAAACCTAAA
Source organism: Platanthera zijinensis (assembly GCA_039513925.1). Taxonomy (NCBI): domain Eukaryota; kingdom Viridiplantae; phylum Streptophyta; class Magnoliopsida; order Asparagales; family Orchidaceae; genus Platanthera; species Platanthera zijinensis. The sequence goes on along the minus strand of CM077087.1, from coordinate 89,789,313 downwards.
TGAAAATAGAAACCCTAGGTTTGTTGACCCATCATCTGCATGGAGAATCCCACCTAGGAGATCTCACCCTCTAGGCTATCACCCTCAGCCTGCATTCTCTTATATTTCCAGTTTTTCTTATGTGAAAAACAAGGGACCCAAGGTTACCTGGGTCCACCCTGTCTAAATAGTTGTTTTGCAGGTGAAGGCCTATCCAATCACTCAAAATAAGTGGTATTTGGATAGTGGATGCTCTAAGCATATGACAGGAAACAAAGAGCTTCTGTCAAAGTACAAAGCTAAGCTCGGCCCAAAGGTTATCTTTGGAGACTCCAGCTGTGGTCAGACAGAAGGATATGGCAAGATCACAATTGGAGCTGTTACATTCAAAAGAGTTGCTTATGTCAGTGGACTGAAGCACAACCTGATTTCAGTTAGCCAGCTATGTGATGCTGGCTACCAGGTTTCTTTTTCTAACTCCTCTTGCAATATTACTTTAAATAATAATGTTGTCTTGATAGGTAATAGAATAGGCAATATATATTTAGTAGATTTTAATTCATCTCACTCTGAAATCTGCCTGTTTAATGAATTAACCCTTAATAATAATTCTTTATGGCATAAAAGGCTTAGTCATGTAAACCTGAAAAATATATCTAGGTTATCTAAGCACAACCTTGTTAGAGGCTTACCTTCTTGCCCCTACAAGAAGGAGAGTCTGTGCAAGGCTTGTCAGCTAGGCAAGCAAACCAAGAACTCATTTAAATCTGTAAATAAAAGTGATTCTCCTAGAATCCTGTATTTATTACATTTGGACCTTTTGGCCCAATAAATGTACAGAGTTTAGGAGGGAAGTATTACACTTTAGTAATTGTAGATGACTTCTCTAGGTTCAGTTGGGTTTTCTTTTTGAGAACTAAGTCTGATAACTTCAAAGCCCTTACAGACTTTCTACTTTGTGTGCAGACTGAGTACTCTACTCATGTGGCCTTGATCAGAAGTGATCATGGTACTGAGTTTGACTCTCTTCTCATGCAAGAATTCTGTGAGAGAGAAGGTATCAAACATAGCTTCTCAGCTCCTAGAACTCCCCAACAAAATGGGGTAGTTGAGAGGAAGAATAGAACACTAATTGAAGCTGCTAGCACATTGTTGGCAGATGCTAACATGCCTCTATCCTATTGGGCAGAAGCTGTTAGTACAGCCAACTATGTCTTGAATAGAAGTTTGATACACAAACTTAAGTGTAAAACTCCTTATGAGTTGCTTAAAGGAAAGAAACCAAAAATTAATTACTTTAAAATTTTTGGCTGTACTGTTTATATTCATAATAATAATAAAGAATATTTAGAAAATTTGAAGCAAAAGCTTCAATGGGAATCATGCTTGGATATTCCCAAGTAAGCAAAGCTTATAGGGTTTATAACAAATCAACCTGTAAGATAGAAGAATCTGTGCATGTGACTTTTGATGAGTCTCAGATGTTTTACAAGGAGAAAGAAAATTCTCCTCCCTCCAGTTCTTTGCAGGTACATGATGCCCCTCAAGAAATCCTTCAACTTTCAACTCTTCAGATCACTGAATCAGACAGTGATGAAGACATTGCTGAAGCTGTTGAAGCTGTTGTTGTTCCACCAACAGTAGATCAAATTCCTCCTGAGGAATTAATCCCAACTGTTGCTGAAGATCACATCCCACCTGCTGATATTGTCACACTTAGAGATCATCCCACATCTCAAGTGATTGGAGACATATCAGCTGGTGTGCAAACAAGACATCAATTAAGACAGGATGTGATGCATGCTTGTTTCCTCTCACAGGTTGAGCCCCTCACCTTTAAAGATGCAGAGCTAGATCCCCACTGGATCATTGCAATGCAAGAGGAGCTCAATCAGTTTGAGAGATGTAAAGTTTGGACTTTGGTTCCAAGACCTAAAGGCCAACTGATCATAGGCACCAAGTGGGTGTATAGAAACAAGTTAGATGCTAATGGAATAATAGTCAGGAATAAAGCTAGGCTTGTAGCTCAGGGCTACAGACAGGAGGAAGGTATAGACTATGACCAAACCTTTGCTCCTGTTGCAAGGCTAGAAGCAATAAGGATCTTCTTGGCCTATGCAGCCTACATGAAGTTTAAGGTGTTCCAAATGGATGTCAAAAGTGCATTCCTGAATGGTGAGCTTAAGGAAGAAGTGTTTGTTGAACAACCACCAGGGTTTGTTTCATCAACACAGCCCTCTCATGTTTTCAAGTTGCAAAAAGCTCTTTATGGACTAAAGCAAGCTCCTAGGGCCTGGTATGAGACTCTAGCTAGTTTCCTGTTAGAGCACAACTTCACTAGGGGAGTAGTTGATAGAACCCTGTTCGTTAAGCATCACAAGGACACAATCCTGTTAGTTCAGGTGTATGTAGATGATATTATCTTTGGCTCCACTGATCCCAAACTTTGCAAAAAGTTTTCCAACTTGATGCACTCTAAGTTTGAGATGAGTAGCATGGGTGTGCTGTCTTACTTTCTTGGTCTCCAAGTTAAGCAAGATGCTGATGGTATCTTCATCTCCCAATCCAAATATGCCAAGGAATTGGTAAAGAAATTTGGGATGGCTGATGCTTCAGCAATGCCTACACCCATGGCTACTAATGTAGTTATTGATTCTGATGATCACGGCAAGCCAGTTGATCAAAAGAATTATAGGGCCATTGTTGGTTCCCTATTATATCTAACTGCAAGTAGGCCAGATATAATGTTTGCTACATGCCTTTGTGCTAGATTCCAGGTCAACCCCAAGGAATCTCATCTGATTCTTCTAAAGAGAATCCTGAGATATCTGAAAGGATGTCCAAATCTAGGACTTTGGTACCCAGCTGAGTCAGAGTTTGAATTAATTGGATATTCTGATTCTGACTATGCTGGTTGCAGAGTTGACAGGAAGAGCACCTCAGGAACTTGCCAGTTCCTGGGAGAGAGATTGGTCTCTTGGTTCTGTAAGAAGCAGGCTTCTGTCTCAACTTCAACTGCAGAGGCTGAATATATAGCAGCTGCCAGTTGTTGTTCACAGATCCTGTGGATTCAAAACCAGCTTGTGGATTATGGTTACTCACACAAGAACACCAAGATCATGTGTGATAGTACCAGTGCTATCTCAATTGCACAAAATCCAGTGCACCACTCTAGAACGAAGCACATTGAGATTAGGCACCATTTCCTGAGAGATTGTGTGGAAAAGAACAAGATCTGTCTTGAGTTCATATCCACTGAGTTTCAGAGAGGTGATATATTCACCAAGCCTTTAGATGAACAGAAGCATCTGTTCTTTTTAGTCCAACTAGGCATGATCAATGGACGAGACTAAGTGTGACGATATCTGCCTATGTTGAGGTCTGCTTGAAGATCGTCGAACGATGATCGAAGATCGTCGAACGGATTGAGCCTATCGTCGACCTCTGGTTAATGATAGCTTATCTGTTTGAAGATCGTCGATCGACGTTCGACCATCGTCGAACAGGCTGAGCTCATCGTCGATCTCCGGACGACGACAGCCTGTTGCTTGAGAAGCCAGAAATAGTCGAACGATTGTCCGACTACTCTGCTTCTGAGCCGATCGTCGAACGGCCGTTCGACTATCGGTTCAAGATCTTTTTAAATAGACCGACTATATCCGGTTCAATATAAAGCCGATAGTCGACCTAGGTTAAAAGATCTGTTGCTTTATCGTCGACGGAACGTGCCCTTTCGCATTCTGCTTTCCCGCTTGCGATTTTCTGCCGCTCCGTCCTCTTCGTCTTCCTCCTCCTTCTCGCGTTCTCTCCAGCGATTCGATGGCGATTTCCCCAGCTGTTCTAGCTGTCGTCAAGTTCGATGCCGGATTCAGTGTAGATTTCGAAGCTTTCAGCAATTGCGATGCCGGCATAGTGGAAGTTCTCCAGCTCTGCAGAGATCAAGGCCTAGAGAAGCTGATGTCTGAAAGGATCAAGATTAATATTCCAGAAATAAAAGAATGGGCTTTCACGTCGTCTTCCACAGACGAGTCGATGATCGGTACCATCGGCGGAGTAGAAGCTATCCTAACTCCGGCCGTTCTTTCTGATGTTTTTGGTTTGGTTATCGGTGACGAAGATTATGAGCAAGATGCTCAGGAGTTTGGAAGGATGCTCGTCGAGCTGGGACATGCTGAAGGCATTCCCTCCAAGTTGCTCAAGGTAAATTTCCCTTTCAAGATCAAGTTCCTCGCTGAGGTTGTCGGAAAAGTGCTCCTTGGGAAGCACTCTGCCCATGATAACATAACTAGGCAGCAATTCGCACTGATGTGTGCAATTGTTAATAAGAAAAGGATCGATTGGGCTGCTGTTCTGTTTGATTTGATCAGGAAGAAGACAGGAAAGAAGGAAGTCACCCTGGGAAGGGTTATAGGTATTTTCCTGAAGGAGAAATTCCCCCAGCTGCTGAGTTCTGCCGCAACAACCATCAATGCCAGCAAGAAGATGGACCCCCATCTGTTCTCCAAGTGGAAGAGGACATTCGTGAAATCTGCTCCAGCGCAATCTGAGGACACAAGGACTGCTTCAGTCGCTCCTCAACCTAGTGAAGCTGGCTCAGCTATCCTTCCTCCTCCTCTGTTTTGCCATCTACCTCAGTTGAAGTACCATCAACTTCTGCTGAGGTACGACCCTCCTCTTCTGCTGCACCTGAAACAACCATGGTTGTTCCTCTGTCTCCTCCAGCCTCTCCTCTCCCTGCATATCTGGCTAGGATATCTGCTCCTAGCTTCGATTTGTTAGGATCAGAGAGAGTTCTTACTCCTCATGCATCTCCCGTTAATTCCCCAGTTCATTCTCCTTCCCCTGCTGCATCTCCTGCCGTATCTCCAGTTCGATCCCCTGTCCCCAATATTTTCCATCCCAGCACATCTACCATTTCTGCTGCTGTTCCATCCACCTCTCTTCCATCTTCTTTTGAAATCTCTCCTGAGATTATCATTCGCATCGTGGAGCTGATTACCCCGTCAATCAAAACCATGATTGACGAGGCAATCGCTCCCCTTGCTGCCTCCATTGACCGTCTAACTGCCTCCCTCCAATCCATTTCTAAATCAGCTGAGCCATCTACCTCTAGGGCCTGGTTTCAGTAGCTACTGAAATCAGGCAGGGGGAGATGTTCAATGAGGATGTCTCAGACCTTCCTGCTTCTCCTCCAGCTGAAATAGAGATAGCTCCAGATGTTGTCTTATCTGTCCAGCCAGAATCTGCTCAAGTTGAGCCAGAAGAAGTTCCAGATATTGTTATGTCTGCTGAGGAAGAGACAGCTCCTGCTGAGAAAGAGGTTGTTCCAGCTGAGGAAGTGGTTGTTCCAGCTGAGGAAGAGAGTGCTCCTGCTAAGAAAGTTTTAGCTCCAGTCTTGACTGAGAAGGAAATATCAGATGGAATTCTGCTATCAGAAATTGCTGTGAAAGTATGCTTAGAAGATATAACCTCTCCTATGATTGCCAGATTCCTGGAAGGAATCATAACTAAATATCTGAATGACTGCTGGGAGATGGTTAAATATGAAGGTAATTCCCTAATCCGGTTTATTGATGAGTCAATTTATTTGCTTGCTGGTGAATACCTTGAAGGGATGATTCAAGCTTATTTAGCAGATCTGTGTTCTTGATTCTACAGATTTTATTAAAGAAGATTTAACTGCCCAGAAAATAGCAGTTGTTTCTGAGGCTGCTCCAAGTGATTCTAATACTCAAATAGATCCAGAATTGGATGTGTTTTTAAATGATAAAGAGGATGAAAATCAAGAGGAAATCAAAGTTGATTCTCCTTCTTTAAATTTGGAAGAAATTCAAGCAAGGGCTGCTTGGGAATTAAGAGTTCAATCTCTAAAAGAGAAAGAGAAAGAGTTGCAATGTGGAAAGTCATCCATCTGGGATGACTCTCCTGGTCTAGATTTAGACTCCCTTCTGGCTTTGGATGCCATGGAAGAAGAAAGGGAGAAATCTGTTTCAAAGCTTAAAGAAAAGGCTGTCTCAGAAGCCTATGATCCTATGAGAACCCTCCATCATCCCATTCTGATGATGATGATGATTCAGATGTTTCTGAAAATTCAAAGAAAAAGAAATCTGCTGCTAAGAAAAGAAAAGCTGCTCCTCCTCCTCCTCCTCCAAACAAGGACAATGACATTCCATACTATATTCTGAAGGGCATTGACCCCAAATCTAAAGATTTTCAGCATTGGATGAGGTTTTCAAAAAATCAGCAAAAAGAAAGGAAGAGAACAAAGAGGTATGACAGTCCAGTCTCCAGATGGACTCCCAAAGGTCCTCCTCCACCTCCCGGTGCAGGAGCCTCTGGGAATCTACCTGCTAGTCAATCTGCGGCCTATGGAAAATCTGCATCTGCTCAGCACCAACCAAGACAAAGTCATCAAAGTTCGCAAAGCAAATCATCTTATGGATCTCAAAGACCAATGAAGGAGGTTGTGGCCCAAAGACCAAATTTTTCCCCACCTCCTTCTCCAGTTCAATCTGAGAAGAATGTTTCGAAAGGTAAATAGTTTACAGTGTTTTAAAACCTTCTAGCAAGTTCCTTTTGCTAAGTTTATTCTATGTTTGTATCTAGATATAATAGCTGCTGCTTCTCCAGAGCACGTATATGAAAATCCTGAGCTCGATCCTAATTTTAGGATGGCTCGCTTTCAAGAGCTTGTAGGAGCAGCCCAAATAAGAAAAGCAAGAGCTGAAGGTAAAGATACAACTGGCTTTACTACTATGTCAGAGTACAGAAAGAAAGAATTTGAGAAATTTCAAGTCAATCCTGAGATATTTGATCCAGCAAAGTACATGGAAAAACATCCTGAAGCTGTTGTCCCCAGAGCTACAGAATTAAAGATCATTGGGGCTCAGGATCTGAAGATATCAAAGAAGGAATCAGATGACCCGCTTAGAAAAATTTCTTTTGTCTCTAGTTCATCTGATCCATTACCTGACCCTAAAGATCCTTGATAGTTTGATTAATATGCTGTGTTATATTTATTTATCTGATTGATAATCTGCCAGTTTATTGCTATCTATCTGTTGAAATTATTTTGTTTATTTTATTGCTAGCTGTTTTAGTTTTTGAGAGACTTAACTCAAATAGGGGGAGATTGTTGGTACCCTAGTTTGATTTGAGTTTAGTCTTCTCCTTTGTGCTCCTTGACCCAAGAATTATCTATGGTCAATGATTAGGAGTCTAGCTGTAGAGTCCTCGCTTTTCCAAATTGAGAATTTGGTTAAGTAGTTTTTCGTTCGACCATAGTCGAACGCCGTTCGACTATCGTCTATCGACTGATCGACGATCGTCTATCATTTGGTCGACGCCTTGGTCTGCGCTGATAGTTCGACTATCTGTTGATAGTTCGACTATCTGTTCTGCGCTGATAGTTCGACTATCTGTTGATAGTTCGACTATCTGTTCTGCGCTGGTAGTTCGACTATCTGTTGATAGTTCGACTATCTGTTCTGCGCTGGTAGTTCGACTATCTGTTGATAGTTCGACTATCTGTTCTGCGCTGGTAGTTCGACTATCTGTTGATAGTTCGACTATCTGTTCTGCGCGGGTAGTTCGACTATATGTTGATAGATCGACTATCTGTTTGTTTTGATAGTTCGACTATCTTTTGATAGATCGACTATCTGTTTTCTGAGGTAGGTCGACTATCTGCTTGATAGCTCGACTATCTCTGTGCGCTTGATAGCTCGACTATCTGTCCTAGATAGATCGACTATCTGGTAGTTCGACTATCTATCCTGATAGTTCGACTATCTGCTGCGGTAGCTCGACTATCTGTTTGATAGCTCGACTATCTGGGTCGTTCGACTATCTGCTCGGTAGTTCGACGATCTCCTGGCGTCGTTCGACGATCTTCAAAGGTCGTTCGACGTTTTATGTCTGCCTTTGGATTTTGTATTTATTTATTATATTTAATTATTTAATACATTTTCTGGCACGATATTTTAAGCTGTTGATAAAGTTTCCAGGCATTATTTGCTCTATTCTTATTGCCTGAGTTAAAATCTTTTAAGATAAAGTTGTTTGTCTTATTAGCTGTCTATTTAAATTACTTTATCTGCTGTCAGCCCCTTTATAGCCGTTAGACTGAAAAGTCTTCTTTTGCTATAAAGAGATAGTTTCTGATGTGACTTTATTTAGTCTATCTGATTATTTGATTTAAGCCTGCAGCTTCTTAGAAAGAGATTTATTCCTTTTTATGGAATGCTTTGCTGCAGAAATATTTCTGTCTTCTTGATATTTACAGCCCAGGTCTCAAGGCGTAGAAGAAGACAAACAATTCAAATGGAAGAGAGCCGTTGCTTGATGATGATATAAAAAGAACCCTTTGCAGAAGGATTCAAACTAGTTAATAGAGCTGTTACATACATATTCAAAAGCACTCAAGCCTTCATCAAGCTCAAGTCTCCTGCTCTCAGCAAACTCCATCTAACTGAGAAGTGTTAAGATCTTCATCTCTTCTTCACCTGAGTTCTCCTGCTTTCAGGAAGATCAACTCAGAGTCTCTTTGAAGAAGAAGAAGAAGAAGAATAGCTGCTTGAAGAGATTTCTTTTTGTTATTTATTTTCTTCTTGTAGCTCTTTCCTTCAGAATTTTCTGAAGAGTTTCTGCACTGAAGCAAGACTTCACCTGGACATCTTTGAGCCAGGGGAGCCTTGATTCTTTAGAGCATTCTAGCTCAGTGCAAGCTTTTTGTGCTTCTCTAATCTATTGTAAAATAGAGAAGTCATCTTAACCTTCTTCCCCCTCCTGTACAGGGTTATTACTCCCTTCAAAAGTATCCCTTGGTGGCAGGGCACCTGATCAAAAACCTGTGCTTGGTTTTTAGACACCTGATCAAAAGTTTAAAGGGTCTCTGGATCTACCTGAAGAAGATCCTGTTGGTGGCAGGGCACCTGATCAAAAACCTGAGTGGATTCCTACCGTGTGGGTAGAAGAGTGGACGTACCCAAGTTGTTTGGGGAACCACTATAAATTTCCTTGTGTCGTCTGGATTCAACTGTTTAATTCCTGTACTGTGGCTGTGAATAGATTTAACTAGGTTGCTAGTTGCTGTTTAGGTTTTCCATGCTTTAACTGTAATTACAGTTAGCTTGTGTTTGCACAACACTTGTGTTAGGCTTTAAGGTTAATCAATATCTATAATCTCTTCATTCCGCACTTCACTCCAAGGGAGTTGGGTAGATAGTTAAGTTTTGTATTGTGCAAAATTTGATTACTCTATTCACCCCCCCTCTAGAGTAGTATCTATCCCTTCACTTTCAGTATATGTTTTAGTTTTTCTTCCGCGATGAGTGACATGTAGTGAGGATTTGATGTATCAGGAATTAGCCCTATTTTCTAGTACTTTTATATGTGGTTATTGTGGACATGTGTTAGAGTTTCTCTTTTCATATACTCTACGCTCTTGCTACTTTTCTGTGATTGATATGGCTGGTAGAATCAACGTTTTGTAGTGACAACCTTCCCGGGCATGTGGGTGTCACCGCAAAGCGGCAGTTCTGGGCCTAAGACCCAGGTGGTATAAAAAAGGGTCTTATAAGTGGAATTAGAGGAAATCTAGATCAGAAAAGTAGAAGTCCACTAACCATGGGTCACCCCCGCCCGAGCTTATTTTGAGGACAAACTAGCAGCGGAAGCAATGGTGTGCCCATAAGGGAAATCACATATAAAAATTAACTTCTTCATTAATTGGAATTCTTCTTTGTAGCCTACGACAAACAATGCCCCAGCAGCGGCACCTCCGGCTCGAAGATCTCATTTTATTGTTATCTAGCTAATAAGTTAGACTCAACCCACTAGGACTCATGACTAAACATAAAAACATATAGTATGGTCTATTCAGAAATAGACCTTCGGTATGAACTCGGTTAAGGTAAGGAGATACCAAAAAAGAATAAAGGAGGAGTTTAACACGAGAATGGAAACCTAAGACATAAACTCAAGTGACCCTACGGTCCATTAATCAAACTGGTAGATCTGCTTTAAGGAGAATTGAGACCAATAACCATTAGTAGAATCGTAGAAGACACATAATCTCAACCCTCGTACAAGTAACAAGATTACCTGGAGACAACCACAATGATAAAAACTGAGGGTCGAGTAGGAATTCAAATTCGGAAGAGACCCAATTGGGATTGGGAACATATAGACCCGGATAATGTTGTCGTAAACGTGACTCAGAGGGCTTAGAGAATGGACTATATCAACAGGTTTCAGGTTGGAACCCCAAGTCGAAGATTGATGCCCTAGGGATCGTGCACCCAGCTGGGATGGATATATCATGGTAATATCAAGATACTTAGCCCAAGGTAGGTAGGGGCTTATCTTTTGTTTATTGGGGGCTTATCTTTTATTTATTGGGGACTTGCCCTTTTTTATTGGGTTAATTAGTATTGACTTAGGTTTCCTTAGACCAAATTTAGAGAATTAGGCATAACAAACATAGTGAGATTGAAGTCGATATAATTCGACGTTATTCAGGCGAAGATAAGAATTTGAAAAAATATGTTTGGAATGATGACCTGTAGTATTACCAAGACAATGACTTTGTTATAAGACGAGGATTAACTATGATCACGAAAAATTAGATCATGGGTAATAAGATTCAGGATATCTGAGAAGTTAAAAAAATTAATCGCTATGATGTATCACCAGAATTATGGTGTATCTCAGAACATGTATCTCTCCGGAGTGAAAAAAGAAGCACAATTATCATACACAGACCGAGTTAGAGTGGATGTTCGAGGGTATAATAAGGGATTTTTATACACAGGATTCCTCATCCCCACTCCATGCACAATTATAAAGGGAACATCGAGGATAGACTTGTCGAGGTAGCTGGGGGTCAACCCGACCCGGAAGAAAACTCTCGTGGGTGTTTCTTGAAGTTTGGGAGTAGAAGTCCATTATCATGGTATTCTTAAGGTGATCGTGACGATTCAAGATGGATGGTGTACGTACAAGGAGAGAGGATCAGTCTAGGTTTATCTGGACACTCGACCGTCATTCAACACAGCTCTCCACCCTCGTATGGAACTATAGGATTCCTATGTCATGAATCTAGGATGAGGATTCAAAGGCACTCGACTCGAAATTTATGAAGAACCCAGATACCTGGGTGTGACTAATTAAAGATATGATGTTGGAAGCACAGAGCAGACCGGCCAAATATTATGATGTGCGATATTGCCAAGTAGAGTGTCAAGATGAAGACCATGATTCCTGAATATACATCTAGTGCATGGAGTCTCGCAGGTATGCCGGCGGAAGAAGCTCAATCCATGGAATTTGGGGTGTTACAGGATCCAGGAGAGGATCAGCCCTTTCGAATACAGGATGGGGCTACCGCCGAGTTAGCGGGTTTGCACAATGTATTCCACATCTCCTCTCTTAGTAAGGATCTAGTACGGCTGGAACAGTAGGTTCTTAGTATAGATGGCTCAACAGATTTTGATCAATCGGTAATAAGATGAGCTGGTCAGGATTGATGACACAGCGGTGTGGGTCTTGCGGCGCAAGAAGGTCCCACTATTTAAGGTCCTGTAGACGAACCATGGGCAGGAGGAGCATACCTGGGAGCCACCAAATCTAATGCAACAGAGGTACCTAGATCCCTCAGGGTAAAGTATACATTCAACCTCCTATGGGATGCTACAAGTTGTTACCCTCAGTAGAAACCCCGCAGGCCTAACTTGAATTTCGAGGACTAAATTTTTGTTTTTGTTTATTGGGATTTGTAACATCCCATTTCCAGCTAGACTCCTAGGAGTGGTTTTGTCATGACTAGGTCATGACAAACTCCTAAGAAGCCCAAGAAGACCAAGTGATCTTAGGCATAAAGGTGGAGATCACTATGGTCTACAAATAGTAGAATCCTAAACACTAGTTTAGGATGACCATTGGGCTTCACGATGACCCCATAACCATACCACAACATCCCTAAACAATTGGAAGGTCCATTAGAGCCCTTAAGGTCCAATGGAATCAACCCAGGATGGCCAAGTTGACCTAGGATCATCCTAGGCCTAAAATGGGCAAGGTGCCCTAACTAAGGGCAATGTGCCCCTAATGTGCCCAACCAAACCTACATAGGTCTTCCTAGACATAGGGTGAAGTCAATGGGTCACCAAAGACCCATTGGGGTCAACTTTGGAGGCTGAGTTGACCCAAGTCAACCCTAGCCCTAAAGTGGTCAAAGTGCCCTAACTAAGGGGCATGTGACCACCAAGGTGCCATGTCAACCCTACCGAAGCATTTCTATATTTTAGGGGAGGCTAATTGGTCACCAAGGACTAATTGGGGTCAACCCAAATGATAAATTTGACCAAGATTAACTCAATCCTTGAAATATGTAGAATTAGCCCAAATGGGCTAACCCAAGCTCAAACACATTTCCCCACTTGGGCTAACATCATTATTATTATTCTTATGGGTTAGTGGCTGCCAATAGGCTGTAGGAGAGGTCAAAATTCGGCCATGGTGACTAGGAGAGATAAAGCTCCATTTTTCCCTTTAATGGAGGAGAGAGAAAGTGAGAAAAGGAGGCCATTCATGGCCAAGGGAGACGAAGGGCCTCTCAAATTTATTCCAAAGGCTGAATACCTTCCCCCTCATCAGTTTTGAGGAGTTAAATAGCCATGGCCAGCAACCGTAGGTGGCTAAAATTAATTTCTCCCATAAGGAAGAGAGAGAAAGAGGAGAGAGAAGGCCATTAATGGCAATAGGAGATCAAGAGCCCCTCCCCTCACCTCCATTTGTTGGTTTCATCTTCCTTGGATAATTAAGAGGAGATCAACAGCCATTATTATCCCTAAATGGCCGAGATCAGTGAACCCATGGGAGGCCAAAATTTTCACCTTCATTGCCAATAATGGCCATTGGTGCTATACCGTTCCTCTCCCCCATTTAGCCCTCTTACAAGCATCCCTGGACTCAGAGGAGGAGTTTCCACAATCCCACTGAACGATCTGAGTCAGTTGGTAGTATAGTTGGAAAGCACGGAAAGCTCCACCACCGGCCATGGTGCACCACCACCAAACCTGTCGCCAAGCACGGTTAATTGTCCTCTACGCCCCTCTTTGTGGGCTAGATCTTTAAATATTTTAGGAGAGAAATCGGGCTCAATTGAGCCGGATCAGGTGAGATAAATTTCAAAAATTTCATGGATTTTAAACCTTGTGAGTTTGCCGGAAACCGCCCCTACGACGGCCGTGCCGCAGCTCGGCGATAGCCCCCACCTCAACAAAGGTGGTGGCGGTGGTGGCCTGCCAGGGAGGTGGCCGGGTGGCCGGGTTGCCAGGAAAAAGGGTTAGAATAGGCTACAGGTTCAGGAAATCCCAACCCTTGGCTGGAGGAAGAAGATGATGAGGAGGCGTTGGATATGCTTCAAGATTCGTGCATGGATCTGAATTTATTAATTCATGTTTTAGTAATTTCTGTCCCATTACTAGGCTATTTTTAAATTAAATATTAAAAATAACTAGATTCCCTTATAGAAAAAGTCGTCAACATGAAAGTTTTAGCACTAAGAGTCCAGTTTAATTAAAAATTGGTATGAATCAATTTGGATTTCAGGTTAGACCACATCACGCATTTTGGTTAGGTCTATAGCTAGTATAGGTCAGATATTATTTTGAGTGTCCCCATCAATCCAGCCATCCAAATGACTTGAAATTTTGGATGGGGGTCACTCTTACCTATACCTAGAAAATATGTAAAAATAGAAATTTTTGGAAAACAATTTTTATTGTTTTTTTAATTATTTAATAAATCTTGTATAATTTAATTTGAGGGCCTAAATACCTCTAAATTCTCCCAAATTTTAGTGAGAGGTTTTTGGTATCAGTATAGGTCTCTGTATAAAATTTTACTCATTTAGAGATGATTTGGTTGGAATTTTGTAAACCATAGCCTTGGCCTAAAGTGGGGGTATTTAGGTCAAAGTTTTCTTTGTGGGTTTTAGTGGTCAAATCACCTCAATAGAGGCTGAAACATGGGCCACTAGTTTGATAAGATGCTAGACACCCTCACATGGAATTTGGGGTGGATTGGGGTAGATTTGCCATATGACCCAATTTCAAACCCTAAGGTTGAACTTTTAGGATTTGTGAAGGGCATGGGGTGGTATGCCCTTGTATGGACTTGGTGTTTAGTCTATGTGATCCTCAGGTGGAGATAAGCCCTTGGGAGCGATATTGTGGGATTTGGACACATGCACACCACTTAAACCACTATGTAAGTCTTTGGATCCATACACCATAGGAAATGTCTAATGGCTCATATGACTTTGTAAATGCATGATATTTTGGAATAGGTTATTTTCATAACCTTACTATCCACTGAAATATACTACACATTGTTTGGATGAGTTTACAAGTGAGGTCCTTTGAAAAGTGCACTTGCATGAGTTGTCTTGAAGAATAATATTATGTGACTCCCTAACCTTGGGTTTAGATGATACTTAGTCAAGCTATGTTTTAGGACTATAACAAGCTCTAGAAATTTTGGTATGAATTTTAGATCATTAATTTCAATACTTTACTCATAACCCATCAAGTTGTATTATTCACTTAGGAATTTCTTATGAACTAACCACTAATTGAAAATTTATGCAATTTAGTCAGAGGACCTTTTATGACAATGTAAATCTCTATGAAGTTTTATGGAATTTTTGGAGGCCTGTTTATAGGGGTTGCTTCACAAAGTGCTAGTTTCCATGTAAATTTAATTGATTTTATTCTAGTACCTAATGAGCTTGATAAATTGTTATTTTTTGTCAGAGGCTCTTTCTGGTCATCCTTGAGATTCAATAATTTTTATACGATTTTCTGATGATTAACATTAGTACTTTCTTCTTTACTCATAGTTAATGGCTTGTTATTGGATTAATTAATTAGAGGCCAAATAATTTATGGAAAATCATGAAATTTGGAATTTACTATTATTCCTCACTTTTCTAGTGTTCATAATTTTTGGGTGGCCATTTCTTGAGAAAATATTATACTTCATGTTCAAATTACCCATGGCTAAACTTTGGGAAAAATTAATTAAATACCAAATTAATTAGGAAAGTAATAAGTTTATTGATTTAAGCTAATCATGTCATGATAGACCCCCATTAAATATTTTAGGGCATTTGGATTAAACTTTGGAGTACATCCTATCATGTACGACATATAGTATATGTTGGTCTGCATATAGTAAAACTGCAGGAAATGTTATAGCATGAATTGGGCAAATGGCTTGGGGTTAGTAGTTTGATGGTTTGGGTAAAATGAGATTGAGTTCATCATTGAAAGTTGGGATGAGTAGAATGTTGGGTTGGCTAGTGTCAGGTGTTGCAGGGGATCGACGAAAGATCATCTATCCCATGGAGAGGAAGAGACAAAACACACTAGGGTTAGTTCTAGTTTAATATTGAAGGGATATAGAATTGGGTAATAACCAATAATAGTAAGTTCCTTGCGAAAGGAAATTATGAGCTTCAGCAACCATCATAGTTTCTAGTGCCCTTTGAGAACCCTTACGGGGTATACCAGGGGTAGTCCTGGGCTAACCTGAACCATAGGAGTAATAAATCTTAAAGAGAAACTAGTATAATTAAGGGTTCACTTTCGCACACCCTAGTGTCTCAGGAGGTTAGCTAGATTAGGATGTCCGTGCGGTAGGTTCGGAGGTTGTACAAAAGGGCAGGTTAGCAGGGTGAGCCGATGGCTCGGTAGATAATTGTGATGGGAAGGATAGCCAAGCGAGCCGACGGCTCGGTTTATAAATATGACAGACACGATAGTCTGGGGAGCTTTGGATTGGTTTTTTGTTGTGACGGACATGATAGACTGGGGAGCTTTGGCTCGGTGGATAATATATTAATATTGCATGTGCATAAGATATAAGGTGGTGGGTCTTCGGTATTGGAGAGTCGTCGCACCGACACCAGTACGTTTACTCGGTGGGTGTGGTTTTACACTAAGCCAAATTAAGTCCGGTGGTCTAGCCGACAAAGAGTACGCAGGAGCTCCGCTTAGTCCACCAGTATTGAGGCATTCGATATGTCTGACTGGTAGTGCTGATATCGGTTTAGAGGTGGGCGAGGACCAACCCCCCGCTTCTGTTTGCCACTACGGAGGTATCCTTGGAGGTTAGGCTCCAGAAAGGGGGAACTAAAGGTCTATGCATACAGAGTCAAGTGTGTGTGTTGCACTTGCATGTTCACATCATAGCATACTAGCATGACATCGCATCATCATTGCATATAACCCTTGACACCTATTATATAAATTTGTATGAGACTTTTTATACAATAAGCTCTACAAAACGACCCCTTGGTCTATAAGTTTGCGTGAGCATGCTTATAAGTTAACGTTATTACTCTTTGGATTTATAATTTGCTTGCTTAAAAACCGACACCCTATCGTATAAATTGGTATGGGACTCTTTATATGATAGGATCCTTGTAGAAGAACCCTTAGCTTATGTGTTTTCATATAAATTAAGGTTACTTATTTTATGTTCAGTCTTTCATACTTTCATTTCTGCCACATATACTCTTAGAACTGCTAGACTCGTTCCGCCATCACCTGTTACTTTGATATTCTCCACCTCCATTACCTCTCATTTCCTTCTCCCCACTCGGTGCCTAGGAGCCATGGTGGGAGGGGTAGGGGATGATAGGAATTAGTCATTTAGACTTATAGTTTTTTTGCCAAATCATTTTAAGTGATCGT
Organism: Platanthera zijinensis; assembly: GCA_039513925.1. Lineage (NCBI taxonomy): Eukaryota > Viridiplantae > Streptophyta > Magnoliopsida > Asparagales > Orchidaceae > Platanthera > Platanthera zijinensis. The sequence continues at coordinate 89,772,571 of CM077087.1, read as the reverse complement.
GGAGCCCAACACAGAGGTGTAGCCCCGGAAGACGACACGCTTTTAGATGGGGCAGTCCAGTACCGGAGTTCAGATAGTTGGGAAAGTGAGTCCCGGTCATTAGTAAATGTTTTAGTTTTGCTTCCGCGATGAGTGACATGTAATGAGGATTTAATGTATCGGGCATGAGCCCTATTTTCTATTACTTCTTATATTGTTGTTGTGGACTCTCCCTTCGTGGAGATTTATTTTATATACATGTGATTCTGGTGGACTAATTTTGAGTTCATTCTTACTCTTATACTTTATTCTACACTTCTAGAATCGATATGGCTGGCAGAATTTGAGTTTTATAGTGACGAACTTACCGGGTATGATGGTGTCAGCAAAAACGGCGTTTCTGGGCCTAAGATCCCGTGGTTTAAAAAGAAAAAAAATGGGGTCTTACACTTTAATCCACAAAACCCTGAAAGCAGCTCCTGAGATTTTTGAGGACATGACCATGAACACATATCAATTGAATGTGCCTAGACCTCGCCCAAAGAAACCTGCAGGTGTATTTGAAGTAGACAACCTCTCCCAGCTGGCCCTAAAAGTGGAAATACTAAGAAAAATTATAACGGAGATGTCAGCTGCCTCCGCCCCTCAGGTATTGGAATCTACAACTGTTGCCCCCGAACAAATAGATTATGTTAACAATATGCCAATGAATGCTTTTAATAATTTTTTTGCCGAAAATTTTCCTATGTCGGACTTTGTTTTACGAATAGTTATAGTCTCGCTTTACGAAACCACCCTAATTTCTCGTGGAGTAACCCTTCGAACGCGATGGGCCCACCACCACAAAATTATTTTTCTGCACCACCTCCACCTCTTAAAAATTATCAAAAACCTCAAGGCATGTAGGAAATGCTTTAAGAATATATGAATGTTAATGAGGAGACTATAAGAAGCCTTGCCAGATCCGTTAAATGTCTAGAGAATCAAGTAGGACAATTAGCTAAAATTATATCTGAGCGACCTGCCGGGTCTCTTCCTGCCAATACTGAGCTCAACCAAAGAGATCAAGTGAAAGCTATAACTCTTCATAGTGGGAAGCAAGTTTTTGGTATGGTTAGCGAAGAGCCTGAGGCAAGCTCTGCCCAATTTTGAATATTCCACCATTTATTGAAAAACAAGTTATCACTCCGCTCTCTGCTTTAAAAAATGATCTCGCTCAACCACCCATTTTTAAAAATGATCCAACTCCACTATACCCTTCCCAACTTAACAAACAACGTCTTGATGATCAGCATACCCGCTTTTTAGAAATGTTTAAGAAAATGCACATAAATCTACCCTTCCATGAAGCGATTTCCAAGATGTCGAAGAATGCTAAGTACCTAAAGGACCTCCTGACTAATAAGAAGAAGTTAAAGAACTTATCGCATGTCACATTAAACATCGAGTGCTCTGCTGTCTTGACAAATGGTTTACCAAAGAAGATAAGTGATCCGAGTAGTTTTTCTATACCGTGTTTCTTTGGTGATCTCTTTATCAAGCATGCATTGGTCGATTTAGGTGCAAGTATCAACCTAAAGCCCTTCTTATTATTTAATAAGTTAGGAATTGGTAGCCTCAAACCCATGCGTATTAGTATCCAGCTCGTCGATAGATTCGTTAAGTACACGTTAGGAATAATGGAGGATGTTCTAGTCAAAGTCGGCAAATTCATCTTATCGGTGGATTTTATCATATTGGACATCGAAGAAGACGTTAAGGTTCCCCTTATCCTTTGCCGACCCTTCCCTCCACCTCCCGAGCTATCATTGGCGTAAGCAATGGCAAGATCTTCCTATAAGTAGGAGATGATGAAGTGACCTTCTCTATCTCCCTTCGATGAAAAATACTGTGGAGAATGACAACTCCTGTTTCATCTTAGATACCTTAAGTGATGAATCTTCCTACAACATTCCTGAAGATGAATTTTCTGATTTTTGTTCTTCCTCAACTTTTCTTACTGAAAGTCTGCAAGAAACTGCCATGGACATTGATTCACCCCCCTCCAATTTTCCGTATAAGTTAAAAGTCTATGAAGATATTATTTTTGAAAAAGGAAGAACTTCCAAAACATCTTATGAAGAACCACATACACTAGAATTAAAATAACTTCGTTAACATCTCAAGCATGCCATCCTAGAAAAAGATTCCAAACTGACTGTGATAGTTTCGGCCTACCTAACTTAATTACCAAATTACAAAGTCCTTCTAGTTTTATGAAAACATTGTCAAGCCGTCGCTTATAGATATCTGATACCAAGGGCATAAGACCATCTTTCTGCACCAACAAAATCTTAATGTAAGATAATTCGCGTAAATCCATCAAAACTCAGCGTCGTATAAATCCAAACATGAAAGAAGTCATAAAAGGAGAGGTTATGAAACACTTAGACACAAGAATTATCTATCCTATTTCAGATAGCAAGTTGTTTAGCCCTGTTCATGTAGTGCCGAAAAAGGGAGGGATAACTTTAGCTGTGAATGAAAATAATGATTTTATCCTGACACGGACTGTGATAGGGTGGCGAATCTGTATTGACTAACGTAAGTTAAATGATGCCACCTGCAAGGACCACTTTCTCTTGTCGTTCAATGATCAAATCATAGAGCGATTATCGGGCAATAGCTTTTATTGTTTTCTCGATGGCCTCTCGGGGTATTTTCAAATCCCTATCTCACCCGAGGACCAGGAGAAAACTATGTTTACTTGTCCTTTTGTCACCTTCTCTTACTGAAGAATGCTGTTTGGATTGTGCAATGCTCTAGCAACATTTCGATGATGTATGCTAGCCATCTTTGACAAGTACGTAGAAAGTATTATGGAGGTATTTATTGATGATTTACACGTGTTTAGCGATGCCTTCGATAGTTGTTTAGAAAACTTAGAAAAAGTCTTAGAATGATGTGAAGAAACTAAATTCGCCCTAAATTGGGAAAAATGTCATTTATGGTGAGGGAGGGGTTAGTCTTAGGACATAAGATTTCTGCCCGAGGGATTGAAGTAGATATCGCTAATATAGAAGTAATTGAAAAGTTGTCGCCACCTATGAATGTTAAAGCTATAAGAAGTTTCCTAGGTTATGCCGGCTTTTACCGCTGTTTTATAAAAGACTTCTCCAAAATCACCAAACCCCTTACTCAACTCTTAGAAAAAGACGCCCCATTTGTTTTTGATGACCTTTGGCAATCTGCTTTTGAAACAATTTAAGATAAATTAATAAATGCATCAATTATGATAGCTCCAGTGTGGGACCTTCCCTTTGAGATATTATGCGATGCGAGTAGTTTCGTAATGGGAGCCATATTCGGTCAACGAATATCTAAAAACTTCCACCCCATTTATTACGCAAGTAAAACACTCACATATTCACAACAAAACTACACTACGACAAAGAAGGAGCTCCTAGCTATTGTCTTTGCCTTCGATAAATTTCGTCCATATATTACACTTTAAAATATTATCGTTTTCACGGACCACTCGGCCCTCAAGTTCTTACTTGCTAAGACGGATGCCAAGCCACGCCTGATACACTGGGTCTTACTCCTCCAGCAGTTTGACTTAGAAATCTGCGATAAGAGGGGGCCGATAATTTTGCTTCCGATCATCTCTCTCGCATAGATAATCCTTATATAGAATATTTAGATGAAAAAATGTACACTTATGTCTTCTCAGATGAAAAGCTATTTTCTATTTACACTTCTCCTTCCCCTTGGTTTGCAAACATTGCCAACTATTTAGTGGCTCGTGTCCTCCTGAAGGAGTTCTCCTCTCAGCAAAAGAAGAAATTATTTTCTAAGTTGAAGAACTATTTTTGGGAAGACACGCATCTTTTTCGAGTTTGTGCAGACCATGCGATAAGGAGATGTGTTTCCTTTGAGGAAGGGCAAGATATTCAAAAATAATTACATGATGGACCTACTGGTGGTCACTATCAAGCTGCTCGAGCTGCTCACAAAGTGCTTTGCGCATGCTTTTACTTACCTAACCTGTTTAAACACGCCCAAACTTTTGGGAGTGGTGTGTTAGTTGCCAACGGTCGGGCAATATTTCAAATAAAAATGAAATGCCGCAAATTTATTTCCTCGAGTGTGAATTTTTCAACCTCTAGGGAGTTGATTTTTTTGGCCCCCTTCCTTCTAGCTTTGGGAACCAATACATCTTAATTGTTGTAGATTATGTTTCATGATAGGATGAGTCCCCAGCTCTTTCTACTAATGACTCCCGAGTCATTAATACTTTCTAAAAAAAAATATTTTCTCGATTCGGTACTCCACGAGCATCGTTAGTGATAGGGGTTCACATTTCTATATTGCGCAGTTTTTTCAAAATCTTATAAAATATGGTGATACGCACAAGCTTTCAACTTCCTACCACCCCCAAACTAACGGGCAAGTCAAAGTAGTGAACAGAGAGATAAAACGTATTTTAGAAAAGACTGTTTCCACTTCTAGAAGAGTCTTGACAACAAAATTAGACAATGCTCTATGTGCCTACCGAATAGCGTACAAAACTGCCATCGGATGTATGTCGTATCCGTTGGTTTATGGAAAATCATGCCATTTACCCGTAGAATTAGAAAAATGTGCTTTTTGGGGCTTAAGGTTTTTAAATTTTGATCCCCACTCTGTCAGCGATTTTCGAAAATTTCAACTTAGCGAACTCGACGAGTGGCGCTCTTACGCATATGAAAATAACAAATTTTATAAACAACGGACGAAACATTTTCACGACAAACACTTAAGGCACCCAAAAACAAACCGGCCGACAAAGTTCTTTTATACAATTCATGTTTACATTTATTTCTTTTCAAACTTAAGTCATGATGGTATGTGTTGTTTTCTGTTAAAGAAGTTTTTCCGTATGGAACTATGTTAATTTCACACCCTGATAGGGTTGATTTCAAAGTGAATGAGTAGCATCTTAAACAATATTTTTTTGGTGATGATGTCAGTCCGAACAATGTTAAGTTTCTTCTGCATGAACTTTAACAAACTTAAGACTTTTTATTTTTGTTAAAAACATTGAATATTATTTTGGACAATAATTTTTTGGACAATATTATTTTGTTGTGTCAAGCTCAAATGATGTTTTAAACAAAGGGCACTCTTGGGAGGCAACCCAAGTTATTTTTCTGTTTTTTTTATTTTACACTTTTTGCCCCGGATGGCTCCGACAAGCTGAAGCTTCTGCGATCGCCTGCTCCAATGCTGTTGAATCCATCACGAAGTCCAAAGAAGAAATTTCAAGAAATTCCAAAGTGCAAGCATGGGGGAGTTCCATCACTCAACTTTTGTGACGCATAAATCAAGGGAAGTACCTGCTATTCAATTATGTTCTTTCATTTCTGTTTTAATTTCTCTCTCTTCTTCCCCTCCTTTCTCCATTGAGGACAATGTCCATTTTATGCTTTTGGGAGGATTTCCTCCTTCTCTTATCATTATTTTGTTTCCTTTAAAAAATAAAAATAAAAAATTTATATTCCTAAAAAAACGAGAATATCTTAAAAATCCAAAAAAATAGAGAATATTCAAAATCAAAATATATATATATACTATTTGTTTTTAATTTAATAGTTTCAATGAATTTTGGTATTTCAATAGTACCTCTTGTGTTTTGTTTTTTTTTTCTCAATATTCCCTATAACAACTTAGGTAATTATGATCTTTATAATTGTTTTTCTAATTATATTTCACAAGTAAAATGTTTGTAATGCTATGTTTCTAATTCACAGTAGCATGTTAGTGTGAAAGGTTTTTCTAAAACTCGCATTTTTATTATGGTTTTTGTTCTTTATTTTCATTACTTTCTTAAAAATCTTTCATCCACTATTTTCCTTTTTGTTTTTGGATAATTTTTGTAATGTCAACTTTTGATTAGTGTTGTACATGTGAACGATCCAAGTCGCATATTATTTCTATTTTCAAGATAATTTCATTAGTCTTATTTAAAATCTAGGATTTGCTTTTTGAAATTTTTCAAAGCTAGTGCTTTAAATAAATTTTTAAACATGAAAATGATTTAGGACGTTTTGTTTTCCTTTGAGCCTTCTTGCCAACCTAAAAATTTTTATCCATAGTTAGCCATTTTTGAGCCATTTTCCGATTTCAATTGATTGCTCCACTTATCATTTCATTTTCACGAAAACTAAATTTTTTCCAACCTATCAAATCACACTAACCTTTTGAGTTTCATTAAAAAATTTCATGATTATGATAGGGTTGTTTTGTGATATTTTTGGAAATTTTTTTGAAAAAGTATGATCAAAAGAAGTGTTTACTTTTGTTTAGCAAATTTCAAAATGAAAAGAAAAATTATTTATGGCCTTTGTTTTGAAAAGAAAAAAAAGGAAAGAAAAGAAATAGAAAGAAAGATATTTTATTTATGATGAAATATTTGAAACTCTTTATTTTGGTTTAGTGAGATTTTAAAGCCTCCTTATTTATCGTTGAATTCCACTCCTAATCATAATCCTAAACCAAACGTTTCGGTCCTAATAAGCCCTTTTGATTAATGTTTTTTATTTTTTTTATTAGGTAAGTAAAGAAGAAAAGAAAATTAGTAAAGTTTTGGATTTAAAATTAGATTTTTGTTATTTAATTGATATAGTTATAATGCGTCTCTTAGATCTAGTAACAACCTAATGTGCTTTTTCATTTTGTTATTTTGCTTAAATTTTTTTAAAAAATTTTGTTTAAATTTTTAGATGATTTCTTTTTGTTAGTAAAGTTTATAAATTATTAAACCATATTTAAGTAACTGTTTTGTATTTACGTTTCACCTTCTCCCTACTTAGAATTTTTGCATAGTACTTGTGTAAGCATAATTAGAACTTTTTGATTAGTCACTTTTTATTGTTAGCTAGTTTTTATATCTTTAGTTGGGGACAAGCAAAGCTTAAGTTTGGGGGAATTTGATAGTACATTTTGTAGTCTAAACTATTAGGGTATTTTTAGGTTTTTAATACACGAATAATGTCTTGTAAGCTTATATGTTGTCCTCCTTTTATATACATTATTGTCACTAATGTTTTCTTCTCTTTTTGCAGGTTTTCACATCTTTTGGCCAAAATGACCTGACACGCCCTCCCTGGGCGTGTCACGGTCCTGTAACTAGATCCCGAGGAAATATGCTGCGAGAAGCAAAATCCCGAGAAAAACACCTGAGACGGCCCCCCTTGACACGCCCCCCTTAGCATGTCTCTGGTCGTGTCACCCCGATCCCGAAGCCTACTACAATAATTAATGATTTTCCATTGTTGCACGTCAACAATACTGACACACCCTCTCTACAAGGGCGTGTCACCGGGCCTATACCACCTTTTTTGACGATTGATGGATTTACCACCTATGATTGTGACGTGACATGCCTTGTATGCCCCATTACACAAGCGTGTCCTAGGGCATGTCCACTATTGTACAGAAGAAATCATCATTCTCGCCATAATCCAGCACCCGAGGTTAACCCCATACCTGACACGCCCCCCTAACACGCCCTCCCTGGGCGTGATAGGGGGCGTGACCGACCCAGAGAAAAATTCTTTAAATTAAGGTGCACCCCCTTGTGTCCAGAAGCCGTAGGTTGAGAGGGGAGGTGCTTCCCTTTTATTTCTTGAAGTTTTTTCGTGTTCTTCATCTCTCCCTTTCTCATTTTAAGCTTTTTCTAATTCTAAGCTAGTGTACCCCTTTTGTAATAGCTTTTGTAATTTTAGCTTAATGTTATTGCTAGCTTAAGTTTCATTTCCATGGAATTGTTATCTTATATTTCAAAGTTGTAGTTCTCTTTTTGAATTAATATAAAGTTCCACTATTTTACTTTGTTTTCATAATGTTCTTCTACCAATCTCTCTTCTTCCACTTCTCCATGATGAACTAATCCTCCTTGTACTCGATCTTGATGATCCGAGGTTCGAGTTGATTAAGTTATGAAGATTTAAGTTTACATTTTTTTTGTTTAGGCCTTCGAGTTACTCTTGATAATTCATGCATGGAGTTATATCATCAATATATAATTTTCGATCTTTATTTTCACTCTTAGCTTGCTGAGAGGCTAGTAGTTTGAAGTGAATAGTCAAGAGTAAAGAGAGTTGCACGCACCCCTCGAGAGAGGAAGACATTAAATCTCCCGGATTGGAGTGAAATCCAATAGTAGGGTTCACCGCGTAAACCGAGCTTTAGGTCTCTGATTTGGATGAGAGTTCGGTCGGACCTTCCTAAACTTAGTTGGGCATGACTTCGAGAGAAGTGTGTTCAAGCCTTAGGAACATCCACGGTCAAGGACCTATACCTTATTAAGATAGGGTTTATTATTGCATTTTTAATCAACTTTTTCCAAGGCGATTCTCGATTGAGTGTTTTTCTATTTCATCATTTCAACCGCTCGTTGTAATCACTTTTAGTAGCTCTCTATTCAACTGCAAGTAGTTCTCCTTTTAGCGCAATATTTATTTTCTTAATTGCAATTAGTTTTCTCTTAAGAAACCATAAAATAATCTTTCGATAGGATAATAGTCTTCGTGTGTGTGTAAGATTACACAACAGTTCCCGGATCTTAATACGACACTTATGTCCCCTAGCTACAATTCGATAGGTATACATGCCTAGTTGGATTGCTAGTTCAGTTCCTATTCTCTTCACGATTAGTAGACACAACATGCGCATGCTAAACTTAGAAAAGGGTGCTAGAAGAATATTATGCACATGATCTTGTTATGAGCTTATTGATCTTACGAATTGAATGTGTGATTGGAATAAGTCCACCGCCAAGAGTTGTGTTAACTCCCTACAGGGATCAATGCGGGTCATATAGAAATTAAAAGGACCCAATTGGAGCCCTTGCTTGCTTCTAGGAATTAGATTTGTATGATGATAAGGGAACCAGTTTGGATCCCTTGCGTTCTATTGAGCACGGGATTGGTATGATGAAAATGGACTCAGTTGGATCCCTTGGATGTTTGATGTCATGGCTAAGTGTAATTTCATGTGGTGTTCGTTGACACTCATTGTCTTAATTATTGGATATGGATAGTGTGGCAAGTCTATGGGCTCGCTAGTCATCACATTGATGGGAGTTGGCAGATAAACCTTCGGTGGTAGGGCTTGGTCCTCGGTTCTCATTCCCGAGGCTCTTTCTATGCTAGTGGATTGTGGGGCTTGGTCATTTGGTGTTATGCTCCCAAAGGCTCCTTCTGTGCTAGGTATAGGCCAGGCCATGTTCTTAGTGCACACCTACCCGAGACCCCTTCTTAGCCGTAGTAAGCAAAGGATCCGGTTTTATGTTCTTAACATTAAGGCATATTGAGGCCTATGCCTGGTAGTGTGGATACCCTCCAAGTAGTGTTTATGCCCACTCTACAGTCACAGTTTAGCCATGACAGATGATGCCTTGGAGGTTTGCTACCTGCTCGAAAAGTGGGAACTAAAGGACTATGTCGACATAAAAAATTGAGTGCGTGAGTTGCATGGGTGCATCATAAACCATCATTGCATTGCATTGCACTGCATAATATCCTCAACATATAAATTTGTATGGGCTCTTTTATATGATGAGTTACTTTCTGTTAAGCCGAGCCTTAACATATAAATATGTTTGGCCATTTTTATAAGTTAAGTTATATTTTTGTTTGTAGGTTAAATGTTGGTAGTTGACTGCTCTTTCTATTACAGTACTTCTAGGGTAGAATGATGTTGATATTTGATGTACACTACTACCATTACATTTATGATATGTAGAGATATACCACCTGCTTATACTTACAGCTTATATACAAATATTGTACCATTCCTTCTTTCTCCCGCCCGGTGCCTAAGAGATGTCAGGGTAAGAGGATGAGATAGAAACTTAGTCTTTATGACAAACAGTTGTGAAGCTACCTTTTTAGGAGGACACCCAACTGATAGAGCAACAGCACCATGTTTTGTTAAAGGGAAGCCAAGACAGAAGGAGAGGGCCAGATACGATGATACCCTCATTACCGTCAATTAATTATGTGAGATTTTTGGAGACTCTATGTTGTAGTCCTTAGGAGCACTTAACTCTATTGTATTTAGGAGCTACGTATCTGCGTGTCCTTTTCTTTTGGACATGTACTGGTGTTGATTTTGACTTCTGTATATTCTTAATATTGGGTTGGCATGGATTATATTTGTGAGAGCCGGCAGAATAGGCTTCTTGTACTACCAATCAACCCGTGTGTTGACGCTACAACAAGGCGGCTATTCTTAGCACAAGACCCCCTTCGGCTGTGTGTTATGTTCCGGGAGGGGGGTCTTATAGAGGGGACGTTATATGTTGTGTCACTATATATTACATAGCCTTTCGTTCCACATCGAGAGCAAAAAAATGCATCATTATCAAATGACTCTTCAGCTCTTCAAAAGCTCGAGCGCATGCTAGCGACCAAATTAACTTTTAATCTATCCTAGTAAGAGTAGTGAAAGTTAAAGCTATCCTAGAAAAGTTCCTTTATGAATCGCCTATGGTAGCTGACAATTCTTATGAAATCTCAGACTTCCGCCATAGTTTTTAGCTTAGGCCACTCTTGTAGAGAAATAATCTTCGCCAGTGTTGGGAATATTGCCCACAATGTTCCATTGACTTGATTTGAAGAGGAATCACCCACAACACTAAGAGCAAAGTAGTATTTGATGTTCCTTAAGCTCATCATATGAAGGATGTTTCTTGGAACAAGGTAAGACAAGTTGTATAAGTGATGGTGATAGGTGGTCACAAGTTAGGGTGGTGGAGAGACAGAAAATCGATCCAAGTCCACAGGCATTAAGTGAAGCAATCTCCCTCAATGCAAGATGCAAATAAATGTGGTTGAGTACACAAGCATTGAGTGAATCAAGCTCACTCAACACCAGAAGATAAAAAGCGCTGAATGAAGAAAAGCCAATCAAAGCTTGACTATTTGCAAGGCAAAAAAGTGGCCAAGTTCACAGGCTTTGAGTGAAGGCAGTTCACTCAATGTCATACTGCAAAAAGCATTGAGTAAGGCTCAAATAGTTAAATATTTGTCTTTGACAGTAAAGATATCAGTTTAAGTCAAAAAACATCGAGTGATGAAGGCTCACTCAACTCTTAAGTAGTTAGGACAACAAAAGTCTAGATGGCATTATGTGATGAAGGCTCACTCAATACCAGAGAAGAAAGCATCGTGTTCACTCGAAGCTCAAGAAAAGAATGGACAAAAAATCTGTCTAAGTGTTTTGGCATTGAGCCAAGCTTACTCACTCAATGTCTACTGACAGAAAATCTGTCCAAGTGTTTTGGCATTGAGTCAATCTTACTCCCTAATGACAGAAAATCTGTCTAAGTGTTTTGGCATTGAGTGAAGCCTACTCACTCAATGCCTAGTGATAGAAAATCTATCTAAGTATTTTGGCATTAAGTCAAGCTTTCTCACTCAATGCCGAATGAAAAAAAATCTTTCTAAGCATATTAGCATTGAGTCAAGCTTACTAACTGAACGCCTAGTGATAAAAAATCTATTTAAGTGTTTCGGTATTGAGTCAAGCTTACTCACTCAACGCATACTGATAGAAAATGTCTCTAAGTGTTTTGGCATTGAGTCAAGCTTACTCACTAAACACCTAGTGATAGAAAATCTGTATAAGCTGTTGTGGCATTGTGTCAAGCTTACTCACTCAATGCCTTGTGATAAATATTTGTCTATGTGTTTTGGCGTTGAGTGATGCTTGTTCACTCAACACCAATAATAATGTGCTTGAATTTTGAGTAAGTCCACAGATGATGACATCAACAAAAGTCTACAATGTCAGCAAAATTCAAAATAAGGCGGGATGGCTATACTATGCGACAAACTGCGCTACAGGCCTGCACTACGTCTTTTGGCTGTAAAATTAAATGTGGAGCTGTCAAATTACGTGGGCCCACTAATCAAAATAGTCGTTGATCGGCGAAATAGAAAAGGCAGAGTTCAGAATAAAGAGATAAACTTTATGGATACCACTAGACTTCGTCTTCTTCCACGAACCTTTTTGTAGAGCCTAAAAGAGAAGTTCAATATTCTGATCTGAGAGTTAAACTAGTTAGCCGTTGTAATTAATATCCTCAATAGCAAGATCAGAGATATTCTCTGAGGAAGTAGAAGCAGCCAAGGCCTGAGGCAAGATGCAGCTGATCTGAAAGCCTTTAAGAGATAGTTATTGAGAGCAACACATTCCACTACAAGATTAGAGAAAATCTCCGAGTAAACTAAAGCAGCAGGTGGTAACCCTAGCCACAGCAAGTGGAAGATAATCAAAGTCAACGGTTGTAATCTCCAACATCAACAACAGTTCATAGTAAATTTCTGAGATAGAAGGTGCAACAAAGGATAACCTTAGTTGCAGCCACTTTATAGTTCCAACTATACAGTTCTGAAGAACATTCTTTGGAGGTTGTGAAGAAGAATGAAAGTGCAGGATAAGATCACTCCTAACTCTAGAGGGGGGTGAATAGAGTTATTTAAAATAATTTTCCAAATAAAACTTGCAGAGAAAATTTTTACTTTACTTAGTGTATGGTGCTATAGCAAGTAATCAGAAAAAAAATAAATTCACAGCACAAAGCAAAACACAGAAAGGAGCAAGCAATCCAGATGACACAAGGAGCTATAGTGGTTCCCCAAATCTGGGTACATCCACTCTTCTATCACCCTTGATAGGAATCTACTTCAAGATGAGTTGATCAGGTGTCTTGAGCACCAGAGAGTTTTTGATCAGGTTCTCACAAACCAACAGAAGCTGATTTTGACCAGGTTTCAGCAAAACCAAAAGTAACTTTTGAAGGGAGTTAGAACCCTGTACAGAAAGAAAAAGAAAAAGAATGAAGTTGTCTTCTCTTTTCAACAAGCAAAGAGAAGCAGAAGTGGATCTGAAGTTGTTGTCAAAGCTCCCCCTGAGATCAAGATGAGGTTCAGGAAGGAGAGCTCTACACAAGGGTGACAGGTCTTCAAAGGTCTGATTTGCTCCAGCAAAGAATGATCCAAGTGAGTTGGATGGAGGTGTCTGAAGCAATCAGATTTTCTGTAAGAGAGTCTTTCAGAAAAGTTTTCACTGAGAGAAAGATGAGAAGTCTTGTATTGTTGTTCTCTTCTTGTTCTGTGTATTCTCTGTATATTCTTATTATTGTCCAAGAGAAAAATATATTTGAATCTTCTTCTTCCTTTTCCTTGATAGCCGTTGGAATTCAGCATTGATTGCTTTCCTTAACTGTCCATGCCTCAAAGGAAATGACAGGCAGACATTCCTTAGTAAATTCCTTGAGCCATGCACCAGATATTCTGTAACGGCCAATAAATTCTTCAGCATTAATTGCCTGTCAGAAGGAATTTGAATTCCTATCCAAAATCGACGGAAGTCTGGAAGGCGTCGAGCTCACAGAAAAACGTCGATCTGAGCACGACACACGTTGGTCTGAGAGTGTTTTCTGTAAGCAGAGCTGGGATCGACGGAACGTCGAGCTGAGGTCGACTCCACGTCGAGCTGAGGTCGACTCCACGTCGAGCTGAGGTCGACTCTGCGTCGAGCTGAGATCGACTCTGCGTCGAGCAGAGGTCGACTCTGCGTCGAGCTGAGATCGACTCTGCGTCGAGCTGAAGTCGACTACTCTAACTAGCCTATATGACCTATATAATAACATGGAGGTCACAGCATACAATCCCTATAGAAATATAGTCATCCTGGTCCAAATAGTAATAGGGTGTTCCAACAATCTCCCCCTATTTGGATTAGGATTACTATTTACATGAATTTTAGGGAATCAAAGAAAAGAAATAAAGCAGATACAACACAATATAATACAACCAGACATACCAGAAAAATATGCAGCATATATGAAGCACTATATAGCAGCAGAATTGTTTAAATGTCCTGAGTCCAGAATATAGAAAGTGTCAGAATACCTTACTTTACTTGTCCTTTGATGCTTTGTCTTGATCACTCTTTTTGAAGATGATTTCTCTGTTTGGATTGGAAGCTTCCTTTTTAGATCTGAAGTCATCAGCTGCACCTAAAGATTTTTGATCTCTAGCACTGGGTGGTACAGCTGCAGGGTGGAGTTCCATGTATCTGTCTGAATCAAAAAATTTCTTTGAGCCATACTTTTCCAATTCTTCTCTTCTTTGTTCTGACATAGTACTGATATGAGATGTATCCAGTCCTCTTTCTCTGGCTTTGCTGATCTCATTTAAGGCAGCCATTTCTGTCATTCTTGCTTTCCAGTAAGCAGGAGTCTTGGTAGGATCTTCAAAGGGGACAGCTGGTTCAAATTTGTTAGAGGATGATTCTTGAGAAGTTCTTGGAGTGAGGTCAACTCTAGGCCTATAGGGATAGGGACCAGAGGTTGGATCAAAGGTTCTTCCCCTGGACTGCCTGCCTTTATAATTTCCTCTTTGTTGACCTCCCCTTTGCTGGCTACTTCCTTGATATCTTCTGGCTTGATAAGTTTTTCCATGAAGAGCTGAAGGGGCTGGTTTTGAAGAAAGACTAGCACCTGCACCTGCATCAGGAGGAGGTGGAGGTGGAGGCTGATGGACTGGTTTAGATGGACCTTCATTGAATTTTCTCTTCTTCTTCATTGCCTTTCTCTGATTCTGAGAGTACTGCATCCAAGGCTCTGTGATTTCACAATTATATTTGATGTAATAGGGAATGTCATGATCTGTAGCTCTGGCAGAAGGTACTCTTTTCAAGGCTTTTGATCTGGCTTTCCTCTTCCTTGCAATAGTTGCAGAGGAGTCATCAGAATCTGTGGCAAACTCATCTTCAGAACTTTGTGATTCTTCATATGGATCTATATATTTTCTTTTGGAGAGGGGAAAGCTGATGGAGGCTGGAGCTGCTGAGGAAGAGACTAAAGGAGGCTCTGCTGTCAGTGGGAAGGAGGAAACAACCACTGCAGGAGAGGGCACAGCCTCAAAAACCATAGAGGCTGAGGAGACTGGTTCCTGAAGAGCTTGGGAGATATTGGCCTCTGCAGCATCAGGTGTCTCAGTCACTGCACCTGAAGTCTCAGCAGAGACTGCCACACCAAATCCAACACTA
This sequence comes from Platanthera zijinensis, assembly GCA_039513925.1. Classification (NCBI taxonomy): domain Eukaryota; kingdom Viridiplantae; phylum Streptophyta; class Magnoliopsida; order Asparagales; family Orchidaceae; genus Platanthera; species Platanthera zijinensis. The sequence goes on along the minus strand of CM077087.1, from coordinate 89,757,505 downwards.
ACAGGAGCCACTGCTACCACTGCTAACTCAGAAGTCAAGACTTTCTGGAAGGGGACAATAGCCCTGGACATATCTTCTTGAAGCTGTTTTTCTGCTATATCAAGGTCTTCTTGTATTGAAGCTGGAGGAGAGAAGATCTGAAGAGAAGCTGCCAAAGACTGAATGTCTAAGGCACTGCTGATTTGCTGCTCTGAAACTGGAGGAGAGGCCTCAGATACCATTTGATCTTCTGCAGCAGACACTGTCTGTGAACAAGTAACTGATACTGTCTCTGAAGGAGTCTGAGCAATCTGAACTGAAGAAGGAGGCAGCTCTTCTTCTGCTGACATCTCCCCCTGCCTAGAATCAGGGGCAGCTGACTCTAGGCCCCCAGAAGAAGGGCGTGCCAAATGGGAGGAAAGGGAGGAGACAGAGGCAGAAAGAGCTTTCAATGAAAGTAGGAGAGGAGCCAGCTTGGCATCCAAAAGGGAGGAGAGCCTAGGAGACAGAAGATCAAAAAGTTGATTGGCTAAGGGCAGGAGGGCTACTTGCTCAAGGGGAACTTGAGTAGAGGTAGAGGGAGTAGCAGAGGCTGAGAATGAAGAAGCTGTTGAGAGAGGAACAGACAGAGGAGGTGTAACTTGTTCCTGAATGGAGGAGAAGAGTAAGTCTGAAAAAGTAGATGAATTGAGGAAGTCATGAGGAGAGGAGGTAGAAGCATCCATGAATGAGTCATCATGCATGTCAAGTGAAAAGATATCCTCATGAGGGGTGGAATCCAAGGTTATTGGAAGGAAAGTAGTTTGAGGAGGAAGGGAGAAGGCAATGGTGGATATGGAGGAGGGTAGAGTTTGAGAGGATGAGATAAGTGAGGTTGAGGGGATGAAGGTGGATGGAAGGGTGAGGGAGAGAGATGGCATAATCCCTTCTTCTGGACCAGTGGACTGAGGGGAAGTGACCTCTATAGTCCTGGTGTCTGCAGAGGATTTCATGGCTGCTGCTGCCCTGGGATTCACGATTTTCCTGTCCCATTTGCCAATTAAAGCACATGTGAGCCTCTTGGAAGCATTTATGTGCTTCTTGGAGGACACCAGCAGTTGGGGGCAGCAGTGGTTGAGGATCAACCCAAGAACTCTTCCAAAATGGACAGAGCTTTTATCCAACTTTTTCTTAAGCATATCAAACACAATTAATCCCCAGTTGGGATGTTTCTTATCCATTAGAGCAGCCATGATGCAAAACTGATGCCTTGTTATTGCATCATGTGCAGTTCTCTTTGCACAGATCACCTTTCCAGTTATATCTGCTAAAAACTTGTACTCAATTGCTAGGTTAATTTTAAGGAGTTTGGAGGGGTTACCAGCAGCATGCCCCATCCTGTCCAGCATCAAGGTATACTCTTCCACTGATAGTTCTATATCATCATCTCCAGCAGCAAAGTTGAAGGCTTCTGTAATGACTTGAGGTGAGATGGCTACCTCATTTCCTGCAATCTTCCCAGTCAAGATGTTGTTATCTGAAATGATTGCTGTAAGACACCATTCTTTAATTTCTGATTCGGGAAGGGGTATCCTGGTAGACATAAAGTGGACTAGCTGCTGCTCCTTGAAAAGATTCAGTATATCCAGAAGGTGTTGTGGAGATCCATCAAAAGAATCGAAATCAATGTCGAAACCAGAGTCGAACTTCATAGCCGCCAGAGCTCCTGCTGTAATTGCCATTGTCCTGCAAAAGAAAGAGTACCTTCCAAGATCAAAAGTATAGTATTTGGAGGGAGAAAGCTTGAGCAGAGAAATATGAAAGCGCAACTGCGAACGACGGAGAAAAAATGATTTTATACTTAGGGTTCGACGCAGAAAAGGAAAGAACGTCGAGCTCAGTTCGACGCTCAAGGGCTCTAGGAGAACTGAAACGACTCAACAGCGTCCAGCTTAGGTCGACGTTCGACGCTTTGGCTGAAGCTATACGTCGAGCTCAGGTCGACGTTGAACGAAGACGTCGACCGGGGAGAGAGAAACTCAAGAAGCCAGGGAGCTGTGAACTCAGTTCGACGCTAGAAGCTGAGTTCGACGTTCGACGCTTTTGAGGGCGACGGACCGTCGATCTCCGTTCGACGCAGCGTCGAGCTTAGTTCAGAGCTCAGAACAACCACTCAGACAGGAAATTTTTAAAATGAAATTTTTCCTATTCCTGTTAATTATGGGTTTCAAAATCTTGGAGTTTTATTTTATGCTGTCTCCATCTATCATTCCCAACTGATTGAGGAAAAAGAAGTGCTTCTTTTCATCCAAGGGCTTGGTGAAAATATCTCCTCTCTGTAGTTCAGTGGAAATGTATTCTAGTGCAATTTTCTTCTTTTCTACATTGTCCCTTAAGAAGTGATGTCTGATTTCTATGTGCTTAGTCCTACTATGGAGAACTGGATTTTGAGCAATAGATATTGCACTGGTATTATCACAAAAGATTTTAGACATCTCTAAGTTGTACCCATAGTCTAGGAGCTGGTTTTGAATCCACAAAATCTGTGAGCAACAACTACCTGCAGCCATGTATTCAGCTTCAGCAGTTGATGTGGACACAGAGGTTTGTTTCTTACAAAACCAGGAGACAAGTCTATCACCAAGAAATTGACAAGTTCCACTGGTGCTTTTCCTGTCTACTCTACATCCAGCATAATCAGAATCTGAAAATCCAGTTAGATCAAATCCTGAGTCATGTGGATACCAGAGACCTAGATTAGGACAACTTTTTACATACCTAAGAATCCTCTTAACTAATGTGAGGTGGGACTCTCTAGGGCTTACTTGAAATCTAGCACAAATGCATGTGGCAAACATTATATCTGGTCTAGTAGCTGTTAGATAAAGTAATGAGCCAATGATTGCTCTATAGTTTGTCTGATCAACTGGTTTTCCAGATTCATCAGCATCTAAAACAGCATTTGTAGGCATAGGTGTTTTCATGGATGATGCTTCAGACATTCCAAATTTCTTAACCAGTTCTCTTGCATACTTGGTTTGAGAAATGAAAATGCCATCCACATGTTGTTTAACTTGCAATCCAAGAAAGAAAGCAAGCTCACCCATGCTACTCATTTCAAACTTTGAGTGCATAAGTTGTGAGAACTTTTTGCATAAATTTGAATCAGTAGATCCAAATATGATGTCGTCTACATAAACTTGTACTAGTAGGGTATGGGACCTATGGGTTCTAACAAAAAGAGTTTGGTCTACACTACCCCTTTTAAAATCATTTTCCAACAAAAAACAAGCTAAGGTCTCATACCATGCTCTAGGAGCTTGCTTGAGACCATATAAAGCTTTATGCAGTTTAAATACATGATCAGGAAAAGTTGGAGAGATAAAACCTGGAGGTTGCTTTACATAGACTTCTTCCTTGATGTCTCCATTGAGGAATGCACTCTTGACATCCATCTGATATACCTTGAATCTCTTGTGAGCTGCATATGCAAGGAAGATTCTTATGGCCTCCAACCTTGCAACTGGTGCAAAGGTTTGGTCATAATCAATTCCTTCTTCTTGGCAATACCCTTGTGCAACAAGTCTTGCTTTGTTTCTCACAATTATTCCTTGATCATCCAATTTGTTTCTGAATACCCATTTGGTTCCAACAATTTGCTGGTTCCTTGGTCTTGGTACTAATTTCCAAACTTTATTCCTCTCAAATTGATTCAACTCTTCTTGCATTGCAATGATCCAGTTTGGATCTTGCTCTGCATCTTGTATGGTTTGAGGCTCAATTTGAGAAAGGAAGCAGGTGTGCATAATATTTTGGTTAACTTGATTCCTTGTTTGCACACCCACTGAGATATCTCCAATCACTTGTGAGATTGGGTGATCTCTTGTTGTTGCTAGATCAACAAGGGGTGTTGATGATGCACCAACCTGTGTTGTTGTTTCCTCTTGTGGAACAACAACAGGTTCTTCAATTTGTTGGCCCTTTGAACTTTCCAGAACTTGAAATTCCTCTTCATTGTCACTAAGTTCAGTGACTTGTTGAATTGGTGAAGGTGATGACCCTTTGTCTTTGATGGTAAGCTGCTTCAGATTTTCTGAAATTGAATGTTCTTGCAAATTGCTTATGGTAGAAGTCTCCTTCTCCTTATAAAACATGTTAGTTTCATCAAATGTAACATGCATGGATTCTTCAATTTTATTTGTGCACTTGTTAAAAACCCTATAAGCCTTGCTAGTCATGGAGTATCCCATAAACACTCCTTCATCAGCTTTGGCTTCAAATTTAGCTAGGTATTTCTTGTCATTATTGTGAATGAAACAAATGCAACCAAATATTTTGAAGTAGTTCACTTTAGGTTTCTTCCCTTTGAGTAGCTCATAAGGAGTCTTACCCTTTAGCTTATGTATCAGGCTTCTATTCAGAATATAGTTGGAGGTGTTCACAGCCTCTGCCCAAAAGGTTAGAGGAAGGTGAGCATCTGTCAACAATGTTGTGGCAGATTCAATAAGGGTTCTGTTTTTCCTTTCAACTACCCCATTTTGTTGAGGAGTTCTAGGAGCTGAGAAAGTATGCCTGATACCTTCATTCTGGCAGAACTCTAGCATAAGAAGAGAATCAAACTCTGTCCCATGATCACTTCTGATCAGGGCAATGTGAGTATTGAACTCAATCTGTATGCCTTTGAGAAAATCTGTCAAAATTTTGAAGTTATCAGACTTCTTCCTCAGAAAGAACACCCAAGTGAATCTTGAGAAGTCATCTACAATTACTAAAGCATAAGATTTCCCTCCTAGGCTTTGTACATTAATTGGTCCAAAAAGGTCCATGTGCAATAAGTACAAGATTCTAGGTGAGTCACTCTTATTAATTGACTTGAAACTGTTTTTGGTTTGCTTGCCTAATTGACAGGCCTTGCAAAGTCCTTCCTTCTTGTAGGGACCAGAAGGTAGTCCTCTAACAAGGTTGTCTTGGGATAACTTAGCAATGGTTCTAAGGTTCACATGTCCTAATCTTTTATGCCACAAGATGTTTGGTTTTGAAATGGAGTTAAACAGGCAAATATCTACTACAGGTGAATGAAAATCCACTAAGTAAATGTTACCTCTTCTGTTACCTGTCAACACAGTTGTGTTGTCCACTGACTTGACTTTGCATATGGCTTTGTTAAAGGTTACTTGGTATCCTTCATCACACAATTGACTGATGCTTATCAGGTTGTGTTTGAGTCCTTCAACATATGCCACCTTTTTGAAAGTGACTAAGCCAATTTGAACTGTCCCATATCCTTTTGTAGTTCCAAAGCTTGAGTCTCCAAAAATTACTTTGGGTCCAAGCTTGGTTTTGAAGGAAGTGAGGTTGTCCTTGTCTCCTGTCATGTGCTTTGAGCACCCACTATCCAGATACCATTGATGTTTCTCACTTGGATAGGTCTTTACCTGCACAAAAACAGCTTATTTGTTTTTGACCCAGTTAACCTTGGGCCTAGGTTGATATCCCTTAAATTCTGAAATGAAGGACATCTCAGGTTGACTCTTATAGCCTACAGGATGATATCTCCTAGGAGGTATGATCCATTCAGCATAAGGGTTAAAGTAATGAGATGTGGAGCTAGAATTGAAATTTGAGTTAACCCTTGAGAACTGGGTTTTGCTCTGAACTTGGCTCGACGCACGTCGAGCTTCGGTCGACGGACTCAAGTGAGTGCGTCGAGCTCCGTTCGACGGCAAGGTCTTGCTCTGTTCAGAGAGTAGAGGACGTTGACCTGGGTTCGACGTTTTCTTGCGATTACGTCGAGCTCTGGTCGACGTCCGTCGAGCTTCGTTCGACGTTTTTTGTCCAGTTTCCTGGGTTAAGTCAGCATTCTTCCTAGCCACTATCAAGACTCCTTTACCTTTCTCACTGGTAAATTTGATTGGAGTTGTCAGCACTATGGGTTGGCTGGATGAAGCACCCAAGCCCAGTGAACCATTCAATCTTGAGTTCACTGTACTTGTGATGTCCATCAATTTGATACTTCTCCCATTAAGGGTTTCTTCAAATTGTTTGGCCTTAGATAGCTCACTTTTCAGTGAAGCTATCTCCTCCCCACACTGCTTCAACTCTTCTAAGAGTCTAAGGTTATCTGAGTTAATGGATTTGCATCCAATTAATTGTTCATTTAGAGTTTTAATCAGCTTTTGAGACTCAATTAAGTCAATGCACATAGATTTAAACTCAGATTTGAAATCATCAGAAGTAAAGTCAAATGAATCTATTACCTGATCCTCAGTAAGTTCCTGATCAGATGGATAGTCAGCCTCAGGCTCTGAATCAGTGTTCTTTTGAGATGCACTGATGGCCATCATGCAGAATCCCTTTTCTTCTGCATCATCCTCATCATCACTAGAACTGGATGATGAATCAGACTCATCAGAGTCACTCCAGGATTCAGCCACAAATCCTTTCCTGGTGTGCTTGCTGTTGCTGGAGGAAGGCTTGTCATGGTATTTCCTTGACTCCTTGTCCTTCCTTTTATCCTTCCTTTCCTTCTTGTCCCTTCTGTCCTTGTCTTGATTTTCTGGACAGTTTGGGAAGATGTGTCCTGGTTTCCTGCAACCAAAGCAGATAATATCTTTATTATTGGATCTGTCATACCTTGGCTTGTCTTTGTCTTTGGATGACCATCTTCTGAAGTTCCTTTTATTTAGCTTATTGAACCTCTTGACCAGTAGGCTCATAAGCTCTTCATTTCCCAACACCTTTTCTTTAGGTTCTTCTTCCTGTGCTTTGAAGGCAATAGTTTTCTCAGCCTTCTCTGTTGGTGTGGATGTCTTCTGCTCTTCTTCTCTTTTCTTAATAAATTGCTCATAGCTCTTGAGCTTTCCTAGAAGAGCTTCTGTGGATAGCTCACAGACATTTCTTCCATCTTTAATTGACCATATTCTTGAGTCCCAAGAGCTAGGGAAACAAGTCAGTATCTTGTCATTTATCTCAGTAAGAGATATGTCCTTCTCTAGTGATCTAAGTTCACTTATGATTAGGCTCAGTCTGTTGTACATGTCAGCAACTGACTCAGACTCTGCCTTTTTGAAGTTTTCATACTGTGTGATGAGATAGGATCTCCTATCCTTTCTTTCATCTGCAGAACCTGATACAATTTCTGAGAGTTTTTCCCAGATCTCCTTGGCAGTATTGCAATCTGCTACCTTCTGGAAAATGTCATCTGACATGGTTTGAGCCAAGATGTTCATGGCTTTAGCATCTGCTGCCTTCCACTTCTTTATGTCAGCATCAGTCCCTGAAGGAGGAGGAACAGGTGATGTACTTGTTCCTGTGGGAGGTCTTGGACAATCTGTCAATACAGAATTGAAGATGTCTTCATCAAAAGAGTTCATATAAAGTCTAATCCTTGCCTTCCATAGTGCAAACTTAGATAGATTGCACATAGGAGGTCTGGTGCTAGCAAAGTCCTTGTTTTGTGCCATGAGTTTTAAAAGATAAGTAAAACTAAGAAAAGTAACCCTTTGAGGGAAATGATCTTATCAGAGATCTTTTGATCCAGGTGTTAGCCTGTATGAATGATCAACCTCCCTCTGATACCAATTGAAAGTGCAGGATAAGATCACTCCTAACTCTAGAGGGGGGTGAATAGAGTTATTTAAAATAATTTTCCAAATAAAACTTGCAGAGAAAATTTTTACTTTACTTAGTGTATGGTGCTATAGCAAGTAATCAGAAAAAAAATAAATTCACAGCACAAAGCAAAACACAGAAAGGAGCAAGCAATCCAGATGACACAAGGAGCTATAGTGGTTCCCCAAATCTGGGTACATCCACTCTTCTATCACCCTTGATAGGAATCTACTTCAAGATGAGTTGATCAGGTGTCTTGAGCACCAGAGAGTTTTTGATCAGGTTCTCACAAACCAACAGAAGCTGATTTTGACCAGGTTTCAGCAAAACCAAAAGTAACTTTTGAAGGGAGTTAGAACCCTGTACAGAAAGAAAAAGAAAAAGAATGAAGTTGTCTTCTCTTTTCAACAAGCAAAGAGAAGCAGAAGTGGATCTGAAGTTGTTGTCAAAGCTCCCCTGAGATCAAGATGAGGTTCAGGAAGGAGAGCTCTGCACAAGGGTGACAGGTCTTCAAAGGTCTGATTTGCTCCAGCAAAGAATGATCCAAGTGAGTTGGATGGAGGTGTCTGAAGCAATCAGATTTTCTGTAAGAGAGTCTTTCAGAAAAGTTTTCACTGAGAGAAAGATGAGAAGTCTTGTATTGTTGTTCTCTTCTTGTTCTGTGTATTCTCTGTATATTCTTATTATTGTCCAAGAGAAAAATATATTTGAATCTTCTTCTTCCTTTTCCTTGATAGCCGTTGGAATTCAGCATTGATTGCTTTCCTTAACTGTCCATGCCTCAAAGGAAATGACAGGCAGACATTCCTTAGTAAATTCCTTGAGCCATGCACCAGATATTCTGTAACGGCCAATAAATTCTTCAGCATTAATTTCCTGTCAGAAGGAATTTGAATTCCTATCCAAAATCGACGGAAGTCTGGAAGGCGTCGAGCTCACAGAAAAACGTCGATCTGAGCACGACACACGTTGGTCTGAGAGTGTTTTCTGTAAGCAGAGCTGGGATCGACGGAACGTCGAGCTGAGGTCGACTCCACGTCGAGCTGAGGTCGACTCCACGTCGAGCTGAGGTCGACTCTGCGTCGAGCTGAGATCGACTCTGCGTCGAGCAGAGGTCGACTCTGCGTCGAGCTGAGATCGACTCTGCGTCGAGCTGAAGTCTACTACTCTAACTAGCCTATATGACCTATATAATAACATGGAGGTCACAGCATACAATCCCTATAGAAATATAGTCATCCTGGTCCAAATAGTAATAGGGTGTTCCAACAAAGAAGTTAGGACTGAGCTTCTTGTTTAGTCCAGGAAGGAAAGAAGAAGTAGAGTAGAGTTTTGTAGGTTACTTCCAACACAAGCATCTGCCTATTGAATATCTTATCTTATTGTTGAGAATAAGATAAGGCTGATTATTTCTCTGTTCAGGAAGTAGTAGACTTAGGGAACATATTCCTGGAGTCAAAGTAGGGATGAGTTTATCTCGGTCCAGGAAGGTTGGCACAGTGAAATTTCTCTTGTTCCAAATCAACTCAACAACCCACTTCCATTTTGTAGGATACTTTTGGATCTGAGTTGTAGGGCAGATTTGCTTGAGGCAGGATCCAGTTGTGGATCTGAGGTAGGGCTGTTTATCCTGAGGTAGGATTCTATTGAGAATCTGAGGAAGGGACTGTATGCCTGAGGTAGGTCTTTAGCCTGAGAGTAGGATCCAGTTTGGATCTGAGGTAAGGCTTTTGAGCCTGAGGTATGAGAGTCATTCTCCCTAATTTATAGGACACTTGTGCCTGAGTTGTAGGATCCTTTGTATCTGAAGAAGGGCCTTTGAACTTGAGTTATAGGAGACTCATTCTATCTAAGGTTGGGTAGTCCTCCAACCCTGAGTTGTCGAGCCTTTGGGCCTGAGGCAGGTGATCTTTGGATCATTGAGTTGTAGAGATTTGTGTCTGAGCTATAAGTCTTGGAGGAGATTTAGTGGTCTTGCGGGATCGTGTTGTAAGCTCTTAAGAGCCTACATTTGAGAAGTGTCTTGTCTTATAAGCTATTAGAAAGGTGGGAGAGAAAATGGATGTACCCATAATCTGGGGAACCACTATAAATTCTACGTGTGATCATTGTGTTGTTTTGTTGTTGCAGGTTGTGTTTGTAATGAAAGCAGAAAACTACTCACTTACAAAGCACTCAAAGAAAGAAAATTAAAGATAGTCCCAAGATACTAAGAAACTTATTCACCCCCCTCTAGGTGATTTAACTATCCTTAGAATTAAAGACTTTAAAGTGGTATTAGAGGGAGGTTGCTCAAAAATGTCTTAAGAGTGATCTCCAAAGATAGCTAAAAAGGTCGTTCTTATGAGTCTAGAAGTGAACCATAAAGAGTGGAGCTCAATGAAGCTTCAAGTCTACAGAAAGGAAAAGACCTACAATGGACTGTTGGCAGCGGTAGTAGATGAGAAAGATTATCCTATTGCACGGATAGGAATAAGAGCCCCACTGTCCTCTGTGTTCAGTGACAGTGATACAGATGATGTTTATCAAGATTTAAGAATAGAGATCATGTCCCCTTTGTCACATTCACACAGTGATTCAGAGGAAGATTATGATGATGAAGATGACTACAAATTTTTTGGGATAATAGTCATAATAGAAGAAGAATCCTGCACGGATCAGCCTGGTCCAGATCAAAGCAAGGTACATTCCTTATCTAGTACTTCATATATGTATGGCTACGAGACTAGTTTAGATTTTGATGCTTCTTCATCTAGTGATGAACATGACTCAGTGTCTGATTAATATGTCAATCAATTGATTAAAAAGTATGGTGAAATTCTGGAGGCCTTGAGAAGAAGAAAGAAGTCGGCCAAGATGCAGGCTGAGGAGATTATCTTTATACAGTTAGCTGCAACCCAGTAGTCTGAGATACCATTCCTGCTGTAATAGAAAGTGAGGGAAGTCAGCCAACTAAAAGTCATCTCAATCATCCAAATTGAGACCATAAGCTAGAAGAACAAGATCATATTAGATCTTAAAGAGAAGCTCCTAAGGGAGATAAGGATTATGGCTGAATTTAATAAGCCCAAAATTATACTGCCACTGATTGACTCCTTTAGCTCACAAAATGATGAGAGAGGCTTAGGGTCTAAGTGTAATTCTGGAGTTCGACATTCCAAAGGGAAATGCAAGGCTCTTTTAGTTTCTCAGGACACCTTTCACAAGTCAATCATCCCTTAAAATATGTATGACCAAGACTGCATGTTTGGTCACTAGAAGAATGGGAATTCTCCTTGTAAGAGTACAAGTGTACCTTGCAATGGAAGAAGGAAGGGCATGGGTTTGAGTGCACAAAAGGCTCCTTATGAATAATCTCAAATGGCCCATCATGGAATATTTGTGTTTGGTGCTTCAACCCCTACACTAAAGGAGAAGACAGTGACCTATTCTCAGGATCTTCCAGCAATAACCCAGACCAATGGTAAGTCAGTCATTAAGGATGACTTAGATAGCTCTAAGGCCATTAATATTATGCCAACTACAAAGAAGACTGCTGTTAATGAAACTAAGAGTAAGCCAAGTACTTCTACTTGAAGACGTACCTTTAGTTATGATGGAGACGACGGCCCGCAATGTTTTAAAGACGGCGACGGTGTGCTTACGGATGACCATGTGGAGAGTCGCCATAATATCCGTCCTGAACGCAAACAAACATATTAATAATTAATAATAATTTATTAATTATTATTATTAATTATTAAGTAATTTTCATGTTTTATTTTATTTTAGCATTTTTATTTTTATTGCATTTAACTAATTCATGTAATAATGGGTGCTTATTACCATCATAGGTGGTTTTAATTATTTCATTTCTTGTATTATGAAGGGTGCATATAACCATCATAACTTTTATTTTGAATTTTGAATTTTGAATGGAGGGAGATTTAGTGGTGTAGGCTATATATAGCCATGTTATGAAGGAATAATTAGAGAATGAAAAATTGAAAACCAAGAATTCAAAATTTGAATTTCCCCTCCTCCTCTCTCTTCCCCTCTTGGAAAATTCATTTCCTCCTCCTACTATCCCCTCTTGAAATTTCGGCCAAGGACTTCTCCCCCGCTCCCCTTTAATCCTCCTTCTTAGCCGCAAACCACACCAACACCTCCACTTGAAAAAAAACGAGCACCACCCTCCATTAAAGATAATTTGGCAAAGGTAATAAAGGTTGCTTCCTTTTGGATTCCAACTCTGGTGTGAAGCGACGAAGGAGGAAAAGTTTCATCTCCTTCCGACGTGACTCCGGCGGAGATGTTTAAGAGTGATCCACGTATAGGTAATCAGAATCATCCATTCTGGTTGGGTAATAAAAAATTCCTACCTTTGTGTGATTTCTTTTTCCTAGATATTCTTGTGGTGGAAATCCTTGGCATTGAATTTTGATAGCATTAATTCATCATGGTTTTCTTCGCTCAGTTTTTTTTCTTGATTGATTTAATTTCTAAAGGGTTTGGCGAAAATTCATTTTCTTTTCTTTGGAGAGATCTACCTTTTCCAAATCGTATTTTATTTGGTAGATCTCTTTTGGTACAACACCGCTTGTTCGGACAAGGTAGGTCATTTTAGCTGAAAAGAATCTTGGCATATCTCCTCTTTTCGATCCTAATCGGTTTGGCTACCTGTATGCTAGCATATAATTTATAGGATTAATTAACATGGTGCCGCATAGAATGACTGTACTAGTGTAGGATTGGATCATTAGAGAAGCAATCGTGCTCTCCCAACAGATATATCCGGTGTCAACGTGCAAGCCTACATTAATTTGGTATCATAGGGAGGTTCACATCAATTTCTTAATTGTCCCCCTCCCACTTTTGCTTTTAACACTGACACGCACTTTACACGTTCATTGCACAACATATAAATCAATTTTTAAATTTTTGGTCTGCAAATAGCGGCATAAAATTTTCAAATTTTCTCAAATTTTAAAAAAATAAAATTCTTGAATTTCTCCATCATTTTCTTAGTAATAAATCTAAAAAAACTAATTTATTTTTCATTAAGTCATTATTTTTATTAAATCATTATAAAATCTTAATTTTGGTCTGCAAATAACGGCCTATATTTTAATGTTTCAGCAAAAAAAAATTTATTTATTAATTTTCATATTTATTCCTACAAGAAAATAATAATAAAAAAAATTATCACCATTGTAATTAAGCGAGAACAAATCCATCTGTTGAATTTTAAATAGGGCGAGGTTCATTTCTCATTCCATGTGCACCAAATCCGGGTGAGTTTTCTCTCCGGTTCTCACTAAAATTGCATATGATGTATATGCTGCCCGGTTAGACTATTCATATGCTAAGTATATGGCTAAACACACCCTTAGGGCACATCACATTTATCCTACTTATGACGGGTTAGGATGGCTACAAATTTTTATAGATTGGCTTAAAGGACTAGAAAATTATTTTAATTGTCACTTATAGGACGACCACCAAAAGGTTAACATCACCCGAGATCGATTAGTAGGCCAAGCTTGCGTATTTTGGCAAAACAAAGAGCATCGTGTTGGTAGTTATAAACATACTTGGCTGGCAATGTGTCGCCTACTCTCGGATCAATTTGATTTCGCCTATCTCTGCACTACTAACACCAAGCCTGCGAGTGAGTATCATTATGGCAGTAGTTCCGTGCCTGCCTTCAAGAATGATATAAAGTAACGCCCAAACCGAGCAGCAAATAACTGATGATTTGGATACCTTTAAACAATGAAATAAGTCAGTCTAATATTATATACAACTCTTCAAGGATATAATGGTTAGGAGCGTTGGGAAGGAATTTCTTGAGGTCACCCTTTCTAAGTTTCATAGGGGGTTAAACCCCTACATCCAGGGTAAGTTTCTGCATCATGGTCACACCGACCTGAACCCCACTTTTAATGTTGCATTGGAAATTGAGAAGCACCACATTCCTAGGAGTAAAGTTCCCTTGTGTCAGATGATTACTACATGTGAATCTAGTGGCGTATCTGATCATGGCTCTTTGGAGCGTTCTAAAACGATTATACCCGTAGAACCTTTTGAGTCTCCCCTGAGTTGCCTATATTAGTCATTGACTCTCCTGTTGAGTCTGAGGCTGTGTCTAGGACTGTTCCCGTCACTAAGGACGAGGCAGATTACGCTGATGATTTGAGTGACGATGAGGAGATTGGTTACCCTAGTGACATGTATGAGGATTTATCCTCTGAGGAATCGTCTCCTCTTCACTTTGACGATTTTTCTGATTCATCGCACTTGATTATCATGGAGTCTTCGGTTGACCTAGTGTTGGTAAATGTTTTAGCGATGTTGGGAGAGTCATCTTGGGATGGATGTATATCTTAGGATGAACTTAGTGATGCACATCCGGGAGATAGTTCAATTATATTATCATCATTGATAGAGGTTCAAGCTAATTTAGATTCTCCCCAGGATTCGATTTGCCCAATCCTCTATCCTGATTTTTACGATGTACCTACATCATGGGAAGAATTGTCTAGCAAAGCAAGTGTTATATTGGAAGATTTGCCTTGTGTGGGAACGTTTTTTTTAGATGACGTTAGCGCTGAGGACCCAAAAGGCATTTCCTTAATGATATCTCTGTTGATTGAAGGCCAATATGGATTAGAAATTATGTCGGGTTCAATTTTTGCCTACTTCAGAGAACGTTATTGATTCTGATTTGGAGGAAGTATCTAGTGGGTTGGAAGACATTTTGGCTCAATTGGTAGAGTCATCCTGTGATGAATGTTTATCTGAGAGTGAGTTAGATGATGACGATCCGGTTGAGTTTTCTTTGAGGATGAATCTACTGTTTGATCTTCCTTTTGACTTTGATGACTGGCACCCGAAGGAATTTTCTTGGACGTTAAATCCTTGTTTTGACGGAGAGTATGACTTAGCTCCTCCTCCGGAATCGACCATGCTGACTCTCACTTCAGTTCCCTTGACTCGATTAGATGACTTGCTAGGACTCTCAATGGTTCTTTTTAGTCCGAGACATATTTATGTGCCCATGTTGGAGGTTGTTACTGCTTCTGACACGGATGATGTTAATTATAAAATTAGAACTTCGACTTTGATGTCTATGAAAGTCATCTTTGATTATAAGGCTCCCGTACCCCCGGATTTAACCCCGTTACCCTCAGTTTTCGGTTTGAGTCACATAGCGCATGGGTTCACTCCACACGGTATCGAGATATTTAGGCGTACTGGTAATAAATTACAGTATCTAGTTGCGTCTTATGATTATTTAAATGTTTGTTGCTCGCCGAATGAGATCACGCATGGATTTAAAGCACAAGTGCCGTTTTACTTGACTTTATTTCCACTGTCTGATAAACCAAGTCAACTCACACTAGTTTATTCCTCTCAAGTTAAAAAATTATAAAAGCACAGTAGTGAAGCGCTTTAGTTTTTGTGCTACTTTATGATTTGCACTTTACATATTTTATCAATTTCATGCTACTTTACATATAAGAGCGTCTCACTATATGATTTGCGATTTAGTTTTTGTGCATCTCGTCCTTGAATGATTGCCTGTGGGCACTATAGAAAGTTGGCAAGTTGGTGAGCTGGACCTCTTTCGGATAGTAATGAAATTAGGAGAATACACATATCATTTGAAGCTTTCCACTGAATGGGGTATTGCCCCTATTTTTAATGTTTCTAATTTAACGCTATATGTTTCTCCACCACTTGAATTATATGCCTATCCGTTTTGGTCCACTTTGTTTTCTTATGGTTTGGGTAATGAGCTTGTGCCTAGATCGTTCTCTTCATCGGTCTTCACTGGAGGTATATTGGTTGTTGATGTTGAAATTTTCTTTCCTTTATTGTCTAATGCTTTTCCAAGGTTCCCCAGGACCTTCTTTTTGCATGACAGGATACTCTAGGCTGAAGTGCTCTCATTTTCATGTGGTGATGTTTTCCACTCCTTCATTCGATGGCGTTATTGTCTGGCCTTTGATGACTCTTGTCTTACTAGATCAGAGGTGGCTCTTTTGGATGTTGCTCTTCCGCGCTGGTGCATTCAACCCAAATCATCGGTGATGAGTACTTTTGAGTGGGGGAGGATTGATGGAGACGATGGCCCGTAATGTTTTAAAGATGATGAAGGCATGCTTATGGATGACCATGTGGAGAGTCGCCATAATATCTGTCCAGAACGCACACTAATATATTAATAATTAATAATAATTTATTATTAATTATTAAGTCATTTTCATGTTTTAATTATTTCATTTCTTGTATTATGATGGGTGCATATAACCATCATAACTTTCATTTTGAATTTTGAATTTAAAATTTTGAATTTTTAATGGAGGGAGATTGAGTGGTGTAGGCTATATATAGCCATGTAATGAAGGAATAATTAGAGAATGAAAAATTGAAAACCAAGAATTCAAAATTTGAATTTCCCCTCCTCCTCTCTCTTCTCCTCTTGGAAAATTCGTTTCCTCTTCCTCCTCTCCCCTCTTGAAATTTCGGCCAAGGCCTTCTCCCCCTCTCCCCTGGAATAATCCTTCTTAGCCGCCAACCACACCACAACCTCCACTTACAAAAAAACGAGCACCACCTTCCATTGAAGATAATTCGGCCAAGGCAATAAAGATTGCTTCCTTTTGGATTCCAACTCCGGCGTGAAGCGACGAGGGCGAACAAGTTTCCTCTCCTTCTGACGTGACTCCGGCGGAGACATTGAAGAGTGATCCACGTAGAGGTAATCAGAATCATCCATTCCAGTTGGGTAACGAAAAATTCCTACCTTCGTGTGATTTCTTTTTCCTAGATATTCCTGTAGTGGAAATCCTTGGCGTTGAATCTTGATATCATTAATTCATCGTGGTTTTCTTCGCTTGGTTTGTTTTTTTTCTTGATTGATTTAATTTCGAAATGGTTTGTCGAACCTTCGTTTTCTTTTGTTGGGAGAGATCTACCTTTTCCAAATCGTATTTTATTTGGTAGATCTCTATTAATACAACACTGCTCGTTTGGATCGGGTAGGTCCTTTTAGCTGAAAAGAATATTGGCCTATCTCCTCTATTCGATCCTAATCGGTTTTTCTACCTGTACGCAAGCATATAGTTGAAATAATTAATTAACGTGGTTCTGCGTCGATCGAATGTACGAGTGTAGCATTGGATAATTAGAGAGGCAATCGTGCTCGTCCGCAGATATATCCGGTGTCAACATGCATGCCTACAACAAGTTAGATTCTTGCAGAGAGAAATAAGAATAAGACAACAACAATACCCTCTGAACAAGCAGCTACTGATGGCTTGCACTCTTTAAAGACTATTAAGAAGAGGAGATATAACATCCATGAGTTTTGGTGTTGTGGCAAAGTGGGCCACTTTGCAATAGATTGTTGGCACAACCCTTGTGTGCCAAGGGCAAGGGTAAGTCTTCATGACATAGCTAGTGTTAATCTTCCTATAAGAAAATCTGCAGGAAGGCATGTGTATTTTTATGCTAAACAGAATCTAGGGCCCAATAAATATTGGGGTCCTAAGGTAAGGTACACAATATTTTGTAGGATAGTCCTTGTGCTCATACCACCATATAGTATTTGGACTGAGGTTTCCCTAGGTGTTAGACTTGAACAAGGAGAAAGCTTGACAATCATACTCTAGTGAGAAATTTACTTTTCATCTTCCATTAAGAAGTTGAAGATGGATTACTTGACCATTAAGTTCCTCCTACTGCCCAAAATGAGGAGGATGGTGTGATGCAGTGTGCATTCCTTAATGGGGATAAAGCACATATATGCTAGGTAAAAACATTCAAGTGCTATCTAAATGGATTATCAGACCAACAAAATCAATGTATTGAAGCCTTAAGATATCTAACTGATGGGACATAATAATGATGCCACTAAGGAAGAATAGTGAGGAGAAGAACATGTAGGTTGTAATCAACACTGAGGAAAGCACTAAAAGTAGCTCTTATGATAGCAGCAAGGAAGGAGCACATAATGCATAGTTGAAAAGTTTCTCAAGTTGTAACCTCAGCTGTTAGACTCTTCAGAGGAAACTACAAGGGAAATGAATGCTCAGGGTTCAATATCTATGGGGAATACTGTCAAGCTAGATTCTTTAATTCTGGGAGCATGTTTAGTCATGGTTGCTGGAAAAGCTTGAGTTTTACCTAGAGTACCTCCATCACTGAAAATATTAGCACTACTACTAAAGTTCAGCATGTCTCTATAAACTTTGCTGAGGTTCAGAGGAGTATACTACTCAGATGGTTGCACCTGCTATGGGTGTACGAGTACAATAAATTCAAGAACTACTGGATTGCTCTAGATATTGGTGATTGAAGTTCAACAATGTCTCTAGGGACAATTCTAAGTTTGAGGAGGAAATTCCAACAAATCTCCCAGCTTAAGATAATGAGAGTGTCATTGAAATGACAATAAAAGATTCAAAGGATAATGATTTATCTGGATGAGGAGATAAATCAGGCCAAGATCTCCCTGTCCTATTTGAAGTCATAAATTGGGAGAAAGCAATGGGAGAATGCCATAATAAAGACGGAGTATGCTTTGCAAGCAGAAATGGTATACATAAGAGACAAAATAGTCAAAGTGGTATACAACCAACTCAAACAGTTACGTAGCTAGAGCCGAAGGCAAATATATTACTGAAGAAGTGGAAGAGATCTTGCTCAACAAGAAGAGACCTCCAGGTGGTTAGTCAATGAAAGAGGTCTGGCTCAGACAGAAATGAAAGTAGTGAAAGAACAAATCTTCCACCTCCTCACATTACAAGAAAGAACACAACAAATTCGGGAAGATGCTCTCCAAAGGAGATAGGTATGATCCTAAACCCAGAAAACATATTTATCTAACATAATATGTTGTTGTTGTAGCAAGGCTGGGCATGTAAGAGCCTAACGCCCAGTAAGATGAAAGGGGAATAGGTGAGAAGAAGCACCTCCACCAAAGGGTGTAAGGAAAATTGGATAAGCAAGGATGGAACATGTAAAATCCAAGGAAAAAGACGAACTACTTGGCACAGCAAGAAAGTATCCAGTCTTACAATCTCAGCTCCATGGTATTAGGACCATAACCTCCAGATAAGTAGAACTCCTCTATATTGATACTGTACTAGTGTAATCTAACTTGCTAGGAATCTTGTCTCTCATAGAAGGACTATGTATTTGTAGATTAAGTATCAGTTAGTAAGGGAACAAGTGGAAGAGGAAGAACTCAATCTTTAGTTTGTCCCCACAGTCATGATAGGGGCAAATATCTTTACTAATCCACTTGTTGAAGTCAAGTTCAACACCTACAAGGTTAAGTTGGGTTTGTTTAAATTGGTATAGCTTTAGTTGCTCCCTATTATACTTGTGTTACAGGATTTATTACTCTTGCCGGTAGACAATTCTCCATTATGATATCAAGAATGTCAAGTCTAACATTTGATATTAAGACTCTCAATTGATTTCCAGTGGTATCAATACTAAGTTTTACTCAAGTGTCCAGTAAAGGGAATGATAGTAGATGCTCATTTTTACGGGGAGCCAATTCCAGAGTTGAATATTCCTATTTTGAGGCCGCCATCTCCTATAGTGGATCAAAGATCAACACTGCTGATCAGCAGGTCCTAAGGAATATGCAGAGTATTAGGGGGAGATCAACCCTAGTGGATGGCTACTGCTATTGTAAATACATGCTGCTTCATGTTAAGAGGAAAAGCCAGCACCTCCCTTACTACGGCTCTATTTTTTAGAAGATTTAGGTGGTATATGGAGTGGCATTGGCTCAAGTGGAACGATGTTAGCAGCTAGCTAAAATACTATAGTGATGTGTTGTATCAATGTATCAACACAAAAGGTATGACTACTAAACATGTGGAATGATCACTAGGCTAATTTCATTAGTGGTATCAGCATGGGGCTTTGGCTAGGATCAAGATATAAATTCTCCCATGATCCTTTCACTTCCCTCAATATGGCTATAAAATAATCAAGAAAGGGGGATATGTGTGGAAATACTTGAGAAAGGAGGAGAGGGGTGGCAAGACTCTTAATGGGGGATATTGGAGATGTAGAAGCAACACTTGACATGAATAGGTCTTGTTGAGTCAGTTCATATTACTTAGAAAGATTTAATTAGTATGAGGAATGCAATGAGTGCATGTTGAGCCATGATTGAGTTAGTGCATATTATGATGTAAGTTCTTTTAGTGGTGCTCCATTTAAGTATAAAGTGGTATAAAGGAGAGTGCATTTTACTTGAGCAATTATTCAAGTGGTATGAGAATGCATTGAATTGACAGGTTGAGTCAATGTAGTTAAATGGATTACACTGAATTGATATGCTGGAAATTCATATAGCATAAGATAGCAGATGTAGAAGACATTGCTTACAGTTATATTATATTAATATGATTTTTATAATAATGCTTCTTAGTCTTATTATGTGTTCTACCTTCTTCAAATAGTGGGAGATTGTTGGGAATATAGCCCTCAATGTTCCCTAAACTTGATTTGAAGATGCATAACCCAAAGCACTAAGAGCATAGTAGTATTTTATGTTGTTTAAGCTCATCATGTGCAAGATGTTCCTTGGAACAAGGTTAGACAAGTTGTATAAGCAAAGGTGACAGGTGGTCACAATGTAGGGAGGTGAAGAGATAAAAAATTTATCCAAGTCCACAGGCGTTGATTGAAGCAAGCTCACTCAACGCCAGATGCAAAGAAATGTGGTTGAGTCCAGATACATTGAGTGAAGAAAGCTCACTCAATGCCAGAAGACAAAAAGCCCTAAAAGAAGACAAGTCATTCAAAGCCTGACTATTTGTAAGGTAGAAAAGTGGCCAAGTCCACAGGCATTGAGTTAAGACAGTTCACTGAACGACATACTATAAAAAGTGTTTAGTAAGGCTCAGATAGTCAAAGCTTTATCTTTGACAGTAAAGAAATCTGGCTAAGTCCAAAAGAATCGAGTGATGAAGGCTCACTCGACGCCTAAGCAGCTAAGACTATAAAATTCTAGATGGAATTGAGTGATGAAGGCTCACTCAATTCCATAGAAGAAAGCGCTACGTACACTCAATGCTCAAAGAAGTAATTGTCAAAAAATATATCTAAGTGTTTTGGCGTGGAATCAGGCTTACTCAATCAATGGCTATTGATAAAAATGTGTCTAAGTGTTTTGGCGTTGAGTCAAGCTTATTCACTCAACGCCTAGTGACAAAAAATCTGTCTATGTGTTTTGGCATTGAGTAAGGCCTACTCACTCAATTCCTAGTGACAAAAAATCTGTCAAAGTGTTTTGGCTTTGAGTCAAGCTTACTCACTCAATACGTAGTGATTAAAAATCTATCTATGTATTTTGGCATTGAGTCAAGCTTACTCATTCAACGCCTAGTGATATAAAATCTGTCCAAGTGTTTTGGGGTTGCAGTAACTGGAAGATAATCAAAGTCAATAGTTGTCATCTCCATAATCAACAGCAGTTCAGTGTAAATCTCACAGAGAGAAGGTGTAGCAAAGGATAACTTTAGTTGCAACCACTTCACAGTTCAAACAGTACAGTTTTGAAGAACATTCTCTGGAGACTGTGATGAAGATGGTAGGACTGAGCTTTTGTTTCAGTTTAGGAAGGAAAAAAGAAGCAGGACAGGGTTCTGCAGGTTACTTCCAACACAACCATCTACTTATTGAATATCTTATCTTGTTGCGGAGAAGAAAATATGGCTGGGAATTTTGCAGTTAAGGAAGCAGTAGACTCAAGGAACATATTCCTAGAGTCAAAGTTGGGCTGAGTTTATCTCAGTCCAGGAAGGTTGGCATAGAGAAATTTCTCTTATGCCAAATCAACTCAAAAACCCACTTCCATTCTGTATGATCCTTTTGGATCTGAGTTATCGGCCAGATTTGCCTGAGGTAGGCTCCAATTGTGGATCCAAGGTAGGTCTATTTAGCTTGAGGTAGGATTCTATAGAGAATCTGAGGTAGGGACTGTGTGCCTGAGGTGGGTCTTTGGCTTGAGAGTGGGATCCAGATTGGATATGAGGTAAGGCTTTTGAGCCTGTGGTAGGAGATTCATTCTCTTTTAGTTGTAAGGCACTTATGCCTGAGTTGTAGGATCCTTTGGATCTTAGGTAGGGCCTTTGTGCCTGACCTATAGGAGAGTCATTCTCTCTGAGGTATGGTTGTCCTCCCAGCTTGAGTTGTTGGGCCTTTGGGCCTAACGTAGGTGATCTTTGGATCATTGAGTTGTAGGGCTTTGTGCCTGAGCTGTAAGTCTTCGAGGAGACTTTGTGTTCCTACGGGATCGTATTGTAAGCTCTTAGGAGCTGAGATTGGAGAAGTGATTTTTATAACAAGCTATATTAAAGGTCGGAAGTAAAGTGGACATAACCATAATCTGGGGAACCACTAAAAATTTTTTGTGCTCTTTGTGTTGTTTCTTTGTTACAGGTTGTGTTTGTCTTGAAAGAAAAAAACTACTCACAAATCACTCAAAGAAAGAAAATTAAAGATAGTCATAAGAGACTAAGAAACCAATTCACCCCCTCTAGGTGATTTAGCTATCCTTGAAATTAAATAATTTCAGCCAGATCATCCTTAATACAATCTCAACTTACCACATGACCTAGGAAACCATTGATGGTAGTCAAAACTCACACTTAGAGAACTTGGCATACATATGACTCTTCGTCAGGGTGCTTGATGGGTGTTTTAATATACTAGTAAATAGTTTTGACTCTTGATAGATCTTAAACCAATAAGGTAAGTGCACTTATCATTTGGAGTATAGAATCAAGTGTCGTATTTCACGGGTCTATCATGTACTTGTACTCACACAAAAGAGCTATTATTTTATCTAACAAAATGGTTAGTTGATTTGACAAACAAAGAGAAAAATTGATTAAAAATATTAAGATAAAATGCTTAGATAAAGTCCAACACATGATCTAGAATCTCGTTGGGTAAAATAAACTTTTCCAAAGGATTAAAATACAAACTCTCAAAATAAACCATTTCGGCCATGGAGTTTCCTAATTTATGAAATTTCCTGTCTCGAGAATACTCCATCATCTAACCTTAGGTGAATTGATTAAGACCCATCAACCAGTAGAGACCCTTAAGGTTGCTTTAGGCGACGAACCCCACTATTGGCTCTTATTCCATTCCGGAAGATCTAAGTAGTCCTCTCTGGAGGATTGCACATAACTCCTTTTATCTTCGAACAATCTTCTCGTATTCACTACCTCTCGGTAAACTAGAATACGAATCAAAATTAAAAAGCATATTCATATTCTATTTATCCTTGAATGATCTTCTCATATTTTCAACCTCTCAGTATTATAGAAGCGAATCTTAGAGAAAAAAAAAGTTCGTGAAATAAGAATTTGAAGCCAATAAATCAAAGAGAAAGAAAATAGACAGCTTGTTAATTTAAGAATAGATAAAGTAAATTTTATTTTATTCTAAAGTTCATCTTGATCAAGTGTTGAGGGAAATTTATCTACTCATCATGATGTGGGAATTGTACATGACAGAAGGGAGTGATATGATTACTAAATACAAAAGATCTTAATTGAAAAAGGTTTATATTAGGAATGAAAATACAAAAGCTATACTAATAACTAAAAATGAAAAATACAACTAGAACTATCCAGAATTACAACAATTCAGCCCCAAAATCTCCCCCCTTATCTTAAAAATATTATTGGTATTTATAGAAATTTCAGCTGGGGAGTCATGCCCCATGGTCATGCCCGTGACCATGGCATGTTAAATACAAAACTACAGCAATAAAAACCCCAGGAAACATTGGGAGAGAGAATGCCAAAAGCAAATAACCGATGGTTCATGCCCCTTGGTCATGCCCGTGACCTAGGGTATGTATTGACCGAGTTATGAAAACGAGGGAAATAACGCGCTCTATAGTTAATTTGTCTATTTGTGAAGGTGTCACTCCCTCTGGTCATTCCCGTTACACGGGTGTATTTTTTGTAACGTCACGGCACAAAAAATTACTAGATTGAAAGCCTAGCTATGTCCCTAGGTTTGCTGGACTTGCCCCGCAGTCACGCCCTTGATAGGGGCATATAAATTTATTCTGACATGGCATCATGTCTGGTTCCCTAGAGAATGAGTATGGTGCGTGGGATTAGTCCCGCCTCGTGGTCACGCTCGTGACCAGGGCATGTAACTTTCAACTTTTCCAAAAAGTGCCCAAAATTCTCTACTGAGCTCCAATTAGATAATTGCATTCAAAAATAACATAAATTGCAAAAAGAAGTCAATTAGAGGTTATATAAACAAAAATTAATTAAAATAAAACCAATTATTGAAATAAATTATAAAAATAGCTCTAAAATTAAACTTATCAAATACCCCAGAATTACTCATTTGTTAGTCACGAGCAAACAACCTTCCATTGATAGTAGAAAATTTTTCAAAACTATAAAAGAGTGAAGAACCTAAGGAGTAAAATGCAATGTCTCATGCCTATGTATATACAGATCGTAGTAGAATGTCCTACACAACAAACTCATTTTGTTTATAGATTTCAAAAGAACGTCTCGATTTATTATTACCAATTTTAAAAAAAATACTGGTAAATCCTATAATTATTGTTAGGGAATGAGTTGCGTGTTTACTAAGATTTGTATTACACAATATCAAGAATCGTGGTATCCTCCAAATAAATCCATAAATGACGATAGCCATAGGCTTTCCCTTTCACATTCTCGCAACGACACAAGTCTAACTCATAAGCACAAATTATTAGGACTTATCTAAGTTGAATTGTAGGCTTTGGTTAATGGTGCAGATAAACAAAGATAAACTCGACGTCTTGTCACACTTAAACCAAAAATGAGCTTACATAAATAAATCAAAACTATCACACATGATTTTCAAGCACCAATCCAAATTATAGAACCTTTTCGTTTCACGTTTCCCACTTGTTTTCAAAAATAATTTCCTCTTTTTTTTGTTTCTCTCGCTTGTGAAAGTTTTTTTTTACTTTTTTTACATTTCAAATTTCACAAACAAGAGATAAAGAACTTTGACAATAGCCATCATACAAAGATGATTTCCAAACAATACACAACACAAAGAAAACTTTTTTGAACATGGTCATAGGTGTGGTATTAGGATGCTATTTAGGCTTTAGTGATGTTTTGGTGTAGCTTAAACAAAATATAAGATAAAAGGCTCAACAATGGTTAACAATTATAAAATGTTAGGTGCAGGTTCAAAGGCTCAAACGAGCCAATAGAAAGGCCTAACTTCTTTTCTTGCAAATAAGCTTGGCTTATTAAATTCTTGAGAATAGCTTGGGGCAAGTTGTAAACACTACGAAAGTAATAAGTTTATTCTTAACTTGGGTAATATAGCTCTAGTAAACTTCGACATACTCACCTAAATTATATTTGGTTTTTATCGGTTTCAAATAAAAAGTGAAATAAGCCATCTATAAGTAATTATAAAAATATAAGGCTAAGAGTTTGCTGAATATTTAATTCTACATAAAATTTTACTAACATGTGCACTTGTCTACAAACACAACATGACAACCAGTTTTACTCCAAAATTCAAAATCTAATAAAGTAAGAAAGCTTTCTAAGCACTATGAGAATGATTAATTCACATAGGATTTTTTATGTGAGCAAATATAGAAATACAAAATTTCTCTAATTAAAAATAAAAATTATTTTTTAACCTTGTAAACACTTTTTTAGAGATTATTTTGTTTTTTGAAGAAAAACTTATCAAAATAAAAAAGTAATTTCAAATATTTTTAAAGTGACTTATTCAAAGTAATTTGATTGAAAACAATGGTGCCTGATACCCCCCCCCCCCCCATATTTAAAACGAAATATTGTCCCCAATGTTTTGGAAAAAGAAAATTAAAAGTATAGGAAGAAGAGGTTTCCCTGAGAAGAAAAACCAAGCCTTACCAAGAAAACCTAAAAGAAGAGAAACGATGAACAACACACTATAATAATAAATTTTGTTAAAGATTTTATAATAAAATGTGGTACATGAGTTAGATTTTCTTGAATTGAAAAATAAATGCACAAAAACAACTGACAAAGATAAAAAATTGGAAAAATAATTCCTCATCACTACTATCCCCGCGCTGTTGATAATAGTCTCGCAACTCCGTAAACTCCCGGGAGATGTACTTCATGTACAAAGTGTGATGCTGCACCAGTTTAGTAAATTTCTCGTCAATTCCCTCACAAAGATAGGTCTCCATTTTAGTGCGAAGTGATAAGAACGGATGGTCCTAATAAGACAAAAGGACTTGATTAGGAGGCTGAGGATGCGGAGAAGGAGGACCGTTAGAGGTTCCACCACTCTTGTCAAGAGGGAGAGTCTCATATTCATCTCAATGGCGTGCTAACTTAAGTGCCTGGAGGCCATAAAATGATAGGGGAATGAGGGATTGAACTAGTGCAGTTGCGAAAGAGCATCCCAAACTCCTAACAATTTGTAAGGTAAGTGAGGTAGCAACCGCGGTGCACCGCACCCATTTGCACATTTTCTACATGAAGTTAGAGGAAAAGTACAAGCTCTATACACATATTTATTGGAAGTCGGTGGACCATACTATGTAAACATAGTAGGTCACGTTGGGTTACAATTCATTTATTGTCCCCGTGACCAGTGAGAGGTAAAGTCAAGAGTTGATGGATATTAAAATGGGTGGGACAAATTCTATGCTGACCTTAGGATCTATTTGGGTTGTAAGGAGTCACGTCATAGCTAATCTCTAACAAAAATTGTGTAACACTGAAATTCACTTGAAAATCCGATCGAAGGTCATTATACATAGGCGATTTGGTGAAATCTTTGTCAAAAAACCCATAAGCAAATTAAAATGGTGAAGCAAGAGCTCGTTCATGACACCTCCCATGCAGAATGTCTTGAACGTGTCGACAAGATTACTTTGAAGTTCACGAGAAGAAAGGAAATCCACGATGAGTTTAAGAAATGCAAGTTTGGTGATGTCAAAGAAGGCCTTCCATCCGGGGGTTGATAAATAACCTCTCATGAAATCAACTCCATTGAATGTCGTTAGCACTCGCCAATCAATAATTTGAAAGATGCAATAGAGCACTGTAGTGCTCCTATAACTCAGCTGTCCTCAAACCACCTTCCTCAGCCTTATCTTTAAGGCCTACAGCTCAGGCTTTTCAGCCCTACTACTTCAGGAACAAGTCCCTACTCTCAGAGTGCTAGAGCACTCCTACAACTCAATAACCTTCTAGGTACCTACCTTAGTGCCCTTCCAGGAACCTACAGCTCAGCCTCCTCCCAGGCCTACAACTCAGTGACACACTTGTCACCTACATCTCAATAACCCAACAGTCACCAACCTTTGGCACTAGGCCCTACCTCAGACAGGGAGGACAGCCATACCTCAGATCCATACTTAGATCCTACCTCAGAAAGCAGCGCTCTCCGACCTCATGCAATTAAGACCTATAGCTCAGATCCACACTTGGATCCTACCTCAGTACCCCAGTAGGGCACCTACCTAAGTGACTAATTAGTCACCTACCACTCAAGCACAAAGTACCCTACAATAAGATTTAGATAAACTGAATCGTACAGGAAAGAAATCAGGAAGATTGAAATACTGACTCAGAGATAAATCTCTGAGTCTACCTTGCTGTAATGAGAAGATATTAGTCAAACCTTCTTGCTGTAGAAGGAATTAGCCTTCTTCTACAACTAACACTTTTAAGCTGCACTAATGAACAACTATCTCCAGTTAAAGGTTGTCGACCCTTCATACAGCTATCACTTCTTACTGATTGGATGAATCAACCACCTTATTCTTCAAAGAACAATCTTGCTGAACTAGAAGAAGCTTCAGCTATCTTTGCCTTCTGCCATTTACTGCTGGACTTTGCTTTCAATCTTGTCGAAAAAGATTAAGTCCAGCCACCCCTTTTTCATTTTCTACATCCGTTTTTGTTAACCATAATCTTCTTTTCTTCTTTTCCTTTTATATTTATTGATTTGAATCAACGACAAAATTTGAATGTGGGCCCAGCCAAGGATGGTGAGCGCCACATTCCTCAAAAGAGGACAAATAGTAGCTTCTGGTACAACTATAGATTTCCCATAACAGCATGAAGTACTTGGACTAAGCTCGACGATCGTCGAGCTGAGATCGACGAACTCTGTGCTGAGCTCGATGAACTTCAAAATAAGCAACTTTAAATTTAGCACAACAAAATGTGAGCTCTGCTCGATGAACTCTTAATCTTCAAACTAAACTTGAGCTCGACGAAAGGCGGGCTAAACTCGACGAACTTTGAATCTTCAATCTTTAACTTGAGCTCGATGAAAGGTGAGCTCAGCACGATGAACACTGAATATTCAACCTTTAACTTAAGCTCGATGATCTATGAGCAGAGCTCGACGAACTACGAGCTGAGCTCGACGAACTTTGAATCTTCAAACTTTAACTTTAGCTCAACCAAATGTGATCTCAGCACGATGAACTCTGAATCTTTAACCTTTAACTTGAGCTCGACGATTTGTAAGCTGAGCTTAACAAATTGCGAGCTGAGCTCGACAAATTCTAAACCTCAAGCTTCTGAGTTTTAGCTATAGGAATGGTGAGCTGAGCTCGACGATCTGTATGCTGAGCTAAACGAACTCAGAACTCAGTTTGACTAACTCCACTTTCTGGACTTAAAAAATTTCTGCTTGCTTTGTCTTAGCGTTTCCTTCTCAACTATCTCAGCGGTTTCTTCTTCATATTTGAGACTTTTCTGTCTCAACTATTCCTTCTCAACTGTCTCAGCATTTCTTCTTCACAGCTGAGACTGTCTTCTATCTAAACAGTTTAGCTGAGACCAACACTTCTCTTAATGTTTTTTTTAGAGCTTGTCAGCTATCTCAGCGATTCTGCTGAGACATTCTTCTCAGTTGTCTCAGATATCTCAGCAGTTTTGCCTTAGATAAATTATCTGACTTCCAGCTTCCTCTTTCTGTTTACCTGTCCATTCAAGGACAAACTGCATGCAAGAACTCGAGCATATATCAAATACATTATGCCCCTTAGCATGATTGGTGATGCCTCTTCTAATCCTGAGGAACAATATAGGGCATAATTTCCAACAATCACCCCCTATTTTAATAAGGCAGAACACCCATCCATGCTAAGGTGCATCAACAAAAAAAATATAATAATAGGCCTTATGAAACATTATCATGACAAATAGCCATCCCAGTATAGGAAAAACTCCCCCTAGATGTGATGTCTTAACACTATGATTGAATAACCAATGGTACTAGTGAATTATTAATCATTAACAAGCTAAACATTATGATTAAGATATACATAATCATTAACTAATCCAAACAATAGTAGCAAACATGTGATTATTGAATATCTATGAATGAACAACATATTTATTAATCACATATATATAGATGATAATTGCATGCACATTTATCTCATCAATATAGTCAGGGCCAACTCATATTAATTTCACTGATAAAGATTTGGTATTGCTACACAATTGATATTCATTACATGACAATGATTACATAATTAAAGCGCCTTAAGTCTTGCAGTCTCATATCAGCTCTTCTTTGATGAACTTGAATCAGCATCCTTGGTAACAGCTGTCTTCTTCATGTTTTTAGCTTTGTTCTCTTGCCTCTTAATGTAAAGGAATGGCTTTTGAATATATATGTGAGGCATTTTCATAGGATTGCTCTTCTTTACCAGATTTTCTTTGAATAGTCTTTCCCTTTGGGAATTTCTTTCTAAATTCTTGATCCATTTCTCAGAAGGATAAACACTATCAAAATTCTTTAAGGTTTGACCATGTCTTATCTAAGCATTGATAATAATGGATTCAGAGGCATCACTTAGCTATACATGATCTGGATCTTCTCTATTCTCAGCTCTCCTCTTTGCCATAAAATCTTCAGCCATTTAAGTTCCTTCCATCTTTCTTTTGGCAGCAAGTTGTGCATCCTATCAAGCTCTAGCTTATGCTAGGAGGTCAAGTCCCTCTGGCCTCTTTCTATTCAGGAGGGGTAAGTGTAGCGCCACTCTGGTGCCTTGAATTACATTGAAGGCTTGTTCTTTAATGAGTGTTGCTCTCTTAGCATGGCTTCTCTCCCCCTTTCTGCCTTCTTCACAGATTGTATTTTGTAGTAGGGTGGTGTTGGCTTCGTTTTTACTTGATATGGATTGGAGTATTTTCTAATTGTCAGCAAGCAGCTAATTTTTAAGAAGTAGTGCCTCCTTCATAGAGTGGAAAGAAACATTGGTGACATGCTAATTTACATGATCTGTTACACCCCTGATCACCTCATCAGTTTCACTCACAAAATTCTTGACAAATTCTATGTCAGCTGCAGAGATATTTTGACTTGTGTTAAAGGATTTCATGAGGGTTGTCAGTTTGATGCCAGCAGTTCAAGCCCTATCAAACTAGGTGGTGACCTGTCTGTTTAAGTGAGAAGTTTCTTCATTACTTCCCTTGACTTCACTCAATAGTTCTTCCCTTAGCTTGGTAATTGATTGGTCAACATACTCCTTGTGGGTTGTGGTCTGAGCATCTATGAGTGCTTTGATTTAGTTTACTAATTCCTTATTTGAAATAGTGGTAGATAATGTAAGGTTCATAGTAGGAGGTACAACATCCTAAGAAGGTACCTTAGAAGGCTCTCCCTCAACTATAGCACCTATAGAAGAAAAAATTTCCTTAGTTAAAGCTACATTAACACTACTAATTAAGAGGGTATGGGTATTACCTATAGTGGGTGCAGACCAACTTTTCTTGTCGATAACTTGATCCAAGTTTGTCAAATCAATCTGATCATGCTCCCCCTCAGACTGAGCATCCATCTTTGGGCTTGACCTATCAAAATAAGTATCTAATTCCTCAGAAGGCTCATGGTTATCTTCTATAGTAGGGATATCATCAATTGTAGCTATATCATAAGTATCTGCCATATCTGCCTCATCTTCTACAGTAACCTCTTCTTCAATGGCATTCTTTGATACTTGTCCTAACTCAAGGCTGGCATGGATTTTATCAACAAGCACAACAGTATCCTTGTGTTGAATGTTTATAGAGGATTGACTGAGTGATAAGTCAAGTTGTAGAACAACATCAGGTAGAGAGGAGGTTCCAAGCTTTGGTTCAGAGCTGGCAGTTCTTTCTTCCTCAGCTGGTTTATTCCTTGTGTCCCTAGAGGAGTTCTTTATAGCTGAAGGTTGGCTCATTGGTAGGACCCTAGTGAATATGTGTAAAGTTTTTATGTCCATTCTTGTTAGGCAGTGAATCTTCACTCCCTTCTCCTGCTTGAATGTATCAAGGTTGGTATTCACTCGGTAAAAGGAAAGAATTATGCCCATGTTTGGAGTGTGTTGGAAATCTACAATTCTCTGGTAGTTGATTGATGACCAAGAGGTATTCCTATTGAAGATTATCTTAGTTATCACATCAAACATTGACCCTGAGATTATGTCATGTGTTCCATGTTTGCAGATAGGGGCTTTCCCTATAATATCTGCTAGCAGTTTACCTCTCTAATTGAATAATTTCCTCTGTATAGACCCAGGTTTAGCATCACTATATCCACATTATTTGAGAGCTCTGTCACTGTCCGTGATAGTGGATTCTTCATCCTTGCTAGGGGTGATGGAGGGTTGACGAAGGGCTTTGCCTAGTCTCTTAGGGTTTACTTTGATCTTCATGTCTTCAATCTTAGATTTAACATAGTTTTGAGAAGACGACACTTTAGCGTTGGAGAATAATTCCACTACCTCTTCTCTAATAATGGTTGAGGGTTCAAAAAGGGTGTACTCCAAACCCATGGTCTCAAAACTCCTTAACTCTTTCTTAATCTCGTGAGAGGATCGACTGAATCCATTCGTCACATTTCCATACCCCACCTGGAGCTCCTTTGTGATCTTCGGTGCCATCGAGTCAGTGTGGTAAGTCGCTGAGAACGTTTTAGTCTCGACGGCTAGGGTTAAATCTTTTAAGAGTGATGTGGCTTTTTGTTTCTTGTCCCCTTTATATATATAATGAAAAATGTTAAATGTCATGTCATTAGATTAACTAATTAAACATTTTTAGACTAAACTTAATACAAATAGGCTTTACGGCTTGCCCTACCCTTCTTGTTCTGATACATGTCACTTAATGCTTCTATTATACCTCTCAGCACTAATTTTATTCACTTAATGCTCGATAAATTTGTATCTTCCCTCACTGTATGGTTGTACATTCTTTTTGTCATATTATTATACAAATATTTTTATCACTTCTCGGTATAATGGAGACCTAACATGTTAATAAGCTAGTTAAAGATGCACAACCTGAATGTTGGGCTAAAGTTCACATTTTATCACTTCTAATACCATATTAACAACCTTATTTTGCACTGGTTTACATGTTATTCGGTCTTGAGATAAATGGCTACATATGTTAACAATGCAGATAATTATGAAGGATAGTTTAATCATTGTTATTAACTGGTGTGCTTGATTAGATTCATCCTAAGCACATCTAACTTAATTCATAAATTTTAAAACTTAGTCTCTATACAGGAAAGAGAGACTTACCTTAAGGCTTACTTCCTCTAGCTTTTGAGGATTACACACTTAACAGCCTCAACCTTTGTTTATTGCTTTATATGGAGCATATTCCTTGATCAATCATCCTGTCCCAGACATTTTCCTGTAAAATCCTTTGTCCAAGTACCAAGTCTTATTTAGACAGGTACTTGGACTATCCTGCAAAATAGAATTCATTTACCCTTAGGCTGTGATGACTCCCCTCGTTAAACCACATATAATAGATGGTCCGGCAGTGGCCCCACACTATATACCACAAACAGACAGCGAGGTCACAGGTTAATACCACCAACGCATCCTAACTCAGAGCATGCTAGCGTAATATTAAACAGTAGTCTGAACTTATACCAGGAATATCCACTATATATATAAACCAAAGTTATATATACAACCACTAAAATAAGGGGATAACAAATACCACAGTTTGGCCTTAAGGCCTTACAGTTCCTCTTTGTACAGTATGGATTATAGAAATCGGGGCGCAGGCGGGCCATACATGAATAAAAGAAAACATAATTAGCTAGCTTTCAAGGGCTAGCCGCAACACCAACAGCAAGAGTGGCAACAACAGCAGTTGGGGCATAAACCCTTCACTTTCCGCTCGGCTCTCCAGCACCTGCACATGGACAATCCACCCAGAAGGTGGCAAACAAGACAACGGTCAGCATTCAGCTGACCAATTTATAACAATCCAACCCCTTTCTCGGGGCAGTGGTATTCCTTCTGAAAGTTAGGGTAAGATCTACCTTTACTCTAGAGGGGGGGGGGGGTGAATAGAGTATTTTAAAAAAACTACAAATTAAAATTTAACTGGCAGTGGAAGACTTAATTGATTAATAGGTGTATTGTGCTTACAGAGAATAAAACAAACTTAAGCAAGAAGTAAAAACACAGCACACAACAAATCTAACACAGCAACCAGAAGACACAAGGATCTATAGTGGTTCCCCAATCAACCTGTGTACAACTACTCTTCTACCACCCTAGGTAGGAATCCAATGCATGAATAGTTGATCAGGTGTCCTGGGTACCAATGAGCTTTTGATAAGGTGCTCAAAAACCAAACCAGATTTTTTTATCAGGTGTCTAGCCACCATTGAGTTTTGACAAGGTCTTAGAAACAAAACACAAAACTTTTGAAGGTAGTTTTGAGTAACCCTTTTACAGCAGAATAAAAGAAAAAGAAAGTGTAGATGTTCTTCTCTGTCAATAGTCAAAGAGAAGACTAGTGGATTATTAATGTCAAAGCTCCCCCTGAGATTTGTAGTTGTTCAGGAAGAGAAGCTTTGCACAGGGTGATAGGCCTTGAGAAGATGAGATCTCCAGCAAATGAAAATTTCAACAATGACTGAAATGTGTTGTGTCTGGATTCTTGATTGATGAAGCCTTGAATAATTGAAATCAGAGATGAGAAACTGTAATCATGTAGTTGTGTGTCTCACAGATCTAAGAGATTGTTCTTAGTTTTTCTCTTGTTATCTGTTATCCTTGATAATGATTTGTATCTATTGTCTGAAATGATATATTGAAATCCAATCTTCTAGATAGCCGTTAGCTAGTCATAAATGACTTCCTTAATTAATAACTATCTCTGGAGTACAGTCCTAAGAATCATTCTCCTTTTGTCTCCTTGAAACTTGCTCCAGATTAATTGAAATGGCTACAAAATACTTTGCATTAAATGTTGGATCTGAATCAATTTGAATTCCATAACTGACTGAATTTGAAATCATGAAATCGTCGATCTCTCAAGAAAATCATCGATTTGAGCTTGACTACCGTCGACCAAAGCTCAGAGACTGGAACTTGACTTGATACAGAAATCATCGATCTAAGCTCGACTATAGTCGACCTGAGCTCAAAGATCTTAATTTTGGTTAGAGACAGAAACTTTGATTTGAGCTCGAAGATCGTTTAACCGAGTTCGACGAATCGTTGAACTGAGCTCAAAGATAGTCGAACTGAGTTTGACGCCTCGTTGATCTGAGCTCGACGATAATTTCCTTAGTCTTTCTACACTTGTAATCTGATCTAGGAGGTCTTGGGGGCAGCTTTCAATCCTAAGTTCTAAGCCTTAGACCTATTCTAGTTGAACTTTAAATCTATATAATGAGGTCAAGACAACTTTCCTAAGGACATAGTGATCCTTACCCAAATCAGTAATAGGGTGTTCCAACAATCTCCCCCTATTTGGGTTAGGATTACTATTTACAAGATATAGGAATGTAAAAATTATACAAGCAGAAACAAAAGCAAATACAATATTGCAGAATAGAGAATAACAGTATTGCAGAAGCAAATGAATAATCACAACAGATAGTCAGAGAGAGATATATACTGTTCACCTTACATAATTAGTCCTTTTCCTTGCCCTTTTTGAATAAAATTTCTCTGTTGGGATTTTGAGCTTCTTTCTTAGATCTTCTGTCATCAGCTGCACCTAGAGAGGTTTGAGACTTGGCTCTGGGGACAACTGCCTCTGGGTGCAACTTCATGTAACTTTCTGGGTCAAAGAATTTTCTAGAAGAATATCTCTTATGCTCTTTCTTTCTTTGTTCAGATAATGTAGTAATATTTGAAGTATCTTTTCCTTATTCTCTTGCTTTCTTTATCTGGTCTAATGCAGCTAATTCATTTATCCTTACTGTCCAAGAGATAGTATTGTTCTCTTGATCTTCATGGGTAACAGGAGGTTTATATCTATTGAAAGTTTCAGCAGGAGGAGCTCTTGAGGGAACAATTTCTTTTAGCTTATATGGGAATGGACCAGAAGTTGAATCAAATGGCCTTGTCTTTCCCTTTGATAAGGATGCTGACTAGATTGTCCTCTTGAATATACTCTGTATCCGCTTTGATTTGCTCTATATTGGCCTCTTCTGGACTGGTAGCCTCATTGTTGATGTCCTCTGGATTGTGATCTATCTTGAACCTGAGAGGAACTTTGAGTTGTAGCATGAGAGGTTTGTTGTGCTGAACTTCCACAAGATCCTGCATCTGGAGAGGGAGGAGGAGGAGGATTATGATGATATGTACCTTTGTCATACTTCCTCCTCTTCTTCATAGACTTCAATTGGTTCCTTGAGTATTGCATCCAGGGTTCAGTAATTGGACAGTCATGCAGAATATAGTAGGGAATATCATTATCATTGTTGACTTTTTCTTGAGGGACTCTCTTAAATTCTTTGCTTCTTGCTTTCCTCTTCCTTGTAATGGTTGTAGAGGAGTAATCAGAATCAGTTCTAAATTCATCACTGTCTGAGCTTTGAGGATTGTCATACATCTCATCAACCCTTTTAATATATTCTTGCTGTTGTTTAGTTTGTTTAGATGAAGCAGCAGCAACAAGAACAGGAGCAATAACAGAAGCTGGAGCAAGAGCAGAAGTAGCAACACTAGCAGGAGCAGCAACAGAAATAGCAGCAGGAGCAACACTAATAGCAAAAATAGAAACACTAACAACAAGAGCAGCACAATCATCAGAAACAACATTAGCTGCAGCAACAACAATAGAAACAACACTATCCACAAAAGCAAGCTCAATAACAATATCAGGCTCTAAAACACTAGCCTTTATCATTATCATATCATCAGTAATATCAAAACAAACTTTCTCAGCAGCAGTATCAACACACACATCATCAACAGTAGTAATAATTTCCACAGCCTTCATAGAATTGATGTAAGATAATATCAAGTTGGGATCATAGCTAGAGACAGGCACAATGGCCTTAGTAAGATCTTCAGCATCTTGTGCTGGAAGATATCTGCTGTAGAGATCATCAAAAGCTGAAAGCAGTGACTTAAAGTCAACTGTACTGAATGATAGAACTGGAGCTGGGGATGGAGCAACTGGCACTTCTTCTTCTGGAGTAGGCAGCATCACTTCTTCATTTGGCATCTCCCCCTGCCTGGATTAAGTGTAAATTGGATCAAGGCACCCCAAAGAAGGGCTTGTCTTAGGAGGATGGAAAGAAGAAAGCCTGGCAGATAACTCATTGATTGATTTAAGAAGTGGAGCCATGGAGGTATCTGGCAAGAGTGTTAGCCTGGAGCAAACGTCTTATATAGTTTATCTGCAAGGGAAGGAATGTCTACTTTCTCAAGGGATGTTTGAGTAGAGGTAGAGGAGAAAGGTGCAGAAGTTGATTGTGTTGAAGGAGCTACAGTTATGTGTAGAGAGGATGTGGATGGAAGTGGTATGGATGGTTGTGAAATGGGAATGGTGGTGATGGATGTCACTGGAATGGAGATGGATGGGGTGAAAGATGGTTGAGCCAGAATATCTTGTAGCAGTTGTTGGTAAGAAGTAGAAGATGATGGGGGCTCTAGAGGTGATGAAAGAGAATCATCCATAATGGAATCATCTAACAGATTGAATGATGGAAGATGGATGGATGAATCAATGTCAAGAGGGGGATAGAAATGTAGAGGATGGAATTGCTCTTGATGAGTGGCTGGAGGTAGTGAAGAGATAGTTTGAGATAAAATTGAGATGGGAGAGGAAATTATGATGGGGGATGAAATTGAGATTGAAATGGTGAATGTAGGGATTGTTGAAGAAACTAGAGGTGGAGATGGTAGAGATGAGGAGGAAGAAGGCAATTCTTCAAGGGGGGCAGTTGCCTGAGGGGAAGTGACTGGAATAGTCCTTGTGCCTGAAGTGGTGGTAGCTGAAGGACCCCTACTAGGTTTGGCAATTTTCCTATCCCACTTCCCAAAGAGAGCACAGGAGAGTCTCTTGGAAGAATTGATGTTCATATCATTGGACACAAGCAGTTGGGGGCATCTGTTATGCAAAAACCAGCCTAATATCCTCTCAAAGTTAACAATGTTCTTGTTAATCTTTTTCTTAATTAAATCAAAAATGACTTCTCTACAATTCAGATGTTTCTTATCAACTATAGCAGCCATCAAGCAAAACATATACCTAGAGATTGTATCATGAGCAGAATGTTTTGCTAACAGTACTTTTCCCACTACATCAGCTAAAAACCTATACTCCACTGAAAGGTTTTTCTTATGCAATTTGTTAGGGTTTGCTGCAGAATGTCCCATTCTATCCAACATAGCAAAAAAATCTTCTCCAAACAATTCCACTGTATCATGTCCACTACTTAATTGAAAAACTACTGTTAGAAGAGCAGGAGTAAGGGATACCTGGGTTCCTTATATACTCCCCACCACAGTATTTTGATCCAGATTGTGGGCTGTGTATACCCATTCTTTTATTTCATCTGCATCCAACTTAATTCTTGTAGACATGATTGTCACCAACTGTTGCTCCTTGAACAGCTCTACAATATCCTTGAATAACTGATCACTTCTTTAAAACGAATCCATATCTATATCAAAACTGGTATTAAACTTCATTGCGGCTAAGATGGCAACTTAAGCTGCCATGTTTTTCCTGCAAAAATTAACAAACAAGAGAAAGTGAAGAGAGGTTTGGAGGCAAGGAAAGCTCTGCAGAAAGTATGAATGCGCAAAATAGAACGACGGCCGAAAAAATGATTTTTATATTTGGGTTCGACGCAGAAAAGGAAAGATCGTTGAACTCAGTTCGACGATCAGGGCCTCTAAAGGAATCTAAAAGGTCTTCAACATCGTCGATCTCCATTTCACGATATTGGAGACCGTCGAGCTGCGTTCGACGATGTCTAACCGGAAAGAGATAGCCTAGCACTATCTGGAAAACACTGAACTCCGGTCGACGATTTTTGAGAACGTCGATCTCCGTTCGACGATCATTGGGAAAAATGTCGAGCAGAGTTCAGAGATCAGAAATAACCTAGACACAAGATAAATCAAGTTTTTAGCCTAGTCTTGGTAAATTTTAAGGATTTAAAATCTTGGATCTTAATTTAAGCTTTCTCTATTTAACATTCTTAACTGATTCAGCAAGAATGTGTGTTTCTTTTCATCCAAGGGTTTGGTGAAAATATCTCCCCTTTTCAAATCAGTTGGGATATATTGAAGTTCAATTTTATTTTTCTCAACATTATCTCTTTAAAAGTGATGCCTAATCTCTATATGTTTTGTCCTACTATTGAGGACTGGATTTTGTGCTATAGAAATAACACTGGTGTTATCACAAAATATTTTTGACTTATCTAAGTTGTAACCATAGTCTAGCAGCTGATTTTTAATCCACAATATCTGTGAGCAACAACTAACTGCTGCCATGTATTCAGCTTCAGCAGTTGATGTGGACACAGATGTTTGTTTCTTACAAAACAAGGAGACAAGTCTGTCACCAAGAAACTAACAAGTTCTACAAGTTCTTTTCTTGTCTACTCTACATCCAGCATAAGCAGCATCTGAAAATCCAGTTAATTCAAATCCTGAATCTTTTGGATACAAGAGTCCTATATTTGGACAACTTTTCACATACCTAAGAATCCTTTTTACTATTGTTAAGTGTGACTCTGTAGGGCTTACTTGGAATCTTTACACAAATTCATGTAGCAAACATTATGTCAGGTCTAATAGCTATAAGATACAATAAAGAGCCAATCATTGCTCTATATGTTGTCTGATCAACAGGTTTCCCGTGTTCATCAGTATCTAATACAACATTAGTAAGAATAGGTGTTTTCATACAGGATGCTTCAGACATACCAAATTTCTTAACCAATTCTTTTGCATACTTGGTTTGAGAAATGAATATTCCATCAGCATGCTGTTTGAATTACAATCCTAGAATGAAGGAAAGCTCACCCATGCTACTCAATTTAAATTTAGAATGCATTAGGTTGGAAAACCTCTTGCACAAATTTGAATCAGTAGATCCAAAGATAATGTCATCTACATAAATTTGTACTAGTAGGATATTTGACTTATGGGATCTAATAAAAAGAGTTTTGTCTACTCTACCCCTTATAAAATTATTTTTCAAAAGAAAGCATGCTAAGGTCTCATACCATGCTCTAGGAGCTTTCTTGAGACCATAAAATGCTTTAAGCAGTTTGAAAACATAATCAGGATGAGTTGGAGAGATAAAACCTGGGGGTTGTCTAACATAGACTTCTTCCTTGATATCTCCATTGAGAAATGCACTCTTTACATCCATTTGATAGACCTTGAATCCCTTGTGTGCTGCATAAGCTAGGAATATTCTTATGGACTCTAGCCTTGCAACTGGTGCAAATGTCTGGTCATAATCTATTCCTTCTTCTTGTGAGTATCCTTGTACAACTAGCCTTGCCTAGTTCCTTACAATAATTCCTTGATCATCCAGTTTGTTCCTTAACACACATTTTGTTCCAACAATGGAATGATCCTTTGGTCTTGGCACTAGCTCCAAAACTTTGTTTCTTTCAAATTGATGTAACTCCTCTTTCATTGCAATGATTAAGTGTGGATCTTATTCTGCATCTTGTATGGATTGAGGCTCAATTTGAGAAAGAAAAAATGTGTGCATCAGATTTTGGTTGACCTGATTTCTAGTTTGCACACCCACTAAGATGTCTCCAATCACTTGGGAGATTGGATGATCTCTTGATTTTACTAATCAACAGGGGGTGTTGATTGTTCACCAACCTGTGTTGTTGTTTCCTCTTGGGGAACAACAACTGGCTCTTCAATGTAGTTCTCACCAAGATGTTGAGTGTCCTCTTCATCTTCACTGCTTTCACTTTTTGTTGGATAGGTAAAGGTGTGGTACCCTCTTTAATTATGTGTAACCTATTCAAATTTTCTTAAAGAGAGTGTACCTACAAAGGTTCTATGGTAGAAGTATTCTTCTCCTTATAAGACATGTTAGTTTCATCAAAAGATACATGTACAGATTCTTCAATTTTAAGAGAAGATTTGTTATACACCGAATAAGCTTTACTGATCATGGAGTATCCCAGAAACACTCCTTCATCGGCTTTGTCTTTAAATTTTGCTATGTATTTCTTGTCATTATTGTGAATGTAACAAATACAACCAAAAATTTTTAAATAATCTTCTTTAGGTTTCTTCCCTTTGAGTAATTCATAAGGAGTCTTGCCCTTCAGCTTATGTATCAAACTTTTATTCAACATATAGCTTGAGCTGTTCACTGCCTCCACCCAAAAGGATAGAGGAAGGTGAGCATTTGTTAACAACGTAGTAGTAGATTAAATAAGTGTTCTATTTTTCCTTTCAACTACCCCATTTTGTTGAGGAGTTCTAGGAGCTGAGAAAGTGTGCCTGATCCCTTAACTCTGACAGAACGCTTGCATAAAAAGAGAATCAAACTCTGTCCCATGATCACTTCTAATCACAGCAATGTGAGTATTGAACTCAATCTGTATGCATTTGAGAAACTCTGTCAAACACTTAAAGTTACCAGACTTCTTCCTCAGAAAGAACACCCATATGAATCTTGAGAAGTCATCTACAACTACTAAGGTGTTAGATTTCCCTCCTAGGCTTTGTACTGTAATGGTTCCAAAAAGATCCATGTGTAACAGATACAAGATCCGAGGTGAATCACTCTTATTAAGTGACTTAAAACTATTTTTAGTTTGCTTGCCTAATTGACAAGCCCTGCATCGTCTTTCCTTCTTGTAGGGGCAAAAGGTAGTCCTCTAACAAGGTTGTCCTTGGATAGCCTAGCAATGGTTCTAAGGTTTATATGTCCTAATCTCTTATTCCATAGTTAACTTTGTTTACTAACATAGTTGAACAAGAAGATATCGACCTTAGTTGAATGAAAATCTACAAGATAGATGTTACCTTTCCTTTTACCTATCAACACAGTTGTGTTGTCCTCTGATTTGATTTTGCATGAGGATTTGTTGAATGTCACCTGGTAGCCTTCATCACAAAATTGACAGATGCTGATTATTTTTTGCTTTAGTCCTTCCACATAAGCCACCTTCTTGAATGGGACTGACCCTATTTGGACTGCACCATATCCCTTGGTCTGTATAATGTTTTAATCTCCAAATATGACTTTGGGTCCATGCTTTGATTGAAGGATGTAAGATTATCCTTGCTCCATGTCATGTGCTTTGAGCACCCACTATCCAGATACCATTGCTGGTTTATTGTTGGATAGGTCTTTACCTGCACATAAAATAATTTATTTGTTTTTGACCCAGTTTACCTTGGGCCTAGGTTGATAACCTTTAAAATTTGAAATAAAAGACATCCCTGGTTGACTCTTATAGCCTTCAGGATGATATCTCCTAGGAGGTATTATCCATTCAGCAAAAGGGTTGAAGCCTTGGGATATAGGACCTCTAGGATTTAATATTGATTTACCCTTAAAACCTTGTTCAAAGCTCTGATCTCTGTTCGACGATATCTGAGCTGAGTTCGATGATCTTGGGTCAGATCGTCGAGCTCCGTTCGAAGATCGACTTTGCAAGAGTTCAGATTTCAGAGATCATCGACCTGAGTTTGACGATTCAGCTTGAGATCGCTAAGCTCTGTTCCGCGATCGTCGAGCTCTGTTCGACGTTTTCCGTAGAACTTTGTTTTTCTTAGGTAAATCAGGATTCTTCCTAGCTACCTCTACAACTCTCTTTGCTTTATCTGAGATAAACTTTATTGGGGTTTTTAACACTATAGGTTGGCTGGATGAAGTACCCAAAGCCAGTGTACTGTTAAGTCTTGAGTTCACTGTGCTTGTGATGTCCATCAGTCTGATGCTTCTCCCATTGAGGGATTCTTCAAACATCTTTGCCTGAGATAGTTCACTTTTCAGTGAAGCTATCTCCTCCATACAACATTCCAACTGCTCAAAGAGTTTGAGGTTATCTGATTTTAAAGTGCTATGTTCAGACAATTGATTTCTGAGAGAGAAAATCTCTTTCTCAGACTTTAGCCGGTCAAAACAAAGTGCCTTAAATTCAAATCTAAAGTCCTCTGAATTGAAATCAAAAGAATCTATTACCTGATCTTCTTCAGCTTCATGTTCAGATTTAGATTCTGACTCTTTTTCTGCATCAGAATTATGTTGAGAGGCATTGATAACCATCATACATAACTCCTTCTCTTGAGCATCATCTTCATCATCACTTGAGCTTGATGATGCCTCTGATTCTTCTTCAATTTCACTCCAGGTTTCAGCTACAAATCCCTTCCTGGTGTGTTTGTTCTTGCTGGAGGAGGATTTGTCATTGTTGCTTCTCCTGAAGTCTTTGTCTCTTCTCCTATCTTTCTTATCTTTCTTGTCCTTATTTTGATTTTCTGGACAGTCAGGCAAAATGTGGCCTGGTTTCCTGCATCCAAAACAAATAATTTCTTTATTAATGGACTTGTCATACCTTGGCTTTTCATGGGCTCTGGATGACCTTTTCCTGAAATCTTTTCTAGCCATCTTGTAAAATCTTTTGGCTAGTAGACTCATTAACTCTTCATTTCCTGTGACCTTGTCTTCAGGCTATTCTTCTATAGCTTTGAAAGCAATTGTCTTCTCCTTCCTTGTTGCTGGAGAAGCTGACTTTTGCTCTTCCTCTATATTTTTATGAGCAGCTCATAAGACTTGAGCTTACCCAATAGAGCTTCAGTGGT
The DNA here is from genome assembly GCA_039513925.1 of Platanthera zijinensis. NCBI lineage: Eukaryota > Viridiplantae > Streptophyta > Magnoliopsida > Asparagales > Orchidaceae > Platanthera > Platanthera zijinensis. Next base: position 89,714,823 of record CM077087.1, on the reverse strand, counting down.
GATCTCATGTAGGCTTTTGGCATCCTTGATTTGCCAGATCCTTGAATCCCAAGTGTTGGTGAAGCACATTAGGATCTTATCATTGTGTTCAGTCAATGAGATCTCCTTATCCAAGGTTTTCAGTTCACTAACAATTAGACTGAGTCTGTTATACATGTCAGCAACTGACTCAGTTTCTCCCTTCTTGAAATTCTCATACTAGGTTATGAGATGGGATCTTCTGTCCTTTCTTTCATCAGCAGATCCTGACATAAGCTCAGATAGCTTGTCCCATATTTTTTTGCTGATTTGCATTCAGCCACTTTTTGAAATATGTCATCAGACATAGTCTTAGCCAATATGTTCATTGCCTTAGCATCAGCAACTTTCCAGTTTTTGATTTCTGCATCTGTTCCTAAAGGGGGTTGAACAACACTTGTTCTTGTACTTTCTGGAGGTCTTGGGCACACTGTCAAAAAAGAATTGAAGATATCCTCATCAATAGAATTCATGTATAATCTAATCCTTGCCTTCCAAAGTGCAAACTTAGAAAGATTGCACATTTGAGGTCTGGTGCTTGCATAGTCTTTGTTCTGTGCCATGATTTTATATGAAAATAATTATAATAGAAATAATAACACTCTATTAAAGATTGATCTTATCAGAGATCTTTTTGTTCAGGTGTTAGCCTGTAAAACAACCAACTTAGTAAAGATCTAGTTGTTGAATAACCAACCTCCCTCTAATACCAATTGAAATTGAGGGTAAGATCAACCTTTACTCTAGAGGGGGGGAGGGTGAATAGAGTATTTTAAAATAATTTTGCAAATTAAAATTTAATTGGCAGTGGAAGACTTAATTTATTTATAGGTGTATTGTGCTTGCAGAGAATAAAATAAACTAAAGCAAGAAGTAAAAATACATCACACAGCAAATCAAACACAGCAACCAGAAGACACAAGGATCTATAGTGGTTCCCCAATCAACCTGGGTAAATCCACTCTTCTACCACCCTAGGTAGGAATCCACTGCAGGAATAGTTGATAAGGTGTCCTGGGCACCAATGAGCTTTTGATAAGGTGCTCAAAAACCAAACCAGATTTTTTGATCAGGTGTCTTGCCACCACTTAGTTTTGACAAGGTCTCAGAAACAAAACACAAAACTTTTGAAGGGAGTTTTGAGTAACCCTTTTATAGCAGAATAAAAGAAAAAGAAAGTGTAGATGTTCTTCTCTGTCAACAGTCAAAGAGAAGACTAGTGGATTATTGATGTCAAAGCTCCCCTTGAGATTTGAAGTTGTTCAGGAAGAGAAGCTTTGCATAGGGTGATAGGCCTTTAGAAGATGAGATCTCCAGCAAATGAAAATTTCAGCAATGACTGAAATGTGTTGTGTCTGGAGTCTTGATTGATGAAGCCTTGAATAATTGAAATCAGAGATGAGAAACTGTAATCCTGTAGTTGTGTGTCTCACAGATCTCAGAGATTGTTCTTTTTTTTCTCTTATTATCTGATATCCTTGATAATGATTTGTATCTATTGTCTGAAATGATATATTGAAATCTAATCTTCTAGATAGTCGTTAGCCAGTCATAAATGACATCCTTAATTGATAACTACCGCTAGAGGAAAGTCCTAAGAATCATTCTCCTTTAGTCTCCTTGAAACATGCTCCAGATTAATTGAAATGGCTACAAAATCCTTTGCATTAAATGCTTGATCTGAATCATTTTGAATTCCATAACTGACTGAATTTGAAATCCTGAAATCATCGATCTCTCAAGAAAATCATTGATCTGAGCTTGACTACCGTCGACCTGAGCTCAGAGACTGGAACTTGGCTGTAAATAGAAATGGTCGATCTGAGCTCGACTATCGTCGACCTGAGCTCAGAGATCTAGATTTTGGCTAGAGACAGAAACGTCGATCTGAGCTCGAAGATTGTCGAACCGAGTTCGATGACTCGTTGAACTGAGCTCAGAGATAGTCTAATTGAGTTCGACGCCTCGTCGATCTGAGCTCGATTATAATTGCCTTAGTCTTTGTGCACTTGTAATATGATCTAGGAGGTTATGGGGGCAGCTTTCAATCCTAAGTTCTAAGCCTTAGAACTATTCTAGTTGACCTTTAAATCTATACAATGAGGTCAAGACACATTCCTAAGACATAGTGATCCTTACCCAAATCAGTAATATGGTGTTCCAACACCTTCCCTAGAAAGCCATACATCATCAATATAGCATATATTGTGCTCTCACGCACATTCAATCCATCACAATCGTCAGCCACCCGGCTCGACGATCTGTGATCTCAGGCACACTTTTGGGTACACCAGCGAACCGAGATCAACACCATTGAGCAATTAGTCTTGATGGCGCGCAGGCCAAAGACTCTTATTATGTTGCTGACGAAAGCCTAATGCCTTGGCACTCTCTTGTACATCCAACATAACGCAGGTAAAGATCCACCACCCCCATTTCTCAAATTGCCTTGCCATCACCAAGCACATCGTACTTGCGGCTACAATCAAAGGCGCGGGGGGGGGGGGGGGGGGGGGCTTAAAATTTTTTGTTCGGTTTGAAGCCTATTATGAGCTCGCAGCTCACAATAGCCATAATGTCCGCCAACGACTGGCTTCACAATCAGGAAGGACAGTTTATGTCGGCATCCTTTGCGGTTGCTAGGCGGGTTCAGCAGAACTCTCTATCTGCACCCAAACTCAACCCAAATCTTGCAGTTCATGCAGTGACAAAAAACTGGTCTTTCATAGCATACAATACAAGCATTAAAGGGTGTTTTCCTGGAATTTCTCATTCCAGTACTTCCTGCTACTTCCCTTCAAAGGCACAACCCATTGACCCCACAACCTACACGTTTATACGCGGAGTCTTCTCTGGTGCGCAATATGCAACGTCACCCTTCCATACCAACCTATCCAGATGGGCTTCACAGAGCATGCCTATCCCGTACTACACAATTCTTGGTCTAAATGCAAACTCAATTGGGGATTAGAACTATCAAACCACGGGGATCACTTACTCTTTCCAACTTTTGGTGGAGGATCCCATGATCAAGAATAAAGGAGGACTTCACATGTCCAAGAAGGAAGATCGTTACCCTTAACGATCTCTTGGGAGCCATCGAAAATCTGGCAGGTTGGAAAGCACTGCAGCACCTTTGCGTCCACAAGACTAGCCTCGGTTCTCGAATTGGACCTCAGGAGCTCCACCAATGGCTTTCCCTTCTCCTCCTTCCCCTTCCTACAAGCTCTCCCTTTTTTCTCTTGTTATGAATGAGAGAAGATGCCAGCCCCCAGTCTTATCACTGCAGGAAAGCACCTGGGCCATTGTATCTAAAAAGAAATATTTGGATGGCAAAGATTTGCCCAAAAGTCCAAATTTGACTTGATACGGCCTGTGACACGCCCATGGCATAGGCCATGTACTCCAAGAGGTACACGAACCGACTCAAACAAGGTAAGAACACGGGCTCCAACACGCCCGTATCACAGGGTAGACACGCTCGTGTCAACCGGACACGGCCGTGTGACTGGCTGTGTCACCGTTTCAACACAGGACCAAATCACCCTAGAAGAACACTGCTAAGGCAAACGCCCGTGTCCTCAGCCATGTACAAAACACGCCCCTGTGATACGCTCGTGTCATAGGCCATGCTCGCCACTCAACGCTACCCAGTTATTCACCCGAGCAGGACACGCCTTGGGATACGCCCGTCTCCCAAGTCGTGTCCCCTCTCAACGATCGTCGACCGTGTTATCTTGAGAACTCGCCTCGATGCACAACATAAAGGACATGCCCTGGGACATGCCCATGTCCCAGGCCGTGTGCACTGGACACGCCCTGGGACACGTCCGTGTCCCAAACCGTATCACCCAGCCTGACCCCATTTTGGGATTTATGATTTTTGGGGTGTTACAATCCTCCCCTCCTTAATATAAATTTCGTCCCGAAATTTGAACACAGCAAGGGAACAAACATCACAATGCTATCATGCTAAAAGAAATATGTTACAACAGAATGTACACGGTCAATAGTTTATACAAAAAGCTCAGGAAACTCGACTCACATGGTCTGCTCTCGCTCCCATGTTAGCTCCTCAAGGCCACAATTGTCCCATCGAACTTTGACAATCCCGATAACCTTGTTCTGCAACTGTTTCTCGGCTCGATCCTTGATTCAAATGGTCCTAACCTTCGTCGTTAGACCATACTCGACCGATACACGATCATTCTATACAACTTGAGCTGGATCCTTGACGGCTTTGCAAAGTTATGAGATGTGGAATACATCATGCGATCAACTCAACTTTGTGGAAAGCGCTAGCCGATAGAACGCTTCGCCGACTCGCTCCACAACTTCAAACAGACCAAGGTATCTCGGAATAAAATTTTTTAAATGCCGAATCCTAGATACGGCCTTGAATAGTTTGATCTTCAAATAGACCCAATCGACCACCGCGAACTCCACGTTACGATGCTTGTCGTTGTAGTACTTTGCTTGTCGATCCTAGGCTATCAATAGCATCTCCTGAATAGAGCGTATTATCGAGGTAGCTTCTTCGACTTCCTTTCGCCCATTCAGCTTGGATTCGCCTTCTTCTGCCCAAGCTAATGATGTATGACATTTACAATCATATAGAGCTTCAAACGGTGCCAAACTGATGCTCGCTTGGTAGCTATTATTATAGGCAAATTCCACAAGATAAATATACTCTTCCCATTTCTTACCGAAATCTTCAATCGTCCTGTTGGTTCGCTAAGTCTGGCGATCTGTTTGGGTATGAAAGGTTGTACTAAATGCAAATTTTGTGCCCAACATTTTATGAATTAGCCTCCAATCAGTTGATGTGAATCGCCTATCACGATCACTGACAATGCTCCGAGGAATACCGTGTAGTCGAATAATCTGCTCCACATAGAGGTTAGCAAAGGTTTCCACTGAATCGTCCCTCTTGTTTGGAAGGAAGTGAGCCACTTTAGTCAACTGGTCTACAATCACCAAGATAGAATCATGACCGCGTTGATATCTCGGCAATCAGTGCACAAATTCCATTGAAATATCATCAAACTTCCACTTTGGAATCGCTAATGGCTTCAGGAAACCACCACGCTTCTGGCATTCCGCTTTCACCAAAGCACAAGTGTGACATTCTGCCACATAACGTGTAATGTCTTTCTTTAGTCCGGTCCACCAGAACAACTTCATCACGTCTCTGCACATTTTTGTGCTCCCAGGGTGAATTGAGTACTTGGCAAAGTGCACTTCGAACATCAACTCTTCTCTCAACTTCCCCGTACTTGGGACGCACAACCGACCATCTTTTTATAACAAGCCATCATCCCAGGAGAATTGGTCACCGGAACCATCCTTTGCATAGTGTTGGAGACTTTCATCAAGCTCCGTTGCTCGCCAAACTCTGTCCGCAAGGTCATATTGTACCTCCATCCAGTTCAAGCATGCGTCGGCCATAGCATCCTTGTCAACACAAGATATCTTTAATGCTTCCATCTCATGGATTAGCCGCTCATCATGTCTCTACAACCAGTTTGCCCGTACAAGCGTCCTACGACTCAATGCATCAGCGACCACATTTGCCTTCTCGGGAGTATAGTGAATATAAAAAGTGTAGTCCACGAGGAACTCCATCCACCTCCGTTGCCGCATATCAAGATCCTCCTGTTCTAACAAATACTTTAGGCTCTTGTGATCTATATAGATATCTACTTTAATGCCACAAAGATAGTGCCGCCACAATTTTAGCGCAAAGATTACCGCCGCCAACTCCAAGTCGTGGACGGGGTAGTTCCGTTCATGCACCTTTAACTGACATGAGACATAAGCAATCACTTTACCAAATTGCAGAAGAACGCAGCCTAAGCCGTCCCCTAAAGCATCACTGTAGATCTCATAGCCGTCTGTACCTTATGGCGATGTCAACACAGGCACCGTGGTAAAATGACTCTTCAGCTCTTCAAAAGCTCGCGCGCACTCCGCTTCCAAACAAACTTCAATGTGGTCAGAGGTAAAGCAATCCGTGAGAAGTTTTCCACAAACCGTCTGTAGTAGCCTGCCAGTCCAAGGAAGCTCCTGACTTCAGCAACCGAATACATCACTGGTAAATCCCGTATGGCACTTATCTTTGCCAGATCTACTGATATGACCTCTCCACTTACCACATGGCCCAGAAAAGCCACTGACGATAGCCAGAACTCACACTTTGATAACTTGGCGTACAGCTTATTCCTCCGCAGGGTATGCAACACCAACCGCAAAAGGTTTGCATGATTATCTTCCGACTGAGAGTACACGAGAATATCATCAATAAATACAATTACAAATAGATCCAAGGACTCTCGTAACGTCCGGTGCATTATATCCATGAATACCGAAGGTGCATTACATAAGCCAAATGGAATTATCATGAATTCATAATTACCGTAGCATGTCCCAAATGCTGTCTTGGGAATGTCACCTTCCCGAATCCTCAATTGATAATATCCCGATTTCAAATCCAACTATGAATAGACGGTTGGCCCTGCTAGCTGATCGAAGAGTTCATCGATCCGTGGAATCGGATATTTATTCTTTTCTGTCAGCTTATTCAATTCGTGGTAGTCAATACATAATCGCAAACTACCGTCTTTCTTTTTCACAAATAGAACAGGCACTCTCAAAGGTGACATACTTGGGAATATGTATCCCTCCTCCAACAAATCTTGCAATTGGACTTTAAGTTCAGCTATTTCTTTTGGCGCGACGCGATATGGTGTGCGGGCCACAGGTTTCATACCATGCACCAACTTAATCGAGAAGTCAATCTCCCGCTGGGCTGTAACCCAACAAGATCCTTAGGAAACACAACGGCAAACTCCGACACAATCAGAACTTCACTTATACTGGTCTTTGGCTCAACAGCCTGAATAAGCGTGATGAATAACTCTGCGCCCTTCCGAACAGCACTGACGACTTGGACCGCAGACAACAAGGTCCCGCCTACTCCTTGCATACAATCGAACTTCATCTCAAGCTAGGTATTTTAGCCCAGTGTTATCTCCTTTGAGTTGCAATAAATAAATGCACACTGCTCCGAGAGCAAGTCCATGCCAAAGATCACATCAAACTATGATAGAGGTAGCACAGATGGCCTCAATCCAAAATCACGATTTCCTATATGCACTTCCACATCGCAAGTCTTATCTGCAAGGACACAACCATTCGGTAATAACACTTTTACACAATCTGTCATCACGTGACTCGGTACTCCAATTCGAGCTACAAAGTCCTTAGACAGAAAAGAATGTGAAGCCCCCGTATTAAACAGGACTCTCGCCAGATTATTCTAAATCAAGACAAAGCCTGCAACACACACATCATGCACAAGCTACATATAAAATATGCAATCACAAAAACAAACATTATCTTAACACGTACCTGTGACGACGTCACTTTGCTTGATATCCTCCTGTTGGACAAGATTGTACACTCTGGGCTGTGCCTGGGATGTAGAGGAATTAACCATTGCTTTGCCCTTCTCAGCATATGACACACCCGTGTTCTTTTCTCCTTTGGGTTGAGCAACTTGACAATCACGGGCTATATGCCCCACTTTGCCACAGGTAAAGAAGGTACGAGACTCCGGCCTCGACATTGCTCCCGAAGGAACCGTCACGTAAGCTTGCCAAGAAGGCTTGGACCTCTTGCCCCACTTCTTCTGGTAATACGATTTGCGAGAGCAGGGTCCTTTGAACTCGCGCTTTGCCACAGCCAATTCCTTCCTGCCATGAACCTGCTTCATGTCCTTCTCCAGCGCACACGCCGTAACAACCAAAGCCTGAAATCTTTGATTCACTGAACTATAAGGTAGGAACCTCAACTCATCCCGCATTCCTTCATATAACCGATTCATTTTTCTTTATTCATCGACAAAGATTAATCCTGCATACCGTCCCAATCTTGTAAATTCATGCAAGTACGCATCAACGCTATTTTTTCCTTGTGTTAGCCGCTGGAACTCGTTCTCCATAGCAATGCGTTGTGCTGCTGGTAGATGTTTTGCCAAAAACATGCGAGAGAACTCCTCAATAAATACTTATGTCAATTGCCTGCCCACCAAATGGTGTAAATCAACCTCGTCCAACCATAACCTCGCCTCTCCTTCCAACAAGAAGGTGTCCAAAGTGACCTTTTGAGTTTCCTCCGTCCTGATCGTTGTCAAGATACGCTTGAATCGCGATATCCAGTCCTCTGCCTGCGTTGGGGATCCCAGTCCCATTAACGTTGGAGGATTGAAGCTAAACAATTACTTTAATTATCGTTCTGCTGCTCGCGGATCCACAGCCTCAACCGGTTCAGGTCTGACACAAACACGATCTGGCACCAATGTCGGCGGCGCCTGCCCGGTTGGCTGAATAATCGCAAATAGAGCCTCAGCAACTAATTGAACAGTTTTCGGAGAAGGAGGAGGTTTTGGCACCTAATCTAGTGTCGCACTCTCGCCAGAGCGCTGGGCTTAAACTGCCCAGCACCACTACGATTCATCAATGGGTTGACAAGACACACATTAGCGACAATACGAAAGAAATAACAACAAAGTAGGAACGTGGAGATTCCTCAAACAAGTGTATTTGCATTCCTTAGTGGATATTCCAGAGTTTATTAGTGTTACAGCGGTTCACACAAACACGTGCTCGCCACACAACAAATGAATTCAACCACGAATTAGAAATAGGAAGACTGAGACAAGCTGATACCAAAATGTAATGACTCCACCCGTTAAACAACATCTAATAGAAGGTCCGGCCGGGGCCCCACACTATATGCCACAAACAGACGGCGAGGTCGCAGGTTAATACCACCAACACATCCTAACTCAGAGTATGCTAGTGGAATATTAAATAATAGACTGAAATCATACCATGAATATCCACTATATATAAACCAAAGTTATATATACAACCACTCAAACGAGGGGATATCAAGTACCACAGTTTGGACTTAAGGCCTTACAATTCCTCATTGTACAGTTTGGATTACAGACATGGCCGCATAGGCCGGCCATACATGAATAAAAGAAAACATAATTAGCATGCCTTCAAGGGCTAGCCACAACAACAATAGCAATAGCGGCAATAGCAGCAGTAGGGGCATCAACCCTTCACTTTCCGCTAGGCTCTCCAGCACCTGCAAAGGGATAACACACCCATAAGGTGGTAAACAATGCAACGATCATCATTCAGCTGACCAATTTATAACAATCCTACCCCTTTCTCGGGGCAGTGGCATTCCTTCCCTGCAAAGCCATACATCATCAATATAGCATATATTGTGCTCTCACGCACATTCAATCCATCACAATCGTCAGCCACCCAGCCCAACGATCTGTGCTCTCAAGCACACTTTTGGGTACACCAGCTAACAGGGATCAACACCATTGAGCATCTAGTCTTGATGACACGGAGGCCTAAGACTCTCATTATGTTGCTAACGAAACCCCAATGCATTTGCACTCTCTTGTACAGCTAACATAATACAGGTATAGATCCACCACCCCGCGTTGCTCAAATCTCTTTTCCATCACCAAGCACATCGTACTTGCGGATACAACAAAAGGCACAGGTTGGCTTCACCTTCCAAGTTCGACAAGAAGCCTTATAAGAGCTCGCAGCTCACAAAAACCATAATGTACGCCAAGGACTGGCTTCACTGTAACACCCCTGTCCGTCGCATAGCATATAGCAGTAGGTCCGGCCGGGGCCCGACGCCATATACTACAGACAGATCGGAAGGTTACGAATATGGACAATCATTCCAACCAATTTAACAACAATGCCTACACAACGCATTCTAATGGAAGCATTTTTAAGTTAAGCAAAGAACCCATATAGGCATGAATGTCCACTAGTAATAAATACCACAAAGGAATGACGAACAAGAAAATACACAAAAGAGTTCACGGCCTTAAGGCCTTACAAAAGTGTTCGCTTAACAAGATAGCGTCTTTCATACATCGGCGCGCAGGCCGGCCATACATGAATATGAAAAAAAAGCTAATAACTAAGCCTTCGAGGGCTGGCGCTGCAACTTGGGCTTTAGCCCGCTATTTGCCGCTTGGCTCCGCAGCAGCACCTGTAGAAAGCAACCCACCCAAGAGGTGGCAATACAAAAGGGCAACGGTCAGCAAAGCTAACCAAATTATAACGACCCCGTCCCGTTTCTCGGGACGGCGGTGCTCCTTCCCTGCATATAAAACTACCATAGCAATTTTATAAAGTATTCTATTCGCCACAAGTGTCGGCACGCACGGCCGTACACTCCGTGCTCTCAGGGCACTAATCGGTGAACCCGGTCCGGACCCAGTCCGACACCGCAATTCCACCACCATCCCTCGGATGGCAACTCTCGTGAGCATTTAGCCCTTTCAGCCGAAGCCTAGGCCCGTTTCCAGCCCCCCGGGAAGTCCCATGTACTTTAGGTCGCTTCTACCGAGACCACTTGGAATGGGTAGAGTTCCACCCGCCCGTTGCTCACTTCACCACGGCCATTTAGCCATCGGTGCGGGCCAAGTTTCTCCTCATTCCCACAATCAATCAAAATACGCACATAACCCCGTTATGTACCGATTTGCCCTCCAAGGCAACATCGTGGCGGCAATGCGATTCCGCCCAAGCTTTCCGGGTGCGCCTCGAGGTTAACCCCCAAGGATCCCTGTATGCAATCTACCGCGTAGAAATTTCGGAAAACTAAAATCATCGGCGCGGAGTCTTCTCCGGCCATGCAATGCAAACATCACCGATCCGTGTTAAACCCGAATAGGCTTCACACACAATGCCTACGCCCGTACTCCGATTCCGAGCTCTAACAACGGGGACTTTACATATCTACCCGAAGGGGTTCCGCGCCTCAATGCTCACTCGCGAGAGGGGGGATTTCCCCATGCATAGAAAGAAGGGCGACTACACATGCCCTATGAAGAGGATCGTTACCCTTGCGTTCTTCCGCGGCGCCATCGCAAACTACGCGGCTAGAAAGCTTCGCAACGTCGTCGCCTCCGCGGATCTGGGCTCGGATCGCGATTTGGAGCTTCGAACCTCCTCCGGCGGTCGGATTTTGGCCTCACACCACCAAGGGAGCTCTCCCCTCTCTCTAAAATGTAGAAAGAGAAACTCAAGTTGAAATGAGGGTTTCTCCCCCCATTTCCCGGCAAATAACCCCCCAGGAGCAGCCCCCACGGTCAGATCCAGATCCAAGGGAATGAACGGCCGAGATTAGATCCAAAATAATAAAACCTGGGTCGAACACGGGTTGGCACACGGTCGTGTGCCTGGCCGTGTAGCTCATTCGCCGATCGACACGGGTCCTGACACGGCCGTGTGCCACGGGCCGTGTTACCTGGAGCTTCAGGAACGATCGTCGGGCTTCATGAACACGGCTTCGAACACGGCCGTGTTCGAGGCCGTGTGCCCCACACACGGCTTGAGACACGGCCGTGTGTCTCAGGCCGTGTCCTTCTCTGACTCGAGACTGCACAAAACCACCAAAGACCACTGAACACGGGTAGGCACACGGCCGTGTGCCTGGCCGTGTGCCCCTGTTCAGGCCTCCAAAAGTGCTCTTTGATCGCCCCGCGATCATCTCCGAGGTTGGGGTCTTACAACTCCCTCCCCCTTAAGAGAATTTCGTCCCGAATTTAAGAACAGAGACTACACAGAAAAATAAACATAACGAGTACCTGAGGGGAACAACTCGGGGTACTCCTCGCGCATTGTCTGCTCTCGCTCCCAAGAGAGCTCCTCGCGTCCGCAGTTATCCCAACGGACCTTCACCATTCTGATTTCCTTGTTCCGAAGCCGCTTGACTTCGAAATCCTCAATAGATATGGGCTTGACTTTCGTTGTCAATCCTTCCTCAACCGGTACTTGGTCGGCCGCTAACACCTGCGAAGGCTCTTGCACTGCCTTCCGCAAAACCGAGATGTGGAATACATCGTGCAAAGCACTCAACTATGCTGATAACCTCAACCTATAAGCTGCTTCTCCGATCCGCTCCAGAATCTCATATGGCCCAAGGTACCTCGGACTCAACTTTTTCAAGCGTCGAATCCGTGAGACACCCTTGAACGGCTTGATCTTCAAGTACACCCAATCGCCAACACTGAATTTCACGTTCCTATGCTTGGCATTATAATACTTGGCTTGCCTATCCTGGGCAATCCGCAACCGCTCCCATATAGTATGCACTAAAGAAGTGGCATCTTCAATGTCTTGACGCTGATAAAGCTTGGATACACCCGTTTCTAACCACGACAACGGCGTGCGACATTTTCTTTCGTAAAGAGCTTCGAACGGCGCCATCTGAATGCTTGCTTGATAACTATTGTTATACGCAAATTCGACCAAGTATAGGTGGTCCTCCCACCTCCTTCCGAAGTCCAACGTACACATGCGGAGCATGTCTTTCAAGGTTCTGTTGACTCTCTCGGTCTGGCCATCCGTCTGCGGATGAAACGTCGTGCTAAACTTCAGTTTGGAGCCCAACATTTGATGCACTAGCCTCCAGTCATTGGACGTGAAATGCCCATCGCGATCACTCACAATACTGCGGGGCACCCCGTGCAAGCGCACAATGCTATCCACATAGAGCTTTGCCAACTTCTCTACTGGATCATCCTTCCTCATTGGTAAGAAATGCGACACTTTCGTCAATCTGTCAACGATCACCCAAATGGCGTCGTTTCCCTTCTGCGATCTTGGCAATCCATGCACAAAATCCATTGATATGTCGTCGAATTTCCACTCCGGTATAGGCAAGGACTTCAGAAATACGCCCGGCTTTTGGCACTCCGCCTTCACCAAGGCGCACGCTTGACATCTGGCCACATACAACGCCACATCTTTCTTAAGTCCCGGCCACCAAAACAACTTTTTAAGATCACGATACATCTTCGTGCTCCCTGGGTGGATTGAGTACTTGGTATGATGAGCCTCGTACATCAGCTCCGCCCAGAGGTTGCCCCCACTCGGGACGCACAAACGATGATCCTTCCTTAATAACCCATCTTCTACTGAGAACTGGGAATTTGACCCATCCAGAGCGGCCTCCAAAAGCTCCATCATGGAGTCATCCAACTCCAATGCCTGCCGAACCCGGTCAGCCAGGTCATACTGTACCTCTGTCCAGTTTAACATTGCCTGGGCGCTCGACTGCTTGTCAACGCAACAGATCTCAAGCTTCTCCAACTCCCGTACTAGCCGCTCATCATGCACCGACAACCAGTTGGCTTGGGCGGGAGCCCTGCGGCTCAGCGCATCCGCAACTGCGTTGCCCTTCCCGGGTACATAATGTATCTTGAAAGTGTAGTCCCCCAGGAACTCCATCCACCTCCTCTGCCTCATATTGAGATCCTTTTGATCCAACAAGTATTTTAGGCTCTTGTGATCGGTGTATATGTCGACCCTTACTCCGTATAGGTAGTGCCTCCACAACTTGAGTGCAAATATCACGGCCGCCAACTCCAAGTCGTGCACCGGATAATTTCTTTCATGCACCTTTAGCTGACGCGATCCATACGCTATCACGCTACCATGCTGCAACAACACGCAGCCCAAGCCACTACCCGAAGCGTCGCTATACACCTCAAAGCCCTCGGTCCCACTCGGCGAACTAAGCACTGGCGCCGTGGTCAACCGCCTCTTCAGCTCCTCAAAAGCTTGTACGCACTATTGCGTCCACAAGAATTTCTGATCCTTCCTTGTCAACTTCGTGAGAGGTAACGCTACCCGCGAGAAGTTCTCTACGAAGCGCCTGTAATATCCGACAAGCCCGAGAAAACTACGGACTTCCGCGGCAGAAGATAACGCAGGCCACTCCCGTATCGCAACAATCTTCGCCGGATCCACCGCTATACCTTCCCCACTCACTATATGACCAAGGAACGCTACCGAGGGTAGCCAGAACTCGCACTTGGAGAACTTTGCGTAAAGCTCATTCCTCCTCAAAGTCTCCAACACCAAATGCAAATGCTTGAAGTGGTCTTCTTCGCACTGCGAGTATACCAAAATATCGTCAATAAAGACGATCACAAAGCGATCGAGGAAATCTCTGAACGTCCTGTTCATCAGATCCATAAACACCGATGGTGCATTCGTCAGTCCAAACGGCATGACCGTGAACTCGAAATGCCCATACCTCATACTGAACGCCGTCTTCGGGATATCACACTCCCTGATCCTCAGCTGATAGTACCCCGACTTCAAGTCCAACTTGGAGTATACAGACGATCCGACTAACTGATCAAAGAGATCATCAATCCTGGGGATCGGGTACTTGTTCTTCTCCGTCAACTTGTTCAATTCTCTGTAGTCGATGCACAGCCGCATACTACCGTCCTTCTTTTTAACGAAGAGGACCGGTGCGCTCCAAGGCGACGAACTTTGACGCACATAACCTTGCTCCATCAGCTCCTCCAGCTGAACCTTCAACTCCGCCATCTCCTTTGGCGCCAACCTATAAGGAGCACGTGACACGGGTTTGGCACCCGGCACGAGCTCGATCGTAAAATCAATCTCTCGCTGCGGTGGGGCTCCAGGAAGGCTATCTGGGAACACATCTGGGTACTCGCATACCACGGGGATCTCATCCAAAGTGGACTTCGGCTTTGCGGCCTCCACTAATGCGAAGAATAGCTCTGCACCAGCACGAACCGCCTTCACCACCTGAAGAGCAGACATCAGTGTCTTGCTCGACCCCTTAAGCCCCTCGAAAGTAGTCTCCCGCCCTACACCCAGCTTGACCTCCTTACGGTCGCAATCGATCCAAGCCTTCTGCTCTGACAGCCAATCCATTCCAAAGATAACATCGAACTCTACTAACGGAAATAATGACGCTAGCAAGTCGAACTCTTGGCTCCCTATGTGAACCTTCACGGCGCACACTCTGTCCGCACGCATCGAGCACCCATTCGGTAGCAACACATCTAACTTGTCCTTCGCCATCGAAGAAGGGACTCCGATGCGCGATATAAACTGTTCGGACAAGAAAGAATGCGAAGCACCAGTGTCGAACAGTGCCCGTGCCGGACTATCGCTAATCACCACAAAGCCTAAGCAAAAGACATTAGCTTAACAAGCAATAGGTAATAGTATTCTCAAGTCAACTTGCATAAATTAACTCATACCTGTCACCACATCCGCTTGCTTGATGGCCTCCTGCTGGCCCAAGTTGTAGACTCTAGGCTGAGTCGGAGCATAGTGGGACGCGGTCGACTCCACCGCTTTGCCCTTTTCCTCATAGGTAGCTCCTTGTTTCCTTTCGGACATTGAGCGTCCACTCCAGCAGTCACGGGCAAAGTGCCCCGGCTTTCCACACGTGAAGCAAGCGCCCGGGGTTCGATTGGTAGTTGCCCCCGAGGCACCTGCAGAAGGAGCTGGACCCGACGTCCTAGACTTCTTGGAGAATCTGCGGTAGCCCGACTTCGATGTAGTCGGCGCCTTGAACTCTGATCTCTTGCCACCAGATTCCCTCTCCTTCTTCGCTTGCACGTTTCTCATATCCTTCTCCAAGGACCGGGCCGAACTGACCAGGGTCATGAAACCCTGTGCCTTGGGCCCCGACAGTAGCAACCTCAAATCATCCCTTAGCCCTTCATAAAAGCGGCTCGTCTTGCGCTCCTCGTCTGCGAAGGTAGCGCCGGCATATCTCCCCAACCGAGTAAACTCGTGGAGGTATTCATCAACGGTGTTATCACCCTGCACCAACTTCTGGAATTCACTCTCTAGCGCGATCCTCTGCGCCGAGGGGAGGTATCGAGCTATAAATAGTCTCGCAAACTCCTCCATCGGGACTTCGGCCAATGGCCTTCCCCTCAACTGATGCAGCTCTAGGCCCTCCCACCACAGTCTCGCGTCTCCATCCAAAAGGAACGTCGCTATAGTGGTCTTCTGCAACTCTTCAGTTTCCGTCGCAGTCATCACCCTGTTGACCCTTGAGAGCCAATCCTCTGCTTGGGTCGGGGTTTCTGCCCCCGTGAACACCGGTGGATGAAAGCCCATGACATGCTTCAGTTGTCTTTCAGTTGCTCTCTGCGGCAACTCTGGCTCCAACACAACTTGCTCAACCCTCCTTTGCTCTGCCGTCTGAAGCGGTACTTGCTCCACAGCAGGAGCAGGCTGCTGCACCTGCCTTGCAGGCTGCGCATTAATCATTGCCATGACCGCTTCCGCCACCAACCTAATGGTCTCGGCAGACAAAGGTGTTGCAGGCGTATCGCTTGGCGCACTGCTCGCCTCAGAACCTGGCCGTTCAGACGGCCCAGCGCCACTTCTGGTCACCTATATTCGTGCAAAAACACTGATAAGCGACCAAACACTACTGCAAACAGCAATTAAAGGAACACGCAGGTTCCTCAACAAGTGTATTTTCATTCCTAAGTGGACATTCATGGGTTCTTTTTCATGTTATAACGATGACGCACGTGACCGTGCTCACCACCCCTTAAAAGAATTCGTCCGCGAATTCCAATAAGTTAGACCGAAACCGGTAGTCTGATACCAATTTGTAACACCCCTGTCCGTCGCATAGCATATAGCAGTAGGTCCGGCCGGGGCCCGACGCCATATACTACGGACAGATCGGAAGGTTACGAATATGGACAACCATTCCAACCAATTTAACAACAACGTCCTACACAACGCATTCTAACGGAAGCATTTTTAAGTTAAGGAAAGAACCCATATAGGCATGAATGTCCACTAGTAATAAATACCACAAAGGAATGACGAACAAGAAAATACACAAAAGAGTTCACGGCCTTAAGGCCTTACAAAAGTGTTCGCTTAACAAGATAGCGTCTTTCATACATCGGCGCGCAGGCCGGCCATACATGAATATGAAAAAAAGCTAATAACTAAGCCTTCGACGGCTGGCGCTGCAACTTGGGCTTTAGCCCGCTATTTGCCGCTTGGCTCCGCAGCAGCACCTGTAGAAAGCAACCCACCCAAGAGGTGGCAATACAAAAGGGCAACGGTCAGCAAAGTTGACCAAATTATAACGACCCCGTCCCGTTTCTCGGGACGACGGTGCTCCTTCCCTGCATATAAAACTACCATAGCAATTCTATAAAGTATTCTATTCGCCACAAGTGTCGGCACGCACGGCCGCACACTCCGTGCTCTCAGGGCACTAATCGGTGAACCCGGTCCGGACCCAGTCCGACACCGCGATTCCACCACCATCCCTCGGATGGCAACTCTCGTGAGCATTTAGCCCTTTCATCCAAAGCCTAGGCCCGTTTCCAGCCCCCCGGGAAGTCCCATGTACTTTAGGTCGCTTCTACCGAGACCACTTGGAATGGGTAGAGTTCCACCCGCCCGTTGCTCACTTCACCACGGCCATTTAGCCATCGGTGCGGGCCAAGTTTCTCCTCATTCCCACAATCGATCAAAACACGCACATAACCCCGTTTTGTACCGATTTGCCCTCCAAGGCAACATCGTGGCGGCAATGCGATTCCGCCCAAGCTTTCCGGGTGCGCCTCGAGGTTAACCCCCAAGGATCCCTGTATGCAATCTACCGCGTAGAAATTTCGGAAAACTAAAATCATCGGCGCGGAGTCTTCTCCGGCCATGCAATGCAAACATCATCGATCCGGGTTAAACCCGAATAGGCTTCACACACAATGCCTATGCCCGTACTCCGATTCCGGGCTCTAACAACGGGGACTTTACATATCTACCCGAAGGGGTTCCGCGCCTCAACGCTCACTCGCGAGAGGGGGGATTTCCCCATGCATAGAAAGAAGGGCGACTACACATTCCCTATGAAGAGGATCGTTACCCTTGCGTTCTTCCGCGGCGCCATCGCAAAGTACGCGGCTAGAAAGCTTCGCAACGTCGTCGCCTCCGCGGATCTGGGCTCGGATCGCGATTTGGAGCTTCGAACCTCCTCCGGCGGTCGGATTTTGGCCTCACACCACCAAGGGAGCTCTCCCCTCTCTCTAGAATATAGAAAGAGAAACTCAAGTTGAAATGAGGGTTTCTCCCCCCATTTCCCGGCAAATAACCCCCCACGAGCAGCCCCCACCGTCAGATCCAGATCCAAGGGAATGAACGGCCGAGATTAGATCCAAAATAATAAAACCTGGGCCGAACACGGGTTGGCACACGGCCGTGTGCCTGGCCGTGTTGCTCATTCGCCGATCGACATGGGTCCTGACACGGCCGTGTGCCACGGGCCGTGTTACCTGGAGCTTCAGGAACGATCGTCGGGCTTCATGAACACGGCTTTGAACACGGCCGTGTTCGAGGCCGTGTGCCCCACACACGGCTTGAGACACGGCCGTGTGTCTCAGGCCGTGTCCTTCTCTGACTCGAGACTGCACAAAACCACCAAAGACCACTGAACACGGGTAGGAACACGGCCGTGTGCCTGGCCGTGTGCCCCTGTTCAGGCCTCCAAAAGTGATGTTTGATCGCCCCGCGATCATCTCCGAGGTTGGGGTCTTACATTCACAATCAGAAAGGGGAGTTAATGCCGGCGTCCTTTGCGGTCACTAGGAGGGTTCAACAGAACTCTCTATCTAAACCCAAACTCAACCCAAACCCTACAGTTCATGCAGTGCTAGAAAACTGTTCTTTTATAGCATATAATAAAGCATTAAAAGGGTGTTTTCCTGGAATTTCTCATTCCAGTACTTCCTGCTACTTCCCTTCACAGGAACAACCCATTGACCCCATAACCTACATGTTTATACGCATAGTCTTCTCTTATGCGCATTATGGAACATCACCAATCCAGACCAACCTATCTAGATGGGATTAACACATCATGCCTACCCCGTACTACATAATTCTGGGTCTAAATTCAAACTCAATTGGGGATCACAACTATAAACCCACGGGGATCACTTACTCTTCCACCTTTTGGTGGAAGATCCCATACTCATGCATAAAGGAGGACTTCACATGTCCAAGAAGGAAGATCAATACCCTTGACTATATCTTTGGAGCCATAAAAAACCTGGCCGATTGGAAAGCACCACAGCTGCTTTGCCTCAACAAAACTAGCCTTAGATCTCGAATCGGACCTCCGAAGCTCCACCAATGGCTTGCCCTTCTCCTCGATCTCCTTCCTCCAAGCTCTCCCTTTTTCTCTCTTGGTATAAATGAGAGAAGATGCCAACCCCCAGTCTTATCACTACAGGAAAGGACCCGGGCCATTGGATCCAAAAAATAATAATTAGGCGGCTAAGATCTGCCAAAAAGTCAAAATTTGACTTGACACGGCCTGTGACATGCCCGTATACTCCAAGTAGTACATGAACCGACTCAAACCAGGTCAGAACACTGGCTCCAACATGCCCGTGTCACAGGGTAGACACGCCCGTGTCAACAAGACACGATCGTGTGACTGGCTGTGTCACCCTTTCAACATAGGACAAAATCACCCGAGATGAACACGGATAAGGCACACACCCGTGTCCTTAGCCGTATACAGAAAATGCCCCTATGACACGCCCATGTCACAGGCTGTGCTCTCCACTCAACGCTACCCGGTTAGTCACCCGAGCAGGACATGCCCTGGGACACGCCCATATCCCAGGCCGTGTCACCTCTAAACGATCATCAACCGTGCTATCTCAAGAACTCGCCTCGACGCACACCGTAAAGGACAAGCCCTGGGACGCGCCCGTATCCCATGCTGTATGCACTGGACATGCCCTAGGACACGCCCGTGTCAAAGGCCGTGTCACGTAGCCTGACCCCCTTTTTGGATTTTTGGTTATTGGGGTGTTATTTAGGCACCCAACAATAGTTGGGTCCTAGGTTCTTGTTAGTATTATAAAACTTTAGCCCAACTATCTGCCTGGACTGAGCACCTTTCTATCAACTAGCCACATTCAGGTTGTTCCAACAATAAATAGCAAAGTGGCCCACCTTCCCATAACACCAACATTTATCAATGTTGTATCTTCTCTTCAGGACAACACAGAATTGCTATCCATGAGGGATGTGAGCAGCTCCAAATTTTGCTGGAGAAGCATTGCATGATGTTGCATCATTCTTCCTGAATGAAGGTGCTGGGGAACTAAATACAGCTGGTATTGGATGGGCCAATTGTATTTTTGGAGCCTGCCATCTAGTGGTCTCTCTCATTTCTTTAGATATAGGATATTTGGATCCAAATCTATAGAACATATCCTAATCTTTATGGCTAGAGTGGACACCATCACTTATTCGTTGATCATGTGTCTTTTCTCTACTGGTAGAGCACACATTAGATTGATCCTTGAGATGAGATCCAACCTTAACAGTCTTAGAAGGTAAATTTTCCTTTTGAAACACTGTCCTCTTTTCAGGGAATTTAGATTTGAAATGTTGATTAATGTGATTAATAACCAGCTTCTCTTGGACTTGGCAAGTTGCAGCTTTTGACAACTAACCCTGTGACTGAGAAGGGTTAATCACAATCCCCAACTTCTATGTTAACTTTTGTTCCAGATATCTAATATGCTTGTTCTTCTCTTCTAGAAGCATGGTGTTGGAACACCCTATTACTAATTTGGGCAAGGATCGCTATGTTATTAGGAAATTGGTTTGACCTAGTTGTATAATTGAAAAAGGTCTACTTAGAATGATTCTAAGGATTAGAACTTAGGTTTGGAGTTGCCCCCAGACCATTCAAAGATCAGGATTCTTTACTGAGACAAAGACAATTTTCGTCGAGCTCAGGTCGACAAAACGTCGAACTCAGTTCGACGTTCTCTGAGCTCAACTCTGCAAGTCGTCGAACTCCGGTCGACGATCTTCGAGCTCAGATCGACGCTCTGTTTTCAGCTATTTTCTAAGTCGCTGAGCTCAGTTCGACGATCGTATAGCTCAGTTCGACGTTTTCTGTCTGCTGTTTAAATCCAATCTTTTAGCTCAGTTCAACGATCGTAGAGCTCAGATCGATAATTTCTGTGAGAGATCGACGCTTTCAGAATTCGAATTCAAGAACAGTTATGGAATTCATTCAGATTCATTCAGAGTTCTTTCCTGTATTTATTGCAAAGGATTTTCTAGCCGTTTCAAGCAATCTAATGCAAGTTTCAAGGAATACTAAATGGAATGTTACTTAGGACTTTCCCCAGAGACAGTTGTCATTTATGGAAGTCATTTATGACTGAGTCGCGACCATCTAAGTCAGAATCTGATATACTCCTACAGAATATGTTTTTGAATAGCACAGATCACATATAATTATAGAGACAAGAGATATACAGCAGAATTAGATTGAAAGAGACACAGAAGAGTGAACAATAGAAACTCTCTGATCAAGAGTTCATCTTCTGAGATTTACAAATTAACTGAATCCCAAATCTTCAAGAACACAAGAAAGTTTTCTGTGGAGGAAATCTTCTGCTACTCAACTCCTCCAAATCATTAAGTGTTCAAAAGCTTAAACATCAAGAACTCCAGACATCAAACATTTCAGCATCTGCGGAAATCATCAATTGCTGGAGATCTGAAGCAACTGAAGACCTATCACCCTAGCAAAGCTCACCTTCATGAACCCTTACAGATCTTATGGGGAGCTTTGACATCATCATCCACTTGTCTTCTCTAAGATAGTTGACAGAGAAGAACACTCAACTTTTTCTTTCTTTTTCCTTTCCCTCCTGTAAAAGGGTTTTTCAAAACTCCCTTCAAAAGTTCTGAGACATGTTTCTGAGACCTTGTCAAAACTCAGTGGTGGCAAGACACCTTATCAAAAAATCTAGTTTTGGTTTTTAAGCACCTTATCAAAAGCTCATTGGTGCCCAGGACACCTGATCAACTGTTCCTGTAGTGGATTCCTACCTAGGGTGGTAGAAGAGTGGATGTACCCAGGTTGTTGGGGAACCCCTATAGTTCCATGTGTCATCTGGTTACTATGTGTTTGACTTTACTGTGTGCTGTGTGATTTCTTAGTTCTTGATTTAGTTTTTATTTCATTAAAAGCACCTTACACATATACATAAATTATGTCTTCCACTGCTTTATAGTTTTAATTATAAATTATTTTAAAATACTCTATTCACCCCCCTCTAAAGTTAAGGTAGATCTTTTCCTCACTGTCAATTGGTATCAGAGGGAGATTTATTATTCAACATCTAAATTTTCAACAGATTGATTGAACAGGCTAACACCTGAACAAAAAGATCCTTGATAAGATAAACCTTCTATAGAGGATAGTTATTACATTTTGTATTATATTTATTTCCATACAAAAACCATGGCACAGAACAAATATTATGCTAGCACCAGACCTCTAGTGTGCAACCTTTCTAAGGTTGCACTTTGGAAGGCAAGGATTAAGCTTTACATGAATTCTATTGATGAGGACATCTTTAATTCTGTTTTGACAGTTTGTCCAAGACCCACAGTGATCAAAAGTACAAGTGTTGTTCTACCTCCTTCAAGAACAGATACAGAAATAAAGAAATGGAAAGTTGCAGATGCAAAGGCTATGAATATTCTTGCTCAGACCATGTCTGATGAGATATTCCAAAAGTTGTCTGAATGCAGTTCAGCAAAAGAGATATGGGACAAGTTATCTGAAATTTTCTCAGGATCTGCTGATGAAAGGAAGGAAAGGAGATCCCATCTCATAAGCCAATATGAGAACTTCAAGAAAGGAGAAACTGAATCAGTGGCTGACATGTACAACAGGCTCAGCCTAATAGTCAGTGAACTAAAAACACTGGATAAGGAGATCTCTCTAACTGAACTAAAAGACAAGATCCTAATGTGCTTCCCTAGCACTTGGGACTCAAGGATCTGGCCAATCAAGGATGCCATAAGCCTAACGAAGATTACTACTGAAGCTCTTTTGTGCAAGCTCAAATCTTATGAGCTGCTCATTAAGAATAGGGAAGAAGAGTAAAAGAATGTTTCTCCAGTCATCAGAAAGAAGAAGACCATTGCTTTCAAAGCCATAGAAGAGAAGCCTGAAGATAAGGTCACAGGCAATGAAGAATTGATGAGTTTGCTGGCCAAAAGATTTTATAAGATGGCCAGGAAAGATTTCAGAAAGAGTTCATCCAGAGGGCATGAGAAGCCAAGGTATGACAAATCAAATAATAAAGAAATAATCTGTTTTGGATGTAGGAAACCAGGCCATATTGTGTCTGACTGTCCAGAAAATCAGAATAAGGAAAAGAACGACATGAAAGATAGGAGAAAAGGCAAGGACTCCAGAGGAAATAACAGCAACAAATCCTCCTCCAACAAAAATAAACATACAAGGAAGGGTTTTGTAGCTGAAAGCTTGAGTGATGCTGAAGAAGAATCAAAAGCCTCATCAAGCTCAAGTGATTAGGATGATGCTGAAAAAAGGAATTCTGCATGATGGCTATCAATGCCTCTCAGCAAAATTCTGATGCAGAACAAGGATCAGACTCAGAATCTGAAACTCAAACTGAAGAAGAACAGGTAATTGACTCCTTTGACTTTGACTCAGAGGACTTTAGGTCTGAATTTAAGGCACTTTGTTCAGACTTTTTAAAATCTGAGAAAGAGATTTTCTCTCTCAGAAATCAATTGTCTGAACATAGCACCTTAAAATCAGATAACCTCAAAATTCTGAGGAGTTAGATTGTTATAGGGAGGAGATAGCTTCACTGAAATGTGAGTTATCCCAGGCAAAGAAGTTTGAAGAATCCCTTAATGGGAGAAGCATCAGACTGATGGACATCACAAGTACAGTGAACTAAAGATTCAACAGTATACTGGGCTTGGGTGCTTCATCCAGCCAACCTATAGTATTAACAACCCCAAATAAATTTATTTCTGATAAAGGAAAGGGTGTTGTAGAGGTAGCTAGGAAGAATCCAGATTTACCTAATGAAAATCAAGTTCAACAGAAAACGTCGAACAGAGCTCGACGATCGTCGAACAGAGCTCAGTGGTCCAAGGATGAATCGTCTAACTCAGATCGACGACTTCTGAACTCTGAACTCTGGCATAGTCGATCTTCGAACGGAGCTTGACGATCTGACCAAAGATCATCGGACTCAGCTCGGCGATCGTCGAACGGAGCTCAGAGCTTTGAACATTCTTTCAGAGGTAAATCTCAAGTCAATCCTAGAAGTCCCTCATCCCAAAGCTTAAACCCTTATACTGAATGGATAGTACCTCCTAGGAGATACCATCCTGAAGGATATAAGAGTCAGCCAGGGATGTCTTTCATTTCTGAATTTAAAGGTTATCAACCTAGACCCAAGGTAAACTTGGTCAAAAACATATAAATTGTTTATGTGCAGGTGAAGACCTATCCAGCAATGAACCAACAATGTTATCTGGATAGTGGGTGCTCAAAGCACATGACAGGGAGCAAGGACAATCTCATATCCTTCAAAGCCAAACTTGGACCCAAAGTGATCTTTGGAGATTCAAACTTTGGTCAAACAAAAGGATATGGTGTTGTTCAGATTGGCTCAGTCACATTCAAGAAGGTGGCTTATGTGGAAGGACTGAAGCACAACCTAATCAGCATCAGTCAACTCTGTAATGAAGGATATCAAGTGACATTTAACAAATCCTTATGCAAGATCAAGTCAGAGGATAACACAACAATGTTAACAGGTAAAAAGAAAGGTAACATTTATCTTGTAGATTTCCTTTCAACCAACATAGATATCTTCTTATTTAATTCAGTCTGTAAACCAAATGATTTATGGCATAAGAGACAAGGACACTTAAACCTTAGAACCATTGCTAGGCTATCCAAGGACAACCTTGTTAGAGGACTACCTTTTGGCCCCTACAAGATGGAACGACTCTGGAGGACTTGTCAATTAGGCAAGCAAACTAAAAACAGTTTTAAGTCACTTAATAAGAGTGATTCACCTAGGATTTTGTATCTGTTACACATGGATCTTTTTGGACCCATTACAGTACAAAGCTTAGGAGGGAAATCTTACACTTTAGTGATTGTAGATGACTTCTTAAGATTAACATGGGTGTTCTTTCTGAGGAAGAAGTCTTATAACTTTAAATGTTTGACAAATTTTCTCAAATGCATACAGATTGAGTTCAATACTCACATTGCCCTGATCAGAAGTGATCATGGGACAGAGTTTGATTCTCTTCTTATGCAAGAGTTCTGTCAGAGTGAAGGGATCAGGCATACTTTCTCAGCTCCTAGAACTCCTCAAAAAAATGGGGTAGCTGAAAGGAAAAATAGAACCCTAGTTGAATCTTCCACTACATTGTTGACAGATGCTCACCTTCCTCTATCTTTTTGGGCAGAGGCAGTGAACACCTCCAACTATGTGTTGAACAGAAGTTTGATACATAAGCTGAAGGGCAAGACTCCCTATGAATTGCTCAAAGGGAAGAAACCTAAAGTAGACTATTTCAAAAATTTTCGCTGCATTTGTTATATTCACAATAATGACAATAAGTATTTAGCAAAATTCCAAGATAAAGCTTATGAAGGAGTGTTTTTGGGATACTCCATGATCAGTAAAGCTTATAGGGTTTATAAAAAATCTTCTCTTAAAATTGAAGAATCTGTTCATATATCTTTTGATGAGACTAACATGTATTACAAGGAGAAGTCTACTTATACCATAGAACCATTGCAGGTACACTCTCTTTCAGAAAATTTTGACAGGTTACACATTGTAGAAAAGGATTCAGTACATTCACCTATCCAATAAAGAGCTGAAATCAGTGAAGATGAAGACGATACTCAACATCTTGGTGTTCAACATCTTGGAGAAAACCATCTTGAAGAGCCAGTTGTTGTTCCACAAGAGGAAACAACAACACATGTTGGTGAACAATCAACACCCCCTGTTGATTTAGTAAAAACAAGAGATCACCCAATCTCCCAAGTGATTGGAAACATCTCAGCTTGTGTGCAAACCAGAAATTAGGTCAACCAGAACCTGATGCTTACTTGCTTTTTATCTCAAGTGGAACTTCAATCCATTCAAGATGCAGAACAAGATCCACACTGGATCATTGCTATGCAAGAGGAACTACATCAATTTGAGAGAAACAAAGTTTGGGAACTAGTGCCAAGGCCTAAGGATCACTCAATTGTTGGAACAAAGTGGGTGTTCAGAAATAAGTTGGATGATCAAGGAGTCATTGTATGGAACAAGGCAAGGCTAGTTGCTCAAGGCTACTCTCAAGAAGAAGGAATTAACTATGACCATACTTTTGCACCAGTTGCAAGGTTAGAGGTCATAAGAATATTCCTTGCTTATGCTGCTCACAAAGGATTCAAGGTCTACCAAATAGATGTGAAGAGTGAATTTCTCAATGGAGATACCAAAGAGGAAGTCTATGTTAGACAACCTCCAGGTTTTATCTCTTCAACTTATCCTGAAAATGTTTTCAAATTGCATAAAGCATTATATGGTCTCAAGCAAGCTCCTAGAGCATGGTATGAGACCTTAGCATGCTTTCTTCTGAAAAATTATTTTATAAGGGGTAGAGTAGACCAAACTCTTTTTATTAGAACCCATAAGTCCCAAACCCTACTAGTACAAATATATGTAGATGATATTATCTTTGGTTCTACTTATTAAAATTTGTGCAAAAAGTTTTCAAACCTGATGCACTCTAAATTTGAAATGAGTAGCATGGGTGAGCTTTTCTTCTTTCTAGGATTGCAAGTAAAACAACATGCTGAAGACATATTCATTTCTCAAACCAAGTATGCAAAAGAACTGGTTAAGAAATTTGGTATGTCTGAAGCATCCTGTATGAAAACACCTATGCCCACTAATGTTGTATTAGATGCTGATGAACATGGAAAACATGTTGATCAGACATCATATAGAGCAATGATTGGCTCTCTATTGTACCTTACAGCTAGTAGACCTGATATAATGTTTGCTACATGTATATGTGCTAGGTTCCAAGTAAGCCCTTGAGAGTCACACCTAACATTAGTTAAAAGGATTCTAAGGTATGTGAAAAGTTGTCCAAATCTAGGACTCTGGTATCCAAAAGACTCAGTATTTGAATTAACTGGATTTTCAGATGCTGATTATGCTGGATGTAGAGTAGACAGGAAAAGCACTAGTGGAACTTGCCAATTCCTTGGTTACAGACTTGTCTCCTGGTTCTATAAGAAACAGACATCTGTGTAAACTTCAACTGCTGAAGCTGAATACATGGCAGCAGGCAGTTGTTGCTCATAGATTCTGTGGATTCAAAACTAGCTCCTAGACTATGGCTACAATTTAGAAGGGTCAAAAAATTTTTGTGATAACACTAGTGCTATTTCTATGGCAAAAAATCCAGTCCTCCATAGTAGGACAAAACATATAGAGATTAGGCATCACTTTTTAGGGGATAATGTTGAGAAAAATAAAATTGAAATTCAATATATCCCAACTCATTTGCAAAGGGGAGATATTTTCACCAAACCTTTGGATGAAAAGAAACACACCTTCTTCCTAAATCAGTTAGGAATGTGAAATGGAGGAAGTTTTAAATAAATCCCAAGATTTTGAAAATCTAAAAACAGACCAAGACTAGGCTAAAAACTTATTTTTTTTTTCTAGTGTCTGTAGGTTGTTTTCTGTCTCTAAACTGCGCTCGACGTTTTTCCCCAAAATCGTCGAACGAAGATCGACGTTTTCTTAAAACGTCGACCAGAGTTCAGCGCCATCTGATTGCATTTAGCTATCCTTCTTTCTGTTCATCGATCGTCGAGCGGAGCTCGACATTCTCCAGTATTGTCGAACGGAGATCGACGTTATTAAAGACTCTTAAGATTCCATTAGAAGCCCAGATCATCGAACGGAGTTCAACGATCCTTCCTTTCTGGTGTCGAACCCTAATATAAAAATCATTCTTTCACCGTAGTTCTTCTTTTGCGCTTTCATATTCTCTGAAATTTCTTTCTTTCCCTCCAAACTCTACTACACTTGGTCGTGTTTGTTAATTTTTGCAGGTATACAATGGCTGTTAACGTTGCCGCTCTCGCTAAGATGAAATTTGATGCTGGATTTGATATCGATATGGATTCGTTTGACGGGAGCGATCAAATATTCAAAGACATTTTGGAACTATTCAGAGAACAATAGTTGGTGCATATTATGTCTACCAGAATAAAGATTGCGGCAGATGAGATAAAGGAATAGGTATTTACAGCAAATAATCTGGATGAGAATACTATAGTCGGTACTATAAGCGGGACTCAGGTATCTTTATCACCTACTCTCCTAAGTGAAGTATTTCATTTAAGTACTGGAGATGATTCTACTTAAATGTCTGGAGAGGAATTTGATTCAATGTTGGATAGAATGGGTCACTCTGCAGCTAATTCTAACAAGTTATTGAAAAAGAACTTATCTATTGAATTTAGATTTTTAGCTGATGTTGTGGGGAAAGTGCTTCTTGCAAAGCACTCAGCTCATGATACCATATCCAGGTATCAGTTCTGTCTGATGGGGGCCCTAGTGGACAAGAAACACTTGAACTGGGGAGAAATTTTCTTTGATTTGATAAAGAACAAAATAAACAAAAGTTTTGTGAATTTTGGGAGAATTTTAGGGGTATTCCTTCACTCCAGGTGCCCAGAACTGCTAGTCTCAAATGGGATGCGCATCAATGCATCAAAATGACTGACCTGATCCCTATTTTGTATGTGGGACAGGAAGATAATCAAACCATCCAGGACTACCATCACTTCAGGCACAAGAACTCTTGTAGTCACTTCCCCTCAGGCCTCTTCCCTCATGGAAGAGTTGCCTGCCTCCACTTCTTCTCCTCCTTCTCCACCAATTGTTTCTACCTCCACCTGCACATCAACCATATCCACATCCATCTCTTCCCCCATTACCATTTCTTCACCAATCACACCTCCAGCCACCTCAGAACAATTCCAACCACTCCACTACTATCCACCTCTTGACATACCCTCTTTCAACATCTTGGAAGATTCCTTTATGGATGATTCCACTTCCTCCCCTACTGAGCCTCCTTCTACCTCCTCATACAAACAGCTCCTTCATGACATTCTTACCCAACCATCCTTCACACCATCCATCTCCACACCCATATCATCTATCTCCACAATCCCACTCTATCAACCAACCATTCTACCATCCACCATACCATCTACTGCAGCCCATCCATCATCAGCCCAAAACATTTCACCCTCCACCTCTACTCAGGTCACACTTGAGGTAGTGGATCTATCTGCCTTGGTAGATAAGTTATATGGGATACTGGCCCCCAACTAGTAAAACTACTGGAGACCTCCATGGATCCACTCTTGATATCAATTAAGGAGTTATCTGGCAGGCTATCCTCTCTCTCCTCTCCTCAGGCAATCCCTTCTGTGGGGTGCCTTGATCCAGTCATTACTGAATCAAGGCAGGGGGATATGCCTTATTAAGCTAAGGTAATGCATCCTGCTCCAGGTGATCTGCCGCTGCCATAAATCTCCACTACTGCTCCAGAACCAGTACTCACAGTGGACCTCAGGTCACTGTTGTATACATTTGATCTTCTTCACAGAAGCTGCTTACCAACTCTTGGAGTTGAAGAACTCACTAAGTCCATTGTGCCTATTACTGTCTATGATCCCAGCCTGATCATATCTTATATAAATTCTCTTAAGGCTGTGGAAGTTTCTGGTTGTGTTGCTGCTGTTGCTGCTGAAGTTGTTGTATCTACTGATGTTGATATGTTATCTGCTAATGTTGCTGCTACTGCTGATGAAGATCTGGCTAGTTATCTGGAAGAATCTGTTATTTCTGCTGCTTCAA
This sequence comes from Platanthera zijinensis, assembly GCA_039513925.1. NCBI lineage: Eukaryota > Viridiplantae > Streptophyta > Magnoliopsida > Asparagales > Orchidaceae > Platanthera > Platanthera zijinensis. The sequence continues at coordinate 89,685,071 of CM077087.1, read as the reverse complement.
CTGCTCCAACTGTTTATGTTCCCTCTACTCCTGCTGCTGCTGTTTTTGACAAATCCAAACTTCTAGATGAATACATCAAAAAGATTGATGATCTAATTGAAAGACCTCAAAGATCAGAAAGTGATCAATTCAACACTGACTCTGATGATTCTGCTGACACCATCTCTAAGAAAAGGAAAGCAAGAAGCAAAGAAATGATGAGAGTTCCCCCTACTAAGGCCAAAGATGTAAATGATATACCATACTATATTTTGCATGATTGTTAGATAACAGAGCCTTGGATGCAATATTCTAAGAATCAGTTAAAGGCTATGAAGAAAAGAAGAAAACTTAACAAATATGAGAAAGGATCTTCTCAGTCTCATCCTCCTCCTCCTCCTCCAGATGCTGGTACTGGTGGAGGATCTGCTTCTCAAACTGGATCTGCTTAAAAGCATAGTTCTTCTCAATCTTCTCAACGATATAAACCTAGAGGTCAACATCAAAGAGGCTATCATTCTAGAATAGGTCAGTTCAGAGGAAATCAGAGAGAGTACAGAACTTATTCCAGACAACAAAGGGAAGGACAAGGTCCAATTGATTCTACTCAAGGTCCTTTCCCTTACAAGCTTAGAGATTCTGTTATCACCAGGACTCCTACTGATTCAGAATCTATCAATAGATATGAACCTCCAGTCCCTTTTGAAGATCCTGAAAATAACCCAGTGTCATAGACTGCCAGAATGAAAGAGCTTGCTGCTCTATGATGATGCATATTTTAGCTTAATTTATTAGGGTAAAAATATGTTATTTTCGTTTTAAATATCTTTTTTATGTTATTTTATTCTTCTTTTTATGTAAATATTATAAATAATAATTATTTTCTATTTGTGCAGGTTTCAACAAATTTTCAGGAAAAAATCCCCGGACACGCCCCCCTGTCACGCCCTCCCCGGGCGTGACCGAGGGTGTGTCACCTGCTCCCATTGTTGAAATTCGCAAGAGATCGTTTCCCGCCAAAATCCCCTGTCACGCCCCATCGACACGCCCTCCCCGAGCGTGTCACCGGGTGTGACACGGGGCGTGTCGCCCTCTGCCCAAAGTCTGCCGCCTCCTTCAATGCATTCTACACAGCTGCACGCAACAGTACTGTCACGCCCCATGTCACGGGCATGACCTGGTGCGTGACTGCCCCGATTTTGACGTCTGATGGACCGGCGACCATTGATTTTGAGCTGACACGCCTGTCACGCCCCCCTGTCACGTGCGTGACCTAGGGCGTGACCACCATCGTACCGAAATAATCATCAGCCCCGCCAGAATTCAGCTCCCGAGGTAAAATCTATACCTGTCACGCCCCCTGACACGCCCTCCCCAGGCGTGTGCTGGGCGTGACCAACCCGAGAACTTTTCCTATAAATTCAGACCCCCCTTCCATTTCAGCAACTTTTTGCGAGAGGGGGAGGTGCTGCCCCTCTATTTCTTGGCCCCTTTTATGCTTTTTTTCTCTCTCTCTCTCTCTCCCTTTCTCTCTCTTATTTTGTAATTATTTTCTTAACCTAGCTTAGTGTTTTGCTTTTAGCTCTTGCATTTCTTCTAAGTAGCTTGTTGTAGGGCTAGAATAGGTTTTACTTTGATGCACCTGTAATTTCCATTTCATAGTTGTAGCTCTCTTTTTCATTAATAAAAGTGCTCCTTTCTTATTCCTGTATTCTTATGTTTTATTACTCATCCCCCCTCTTGCACTTCACCATGATTAACTAATACTCCTTGTACTCGATCTTGATGATCCGAGGTTCGAGTGATTAAGTTATGACGCTTTAATTTACCTTTTCTTTTTAGGTTTTGGCCTTGAATTACTTTTGATAAATCATTGGTTGGAGGTATATTATCGATATATACTCTCCATCTTTGCTTTCATTCTGGGCTAGCCGAGAGGCCGATAGAATGAAGTGAGCATTCAAGAGTAAAGGGAGTTGTACGTACCCCTCAAGGGACGCAGACGTCCAAATCTCCCGGATTGGAGTAAAATCCAATAGAGGGGTTCACCGCGTAAAGCGAGTTTTAGGCCTCCGATTTAGACGACAGTCGGTCGGACCTTCCTAAACTCAGTTGGGCATGACTTCGAGAGAAGCGTGTTCAAGCTTTAGGAACCTCCACGGTCAAGGACCTTTATACAATTAAGCTTAGTTTTATTTATCATCTTTTTAATCGTCTCTTGCTGAAGTGATTCTTGATCGAGTGCACCTTTTTATTATTAGCTCTAACTCTTTTTATCCTGCAATTAGTTTAGTTTTCTTTTTATTTTAGTACTTTAATTCATGTTTTTAGTTTAACATTTAATAGAAATATCATTTGATAAAATAATAGCAACCTCCTTTGAGTAGAAGTAGTCCTTATGCCCCAGGAAAATACGACCTTGATACTAATCTTTAGTATCCTATATTATAACCGATAAGGTACGCTTGCCTTTATCGGATATAGAATTGGAGAATATTCTCAACCACCACATCCACTTTCTCTTTTCTAACCCTCTCTCCGCAGTTGTGAATCTCTGTATCAAGTTTTTGGCGCCGTTGCCGGGGAGTGTTATGATATTTTGAAAAAAGGATAGCTATTAATTTTATCGTTTTTGTTTTGTTTTTTTTTCTCTCATCTCTCTCACTCCACTCTCGCGGTTGATTAATTTTATTTTGTAATGTGTAATCTTTGTTTTAATTGTGGAGAGTTCGGTCACTCTCGTGAGGAGTGTTGGGTAAGGTATCCTTCATCCCCCCATGATTTTATCCCTTCCAGATCGAATCAATTTGGCCAAATTGATCCATCCGCGAATTTTTTTTCATGGGGTTACGATGGTTTTCAAGCGCCTTCCTACCCTTCTCCTCCGAATTTTTCTGATTTTAATTTTTCCGAAAATTTCTTGAATGGACATTGTGATCCTAGCCCTACTTTGAACTACTCAGGGTGGCAATACCCTGATCATTCTTGGGGCCAAGGTGATCATCAATCCATTCCATCTCAAGATTTTTCTACTTTTTCTCCGCAAGTTTGCCCGCCTCCCGTTTTTGATTCTAGCGAAAATGAAGTCATTTTTGATGGTGTAGCATTTGATGCACGCATCAATGCTCACTTCAAAGTGATTTTTGACGCTTTGGCTGCTGAGGCCGCATCTTTTTCTTCCCCTCCTCCTCCTATTTATCTTTTGAATGATGAATCTTCGGATATTCCGCAGTGCCTTCAATCACTTGCGGAAGACGATTATTCAGAAATTGCATTGTGCCTTCAACCTCTCGAGGAGGAAATTTCCCCCGATATTCCGATTTTTTTCAAGTTTCCGAGGAAGACGAACTTTCTTGTGTTCAATCTTTTGAAGAGATTGATTTTTCGGATATCCCGGTTTGCTCCCAATCTACCGAAATGATTGATATTCAGGTGGAGCAACCAGATTTTTCTATCCAACCATTTTCTTGTGATCAACCGCCGTCGCCTTCTTCTTTTTCTTCTCTTCCCCCTCCTTGCGAAAATTCTGTTTTCTTTTCGTGTTTTATTTTTCCTTCTATTTTAGTTTCTACTTTCTCTTCTCCCCCTTCTAATAGTATAGTTTCTTTTTCTAGTTTTTTTTCTTTTTCTAAATCTTCTTGTTTTTTGTTTTATTTAAAAAATAAAAAAATACAAAAAAATATTTTTATTTACTTAAAAAATGTTTTGGCACTCGCGCAAAAACGCATATTGCGCGAGCTGCCATTACATTTCTCTTTTTATTTTCCTTTGAGCTAACAAAAAAACATCGAGCTCAACGACATTTTAAACAAAGAGCGCTCTTGGGAGGCACCCCTTGCTTATCTTTTTCTTTTTTTGTTTTTCCTTTTTTTTATCTTTTGTTTTGGGCAGGAATAAGCTCCCGCGTGTTTGTGCCGCTTATCGCCTCGCAACTTGGACTAAAGCCGATCTTTAACTCAAGTTTGGGGGACGCATTTTCCAACGTTTGGGCATCAAGCGCTAGGGAAGCATCTTCTCCCTCTCTTTCCATTTTTTTCTCTTTTCTCTCTCTCTTATCACTCTCTCTATACTTAACTTTAAACATTGGGGACAATGTTTAACTTTAAGTATGGGGGAGTGTTCCCTTAATATTCTACTTTAGAAAAATAAAAAAAAATTATTATAAAAATTTTAGAAAAATCAAACAAAAAAAAATTTTATTTATAATATTTTTGAAAAATCTAAAAAAAAGTATAAAATTTTTTTTTAAAAAAAAATATCCCAAATTAAATTGAGTTAATCTTTGCCAAATCAATTAGTACCCCGCTACTTTGCTTTTTATTGTTTTTTTTCAAGCTCATGTCTTCTTGCTTATTTATAATAAATTTGATTAATTTTCTCTTTAAATATGTTTAGTGAGTAGTATGTTAACTCATGCAGTGTTCCTATTTAGGGTAGTATGCTATTATTGAAATTTTTTGAATTTTTCTTTACTTTTCCATAACCTTTCTTTTATTTCTTTTACTTTTATAAAACCCATCATCCCTTATTTTTCATTATTAAAATATTTTTAAACGTTAATTAGTATTAAGTGTAGTAGACACAAAACGGTCTAGACGCTTATTATCATTATTTTCATGAAAGCAAATTCTCTATTTTTTATTTTTTTGTGCTTATCTTCTTTTGAAATTTCAAAACTTTACTTTGAGTAAATTTAGGAAGCATGAAAATGATTTAGGCATTTCTTTTGCAACGTTTGAGCCTTTGCACCCCGCCTAACAATAACCGTTGCTAGCCATTTTTCTGCCTTTTCCCTTCCTTTTTGTAGCCCCACTTTTTATTTCACCACGGCCAAATAGCCTACCTACATGCACACTTTAAAATTGTTTTTTGAGCTTTAATTGCTAATGTGCTTCTTTTTGAAAAAATTAGTGGAAAATCTTTGTGTTATCTTTTGCTACAAAAGTGAAAAGTTTTAAGTATAAAAAAAAATGAAAAAAAAATGATGAAAATTATTGAAAAAAACAAGTAAAAGAAAAGAAAAGAAAAGTATTTATTGTGGCTAGTTTTATTTTGGCAAAACTCATTTTCTTTTTGTTTTAAGTGTGCAAATATCCCTCGTGTTTATCTTTTTGAATATCGCACCATCAAAAACCTAAGCCTAACTATACGCCTAATTAAAGCCCTAATGATTCATGCTTTTTACGTTTACTTTTTAGTATTGTAGCGAGAAACTAGATTGAGTAAGTATTTTTGATAGAAATATTGAATTTTGTCTTGATTGACTATGGTTTTAATTTGTCTCTTAGAGTTTAGTAGTAACTCAATGCGCTTTTTACTCGTTACCTTATTAAGTTTTAATTCTGTAAAAATTTGGGATGATTTGTTTTTATATTTAGTAAAATTTATACAATTCTGTGCTAAGTTAAAGTAGGACTTTTCGGTTCTTTTTCAAAAATTTCTCTACCTCTAAATTCCCGTCTTACTCGTTATAGCATTTTTAAACTTTTCAATTAATCCTCTTTATTTTCTCTAACTCGTAGTCTTTGCTTGAGGACAAGCAAAATAATAAGTATGGGGGAATTTGATGATGCATATTTTAGCTTAATTTTTTAGGGTAAAAATATACTATTTTCGTTTTAAATCTCTTTCTTTATGTTATTTTATGCTTCTTTTTATGTAAATATTATAAATAATAATTATTTTCTATTTGTGCAGGTTTCAACAAATTTTCAGGAAAAATTCCCCTGACACGCCCCCCTGTCACGCCCTCCCCGGGCATAACCCCGGGCGTGTCACCTGCTCCCGTTGTTGAAAGCCGCAAGAGATCGTTTCCCGCCAAAATCCCCTGTCACGCCCCACCGACACGCCCTCCCCAACCGTGTCACCGGGCATGACACGGGGCGTGTTGCCCTCTGCCAAAAGTCTGCCGCCTCCTTCAATGCATTCTACACAGCTGCACGCAACAGTACTGTCACCCCCCATGTCACGGGCGTGACCTGGGGCGTGACTGCCCCGATTTCGACGTCTGATGGACCGACGACCATTGATTTTGACCTGACACGCCTGTCACGCCCCACTGTCATGGGCGTGACCTAGGGCGTGACCACCATCGTACCGAAATAATCATCAGTCCCACCAGAATTTAGCTCCCGAGGTCAAATCCGTACCTGTCACGCCCCCTGACACGCCCTCCCCGGGCGTGTCGCCGGGCGTGACCAACCCGAGAACTTTTCCTATAAATTCAGACCCCCCCTTCCATTTCAGCAACTTTTGGGGAGAGGGGGAGGTGCTGCCCCTCTATTTCTTGTCCCCTTTTATGCTTTTTCTCTCTCTCTCTCTCCCATTCTCTCTCTTATTTTGTAATTATTTTCTTAACATAGCTTAGTGTTTTGCTATTAGCTCTTGCATTTCTTCTAAGTAGCTTGTTGTAGGGCTAGAATAGGTTTTATGTTGATGCACCTGTAATTTCCATTTCATAGTTGTAGCTCTCTTTTTCATTAATAAAAGTGCTCCTTTCTTATTCATGTATTCTTATGCTTTATTAATCATCCCCCCTCTTGCACTTCACCATGATTAACTAATCCTCCTTGTACTCGATCTTGATGATCCGAGGTTCGAGCGATTAAGTTATGACGCTTTAATATACCTTTTCTTTTTAGGTTTTGGCCTTGAATTACTTTTGATAAATCATGGGTTGGAGGTATATTATCGATATATACTCTCCACCTTTGCTTTCATTCTGGGCTAGCCTAGAGGCCGATAGAATGAAGTGAGCATTCAAGAGTAAAGGGAGTTGTACGCCCCCTCGAGAGAGGCAGACGTCCAAATCTCTCGGATTGGAGTAAAATCCAATAGAGGGGTTCACCGCGTAAAGCGAGTTTTAGGCCTCCGATTTAGACGAGAGTCGGTTGGACCTTCCTAAACTCAGTTGGGCACGACTTCAAGAGAAGCGTGTTCAAGCTTTAGGAACCTCCACGGTCAAGGACCTTTATCCTATTAAGTTTAGGTTTATTTATCGTCTTTTTAATCGTCTCTTGCTGAAGTGATTCTTGATCGAGTCCACCTCTTTATTATTAGCTCTAACTCTTTTTATCCTGCAAGTAGTTTAGTTTTCTTTTTATTTTAGTACTTTAATTCCTGTTTTTAGTTTAACATTTAATAGAAATATCATTTGATAAAATAATAGCAACCTCCTTTGAGTAGAAGTAGTCATTACGCCCCAGGGAAATACGACCTTGAGACTAATCTTTAGTATCCTATACTATAACCGATAAGGTACGCTTGCCTTTATCGGATATAGAATCGTAGAATATTCTCAACAACCATATCCACTATCTCTTTTCTAACCCTCTCTCCGTAGTTGCGAATCTCTGTATCACTCTAGATCAAATGAAGAAGGCCAAGGAGCAAGGTAAAGGCATTTCAAACATTACAACCCTATCATAACAAAGAAAGACAGAACTAGAGAGATATGCTTCAAGAAAGTTCTTTGATCCAGAAGATTATATGAAGATGCATCCTGAGGCTGTAGTCCAAAGGCCAAGATCCCAAACATCCTTAGGTGCAGATGATGACAGAAGATCAAAGAAAGATGCTCTCAATCCTAACAGGGAGATTCTATTTAAGAAAGACAATGAGAAGAAATGATTTCTGTAAGCAGACAGTACATCTATATCTCTGAATATTGCTGATATTCTATATGAGTTCTGCAATGATGCTATGTTTTTCGTCTGCATTGTTGGTTTAGCTTTTGTTTCTATATGTATGCTTTTGTATTTCCTATTGTGTCCTGTAAATAGTAATCCTAACCCAAATAGGGGGAGATTGTTGGAACACCCTATTACTAATTTGGGCAAAGATCGCTATGTTATTAGGAAATTGGTTTGACCTAGTTGTATAGTTGAAAAGGTCAACATAGAATGAGTCTAAGGCTTAGAACTTAGGTTTGGAGCTGCCCCCAAGACCATTCAAAGATCAAGATTCTTTGTTGAGACAAAGACAATTTTCGTCGAGCTCAGGTCGACAAAACGTCAAACTCAGTTCGACGTTCTCTGAGCTCAACTCTGCAAGTCATCAAACTCCGGTCGACGATCTTCGAGCTAAGATCGACGCTCTGTCTTCAGCTATTTTCCAAGTCGCTGAGCTCAGTTCGATGATCGTAGAGCGTAGTTCGACGTTTTCTGTCTGCTGTTTAAATCCAATCTCTGAGCTCAGTTCAACGATCGTAGAGCTCAGATCGACGATTTCTGTGAGAGATCGACGCTTTCAGAATTTGAATTCAAGAACAGTTATGGAATTCCTTCAGATTCATTCAGAGTTATTTCCTGCATTTATTGCAAGGGATTTTCTAGCCGTTTCTAGAATTCTAATGCAAGTTTCGAGGAAGACTAAAAGGAATGTTACTTAGGACTTTCCCCAGAGACAGTTGTCATTTATGGAAGTCATTTATGACTGAGTCACGACCATCTAAGTCAGAATCTTATATACTCCTACAGAATATGTTTTTGAATAGCACAGATCATATACAACTATAGAGACAAAAGATATATAGCAGAATTAGATCTAAAGAGACACAGAAGAGTGAACAATAGAAACTCTCTGATCAAGAGTTCATCTTCTGAGATTTACAAATTTACTGAATCCCAAATCTTCAAGAACACAAGAAAGTTTTCTGTGAAGGAAATCTTCTGCTACTCAACTCCTCCAAATCATCAAGTGTTCAAAAGCTTCAACATCAAGAACTCTAGACATCAATCATTTCAGCATCTGCTGAAATCATCAATTGTTGGAGATCTGAAGCAATTGAAGACCTATCACCCTAACAAAACTCACCTTCCTAAACCCTTACAGATCTCAGGGGGAGCTTTGACATCATCATCTACTTGTTTTCTCTAAGACTGTTGATAGAGAAGAACGCTCAACTTTTTCTTTCTTTTTTCCTTTCCCTCCTTTAAAAGGGTTTTTCAAAACTCCCTTCAAAAGTTCTGAGACTGGTTTCTGAGACCTTGTCAAAACTCAGTGGTGGCAAGACACCTTATCAAAAGATCTATTTTTGTTTTTTGAGCACCTTATCAAAAGCTCATTGGTCCCCAGGACACCTGATCAACTATTCCTGCAGTCAATTCCTACGAAGGGTTGTAGAAGAGTGGATGTACCCAGGTTGTTGGGGAGCCACTATAGTTCCTTGTGTAATCTGGTTGCTGTGTGTTTGACTTTGATGTGTGTTGTGTGATTTCTTTGATCTTACTTTAGTTTTTATTTCATCAAAAGCACCTTACACATATACATAAATTAAGTCTTCCACTGCTTTATAGTTTTAATTATAAATTATTTTAAAATACTCTATTCACCCCCCCTCTAGAGTTAAGGTAGATCTTTTCCTCACTTTCACATGGTCTGACACTTAAGACTTTTCTTGAGTTCAGACATCTCATGACTTTTCTTATAAAACTCAATAGATTTATTGTAATAAAGAGTTTTATAAGGCTTCAGGACTTAAATCTCCTTGGCTTGCCTTTTGACTAGAATTCATCTCTTCTTTAGAGCATTTAGGAGCAGTCCATACTTGTCAATCAATTGATTGAAATCAGTCTCAGATTCTGAGCAATCTTTATCGTAGGATGAAGATACACTAGTATCTGGACTGGTTTCATAGTCTGAGGAAGATGAAGAAATGGAGAGAGATTGTACCTTGATTGATTCTAAATCTGCCTGACTTCTTTCCTTTTTTATTATTGCCATCAGCCCTTGGTATCCACAGTCTTCTTCATCCCCCTTTTTATCACTGTTAGAGTGTGACAGAGGGGCTCTTATCCCCATCCTAGCTGTAGGATATTCCTCTTATTCTTCTGGATCAGCAGTAACAGATATAAACCCTATATATTCTTCTTCCTCATCATCTCAGGATTCTGAGCAGGAAGAATCTGTCCAGATTCTCTCCTTCTAAGCCACAAAGGGCTTCTCTTTATTCTTGTCCTAGTGGTGATGGTGATGCTTTTTCTTCTTCTTCTTCTTCTTCTCTTCTTATTCCTTCCTTTTGACTGGGCAATAACCAATGACTTGCCTAGCCTTACTACAATAATAACATATGACATAAGAAGAAATCTGTTTACTAGTTTTAGGGGCATACCTGTCATCCTTGGATAACTTTCTATGGTAAGAGGATGAAGATGGACTTCTCCACCTGTACTTCTTCTTCATGAACTTCTAAAATTTCTTGGAGACGGTAGCTAGATCTTTATCAGACATATGGTTGTCTAATTAGCTTGACTCAGAGATTTCTGAGCTTTATTCAACTTCCCTCCTTTGTGGTTATGGAGTCTTTCTTCTGCTCCTGCTTGAGTCTTCTACCTTGAATGCCACAGACTTATCCTTGAACTTGGATTTGCTGCTCTTCTCGTCTTCTAGTCTAGCAGCCAACTACATTTCATAGGATAACAGATTTCTAAATAAAGTTGGTTGAGGAGTGTTTGCCAACTTAGACATTTCCCTAATGGCACAAATCTTGGTATCCTAGTCTCTAGTGAAAGATCTAAGGAAATTTTCATTCTGCTCATAGTTGTTTAAGACCCTACCATTTATTCTTAGTTCATTGACTGTCCTAAAGAACCTCTCAAAGCAGTCAGCTATTTTTTCAGATTGGCATTGTCTAAAAGCCTCAAACTCTTGGTTGAGCATAGTATTCATATCATCTCTAACTTCTTCAGATCCTTCCATGCAGACCAAAAGAGTGTACCACATTTCCTGGAGGTCTTGCAGTGTAAGACCCCTTTTTTTTTCTTTTTCAACCACCGGGATCTTATCCAAGAATTGTCACTTTGCGGTGGCACCGACTCACGGGAAGACAACCACTACAAAATGCCAATTCTGCCGGCCCTTTTCGATCACAAGAGAGAGAAGTATTTATACAAAAATGTAAACAAGTCCACAGAAACATGTAAATAAAAGTGAAATCATATCCAGTCCATCAATAGATAATAACAGGAAAATAGATAAATGGGCTCGAGCCCAGTACATCAGAGTCCTCACTACAAGTCGCTCATCGCGGAAGCTAAGAAAAACTAGTCACTCACGGAACTGGTCGCAGGTGCACCGGTGCTAGACTGTCCCACCTCCATGCGCACCGTACTCCGCTGGTGCTGGTCCCTGGACTGCTGGTCCCTGTCTCCCATCCGGAGCTCCTGTAATGTGTGGTTCGAAAACCATTAGTCATAAAGACTAAGCCCTATCATCCCCTACCCCTCCCACCACGGCCCCTAAGCACCGGGCGGAGAGGAGGAAAGGGAAGCTACAAAAGTGGAGAATAACCAAGCAGGTGACAGGGAAGCTAATCTAGTAGTTATTTAGAATGAAATAGGTCTAACAATCCTACGGCAGTAAGTAATAAGGAGAGCAATTAATAAGTAGCAATTTGTATAAAAAGACAGCTAGAGATCAGTAAGTAAACAAGCAAGTAAATAAGTATGTAACCTTAACTTATATGAATGCCCATACAAACTTATAAGTTAAGGGGTCTTCTGCAAGGCTCCCATCGTATAAAAAGTCCCATACCGATTTATACATTGGGGTGTCGGTTGTATGCAATTATGAGTGTAGTGATATGCTATGCTATGATTCATGCAAGTGCAACTCACGCACACGACTCTATGTGCACAGACCTTTAGTTCCCCCTGTTTGGGCAGCTAGCTTCACTCCCAGGAACCTCCGTAGTGGCAAACGGAGACAGTGGGTCGGGCCCCCCCACTCCTAGGCGGGTATCCACACTACCATGCCTAGCCCTTCCGTACGCCCCTAGAAGAACACAACCTAGAGTATCCGCATACTACTGCTGGCTGTACCCACCAGACTTTCTTTGGCTAAGAGTCCCACACCGCCGAGTCAGCGTACCGATGTCGGTGTGAACGACAATCAGATACCGAAGACCCACCACCTTTATTCTGTACTCCAACCCTCGAGCCCTCGGCCCCCGAACAGTCCCGTCCATGCATCTACCTTCAGAGCTACTGTCTGAATGGCAACCAATCCTATAATTTTACTTTCCTAGCTATCGGGGGGTGTGTATGTGCAACCCTAGTTATACTAGTTGCTCTTTTAATTTATTATTCCTATGGTTTACGTTAGCCCAGGACTGCCCCCGGCATACCCCGTGAAGGGCTCTCAAGGGGCACTAGGAACCAAGACGGCGGCATTACGGCCCGAAGTTCCCTTTCGCAAGGCACTTATTATTATTGGTTGATCTCCCTTAACCGATCCTCTTTTAGTTACTTTAGTTCTAACCCTAGAGTATTAAGACTCTTCCTCTTCTTCCCGGAATGGACGATCTTTCGTCATTCTCGAACTCCCTTATCCTTAACCAGTCTCACACTCTACTTATCCTGACTTCCAATGATGAACTCAATCTTAACTTGCCCTACCAACCATCAACTACCAGAATTCTGTGGCTTTACTATATGCAGACCATCCTAAGCTATATAAGGTACACAAGGGGAGGTACTCCAAATTATTTTCCAAATCTCCAATAATATTTACTGGAGGTCTACCATAACATAATTTGTCTAAATCCAGAAACTTATAATTTTCCTAATTAATCTGATATTTATTTAATTTTCTCAAAGGGTGGGCCATGGGTCATTTTAAACATGAACTACATGATCCTCCTAAGTAATGGCTACCCAAAAATCATCATCATTAAATAACAGCAAGATAACCTCAAATACAAGTTTTCAAAATTTTACAGAAAGTATTTAGCCTCTAAATAATTTATCCAGTACAAACACGTTAATCCTACGTAAAGAAGGAAGTATTGAAATTATTCATCGGAAAATTATTGAAAAATTACCAGTCAGTAGTATGATATAGAAAAGATCTTTGTGCAAAGAATCATAATTTTACAATCTTGCTAAACACCACTAAAGATTTAATCAAGTATTCAAGGTAAAACATACTTAATGAAGCAAGCCTTAGAATTAGACTTCCAAAAATCCCATAAAAATTCACAGAGATTTAAAATCATAATAAACGTTCTCTGCTTAAATTTCATCAATTTCCAGGAAGTGTGTATTCCATAATAAATTTTCTAAGCAAATCATTCAAGCTTCTAAATTGTTAATGAAGTATCAAAAATAATGATCTTAAAATTCATAGAAAAATATCCAGAGCTTGTACCATCCCTATAATTCACTCTACCCAATTCTCATCACTTTTCAATATGATTTAGTGTCAATTCCTATGTCTACAAGTTTTGCACCCTAAACTAGGGTTAGATTATTAGGTATCCCAACAGTCTTCAAAATCTACTAAGATTTCATCCAGAGGACTATAATGGCCCTATGGTCCTCTTCACTAAATTTTGAGTCAATTCAAGGTCATTTGACCCCATGACCTTCACAAGCCACCAAGATCCATCCTTAGGGTTTGGCCTTGGTTCTTAGGGCCAACTTACCGCGATCCACCTCAAACTCTATGAGGGGGTGCTAGAGAATATTACTAGTCAGTGGTAAAAATCTCAACCTCTGTTGAGGTGATCTGACCACTCAAATCTTAAAAGTGCACCTTTAACCTAAGACCCCTTATTAGGGCAAAGCTTAGGTTTGATCATTTCTAATCCAAACCATCTCCAAATGAGATGAAAAATTATACAGAACCTTATGGTGAACCCAGGGACCACTCACCACAATTTGGGAGGGTTTGGAAATTATTTAACCATCTAATTAAATTAAACTAGGATTATTGAATTTTTCTAAAAACTATAGAAAAATATTTCCCAAAAATCCTAATTTTTGGGCAGCATCTAGTTATAAATAAGATTAAGCCACACCACAAATTTTCATGTCATTTTGATGACTGGTTTGGAGTGGGAAATTTTTCTAAGGTCAGGACAGCCCTATGGATAGACCTCACCAAAAAGGGTGTTGTGGTCTAACCAGGACTCCAAATTAAGTGACATCAATTGTAAATTAAACTAGACTTCAAGGGCTACATTTTCTATGTTGACCACTTTTCCTGTAGTAGCATCTAGGTATTTTTCCCAAATTATATAAAATGACAGATATTTCATTCAGAAATTGTTTTAAAAATAAAATCTAATTTAACGGCACTGTTCATCTTCTTCTACAGCCCGAAACAAGAGCCCTGAAACTTAATTTCCTGTAGCTTTTCCAAGCTATTTTCCAGCCATCCAGCCATCTCCCTGGCCGGCCACCACCACCACCACCTCTGTTGAGGTGAGGGCTATCGTCGGGCGGCGGCACGGCCGCCGGAGAGGCGGTTTCCGGCGAACCCACCACCATGATATTTTAGGAAAGGCATGGAAAACGCTCACCCGATCTGGCTCTTTTGAGCCCGATATCTCTCCTAACGATTTCTAAGATCTATCCGCAGAAGAAGAGGGAGGGGAGGACCTTGTTCGCGGGCTGGAGGCATGCAGAGCGTCGGGAAGCCATTGGCGTGGTGGTGGCGTCGCCGGAAATTCTTCAACAGCAAGGGGGAAATCTGAAACAGTTTGATGGAGAGTGTAACCTTTTCCCCTTGCTCTTAGGAGTCTTTTATAGATCAGCAAGTGGGGAGGGGAAAGGATGAAACATTCATGGCCATTAATATTTCCCTTAATGACGTTTCGGTTATGGCTAAGGCAGTTGAAACGCTGGAGATGAAGAGGTGTTTGCCAGGTGGAAATTTCCTATTGGACCCACATTTCCTTAATTATTTACATAATTAAAGTAGGAAACGGCCCATAAATACTCTTGGTTTTCATTCCCATAGTCAGAATTTATCATGGCGTCGGTTACCGAAATTTCCAGTCTGGCTGACGTTTCGACCTTGGTCACGGGCGTGACAGGCCCGGTTAGCCAATTCTGGGTTCGACGATCGTCGAACTGAGATCGACGATCGTCGAAGGGTGGTCACGGGCGTGACACCTTGGTCACGGGCGTGACTGGCCCGTGTGGCCAATTCTAGGTCGACGACCGTCGAACTGAAATCGACGATCGTCGAGCGTGGTCACGCCCTATGTCACGGGCATGACATTGTGGGTCACGGGCGTGACATGCCTGTTGACTAATTCTGGGCCGACGACCGTCGAACTAAAATCGACGATCGTCGAATGTGGTCACGCCCTATGTCACGGGCGTGACTCTGTGGGTCACGGGCAGGACAGGCCATGAGGCAAATTCCGCGCCCGACGATCGTCTACCTGAGATCGACGATCGTCGAAGGAGTCACGCCCCAAGTCACGGGCGTGACACCTGGGTCACGGGCATGACAGGCCATGAGGCAAATTCCGCGCCCGACGATCGTCTACCTGAGATCGACGATCGTCGAAGGAGTCACGCCCCAGGTCACGGGCGTGACACCTGGGTCACGGGCGTGACAGGGCCGGGTGGAAAATTCTGCGCCCGACGATCATCTCCCTGAGATCGACGATCGTCGAATGAGTCACGCCCTAGGTCACAGGCGTGACGGGTCGCTCACGGGCGTGACCAACCTGTGACCCGAAATCTTGGTCGATTTATTTCAATTTTTGGGCTCCCTAGGGTTCTACCACAACCAACCGACTCCTAGGGGTCTAGTCAGAAATGGGATGTTACAAATCCGAATAAACAAAACAAAGATTTCGTCCCCGAAATCAAGGTTAAGCCTACGGGACTCTAATCGGGAAAAGAAGCTTGTAATATCCCATGAGAATTAAAGAAATTACATCTCTACGTTATGTTTGATTTGTGCTGTTTCAAATCTAAGATTAATTCGCCCATTTAACTAGGTATATGCACCCCAATAAACAGAAGATTAGCCCCTATTCTTGAAGTTTCAGTTCCATTGATTTAAAACAGGAAGGCAAATTGATTGTCCAGAGGGGTTGTGAGGTATACCTGACGAAAAAGTTCCGGGTATTTTTGCCGCATCAAGTCCTGTGGCTCCCATGTATGCTCCTCCTGCCCATGATTGTTCCACAGAACCTTGACTAATGGGACCTTCTTTGGTCGCAAGACCCGCACTGTTGTATCGTCAATCCTGATAGGCTCTAAGTTGACTGACCGATCCGAGGCCACCAGGCCATCTGCCGAGGGAATCAGCTGCTCAGGGCGTAGCAGAGCCCTCCGAAGTGAGGAGACGTGGAAGACGTCATGCAATCCCGCTAACTCCGGCGGTAGCTCCAGTCTATAGGCTAAGGGGCCGATCCGCTCCAGGATCCTATAAGGCCCCATATATCTCGGACTGAGCTTCTTCCGCCCACGCACCCGCGAAACTCTGTGCATCGGCCGTATTTTCAAGAAAACTCGGTCCTCCACCTAGAACTCCACTTGACGATGCCTCGCATCGTAGTATTTCGCCTGTCTGGTCTAGGCTTCCAACATCCTGTCCCGGATCAATCTAATCTGAGCATTTGTATCTCCCACAAACTCCGAGCCCAGTGCCTGCGGATCCTCATCTTGAACCCATGATAGTGGGGTCCTGCACCTCCTTCCGTACAACGCCTCGTATGGAGCCATGCCTATGCTGGACTGATGAGCGTTGTTGTACGAAAACTCGACCAGTGGCAGCAATCTCTCCCAAGGCTCGCCACGGTCCAAAATGCATAGTCGCAACAGATCCTCCAGTGTACGGATGGTGCGTTCTGTCTGTCCATCGGTCTGAGGGTGAAAAGCTGTGCTGTATGTCAACCGTGAACCCAGATGGGATTGGACTGACCTCCATTCCCTGGATGTAAACCGCCCATCCCGATCCGAAACGATAGTCTTGGGCACCCCATGATAACGCACAAACTGCTCAATGAACCTCCGTACTAATACACTGACTGGTGCGCCCTTTGCCACTGGGATGAATCTGGCCACCTTTGTCAGCCTGTCCACTATCACCCAGATCGAGTCATTCCCCGCACGGGATCGAGGTAGCCCATGTATGAAGTCCATGGCTATATCCTCAAACTTCCACTCCGGTACCGGAAGCGGCTGCAGCAAGCCTGCCGGGTTCCTACACTCCGCCTTCACGAGCTGGCAGGCCTCGCAATGCGTCACAAAATACGTAATATCTTTCTTCATACCCGGCCAGTACATCGTCCTCTTCAAATCCTTTACCATCTTGGTGATCCCCGGGTATACCGAATACCGGCTATAGTGAGCTTCCGTCAGAATGTCCTCCCGGATCCGTCCTCCTGCTGGTATGTAGACTCTGCCCCAGAAACACAGAAGCCCATCCCTCAAAGAGTAATATCCTGTCGTGCTTTCCTCCAAGGCTTGGAATATCGGCCCAGCTCTCTCATCCAGCATCTGCCCATCTCTGATGCAGTCTCGAATGTCATCAGTAGTAGCCATCGACCCCAGGTACTCCATGTACAACTCCGGGTCATCCTCAGACACTAGCGAAATCTGCATCTCCTCGAATGATCTAATCAACTCCAAGGCCATCAGCTGCGGGCCTATTCCTATCGTACTCGCTCTTCGGCTCAGAGCATCCGCGACCACGTTCGCTTTCCCCGGATGGTAGTGTATGGTATACTGGTAGTCCGACAGAAACTCCACCCAGCGTCTCTATCTGATGTTTAACTCCTTCTGGGTGTCGACGTACTTCAGATTCTTGTGGTCGGAGAAGATATCACAATGTAGTCCGTAGAGATAGTGTCGCCAGATCTTAAGAGCAAAGATGACTGCCCCCATCTCCAAATCGTGCACGGGGTAGTTCTGCTCGTACTGCTTCAACTGACGGGAGGCATAGGCTATTACGTGCCCATTCTGCATCAGAACGGCACCCATCCCCTGATAGGAAGCATTTGTATATACTTGGAATCCCTCCTTCCCTGATGAAAGAGCAAGGATGGGGGCCGAGGTGAGACGATCCATCAGCTACTGGAAGGCAGATTCGCATTTAGGCGTCCAGATAAAAGGGGACTCCTTCTTCGTCAGAGATGTAAGACGGAGGGCAATCTGAGAGAACCCCTTTACGAACTTCCGATAGTAACCGGCAAGTCCCAAGAAACTTCGAACATCCGAGGCCGACTTTAGTGATGGCCAATCCCGTACTGCCTGGATCTTTGCCGGATCCACTACAAGACCTGCTCCACTGATGACATGGCCCAGAAAGGCCACCTACTTTAGCCAGAACTGGCACTTGCTGTACTTGGCATACATCTCATGCTCACGCAGCTTCTCCAAGGTCAAGGCCAGATGTCTCGCGTGCTCCTCCTCCTTCCTTGAATTGATGAGGATGTCGTCGATGAATACGATGACGAAGACGTCCAGATACTCTTAGAACACCCGATTCATCAGGGTCATGAATGCGGAGGGTGCATTCGTGAGCCCGAACGGCATCACTGTAAACTCGTACAACCCGTATCTGCTGCTGAATGCCGTCTTCGGGA
This sequence comes from Platanthera zijinensis, assembly GCA_039513925.1. NCBI lineage: Eukaryota > Viridiplantae > Streptophyta > Magnoliopsida > Asparagales > Orchidaceae > Platanthera > Platanthera zijinensis. Next base: position 89,666,758 of record CM077087.1, on the reverse strand, counting down.
TGTCCTCCTCCCGAATACGAAGCTGGTAGTACCCTGACCTCAGATCTAGCTTTGAGAACCAATGGGCTCCCTCCAGCTGGTCAAATAGCTCGTCTATCCTTGGTAAGGGATACGTATTCCGTACTGTCAACCTGTTCAGAGCCTGGTAATCGATGCACAGTCGAAGGGTCCCGTCCTTCTTCTTAACGAACAACACCGGAGCTCCCCATGGTGAAGAGCTAGGCCGAACAAACCTGGCCTCCACTAACTCCTGAAGCTGGCTTCGAAATTCCACCAACTCCTTTGGGGCCATTCGATAAGGAGCTCTGGATACCAGCTTAGCCCCCGGTACGAGCTGAATCTGAAAGTCCTTCTCTCGGTGAGGGGGTAACCCTGGTAGCTTCTCTGGAAATACGTCGGCGAAGTCCCGCACTACTGAAATATCTGCAATGGAGTCCTTGGCTACGACCGCCTCAAAGAGGACCTGATAAACCTCTTCCCCCTGCAGGTGGGCCTTGACAGCCTGCATAGACGATAGTAAGGTACGGGGTGCTGGTAGAATGCCTTCGATGATGATGAAGGAGTCGTCGTGCCTCACGGTGATCCTCTTCGCCACACAATCGATCTGGGCATGGTTCCAATACAGCCAAGTCATGCCCAGAATCAGATCGTAATCTGGAATCTTCAGAACCGTCGCTGGTGCCACAAACGCCTTCCCACCGATCCTCGCTTCCATATTACAATGAGCAGAGGTCAATATCTCTGATCCATCGGGTAGGCGCACCCTCATCATCTTCCCAGTGAATGGCTCCACTCCTGCCAGTCCTTTAACGAAATCCTCCGACACGAATGATTGCGACGCACCAGTGTCGAAGAGGGTGTGAGCGGGCTTGCCGCTAATGAAGACTATGCCTGGGGTAATTAAGTGTCTTAGTATTCTTATTGTAGTTTATCTTCTCTTAATTTCTAACCAGGTTATGTTTAAAATAGTAGTTTATATGAAGAAAATTTAAAAGTACTGCCATACCTGTGATAACCTGCTCCGGGTTCCGGGGATGTGTCAGGTATAGAGCATACACTTACTCCCTCTCTGGCCTGCGGCCTCGATCCTGAAATCCTCGTCCTCAGTCCTGTCCTCGTCCGCCAAACTGTCGGGGAGGTGGAGCGCCCTGATGTGCTGGTGGGGGTGCTCGCCTCACAGGGCAGTTCCTCTTGATATGCCCCGGCTGGTTGCACTGATAGCATACCAGTGGCTGCTCTGCCATCCTTGGCAATTCCAGCATCTGTATAGGCTGGGGGGCCAATACCCCCTGACTCCTATGCTCCTACCCAAACTCTTGGCGTGGCTGATCCCCGTTCCTTCTCTCTCCAATAACCTGGCCCCGAGGACGGTCTCTACGACCTCCAATCACTGAATCATCAGCCGGTCTCTTCCGGCTCTTCACTGTAAGCTGATCCGCCTCTCTCTTCTTAGCCATCTCCAGAATCCTGGCCAAACTCCCCTCTGAGACGAAAAGGAGGGCCTGTCTCATGTCATCTTGCAGCCCCTTATAAAACATCCGGGCATAGCCAGCATCGTCTAACTGATAAACGTCCGCATAACGGGCCAGGTGAGTGAACTCCTGATAGTACTCCACCACAGTCCGGTTCTCCTGCCTCAACCGCAGGAACCTATCCTCCAGGTCATCTCTCGCCGACTGAGGTACAAAATGTCCCAAGAGCGCTGCTCTGAACTCCTCCCAAGTAATATCAGCACAGTCCATCCCTGCAAATGTGGTGTCCAGCTGAGATTTCCACCATCTCTTTCTGTGTGACTCTAAGCAGGAGACTGCCAAAGCGACTGCCTCCTCCGTGGGGCATCGAATCCCTGCCAGCATCTCGTAAATGGTGTCCAACCACTCCTCTGTACGTACTGTAGACTCCGTCCCCTGGTAGGATGGAGAGGAAAGTCCCCGGAAGACAGTCATCCAATTGGCCCCGGGGTTTGGTTGTGGGGTCGGGGCTTGCTGAGCTCTGAAGGCCTCCAGGATGGCCATCAGTGTTTGCCCCATCTCCGTCTGCTGGAACGGAGCTGGAGCTGGCGGAGTCGGGACCACATTCGGAGCCTGGGGTGTCCCCTGCTGCGATGTAGGGTTCGTCGCAGGATACAAGTAAAAATTCCATTTGTTAGAGAGAGAATGAATGGAATTTAAGAAGAGTTAGGATGGACTTTCACATGTGATTTCCCTTATGGGCACACCACTGCTTCCGCTGCTAGTTTGTCCGCAAACTAAGCTCGCACGGGGGTGGCCCAAGGTTTTTGTGGACTACTTCTCTTTCGATCGAGGTCTCCTCTGATACCACTTGTAAGACCCCCTTTTTTTTCTTTTTCAACCACCGGGGTCTTAGCCCAGAATTGCCGGTTTGCGGGGGCACCGACTCACGGGAAGGCAACCACTACAAAACGCCAATTCTGCCGGCCCTTTTCGATCACAAGAGAGAGATGTATTTATACAAAAATGTAAACAAGTCCACAGAAACATGTAAATAAAAGTGAAATCATATCCAATCCATCAATAGATAATAACAGGAAAATAGATAAATGGGCTCGATCCCAGTACATCAGAGTCCTCACTACAAGTCGCTCATCGCGGAAGCTAAGAAAAACTAGTCACTCACGGAACTGGTCGCAGGCGCACCGGTGCTAGACTGTCCCACCTCCATGCGCACCGTACTCCGCTGGTGCTGGTCCCTGGACTGCTGGTCCCTGTCTCCCATCCGGAGTTCCTGTAATGTGTGGTTCGAAAACCATTAGTCATAAAGACTAAGCCCTATCATCCCCTACCCCTCCCACCACGGCTCCTAAGCACCGGGCGGAGAGGAGGAAAGGGAAGCTACAAAAGTGGAGAATAACCAAGCAGGTGACAGGGAAGCTAATCTAGTAGTTATTTAGAATGAAATAGGTCTAACAATCCTACGACAGTAAGTAATAAGGAGAGCAATTAATAAGTAGCAATTTGTATAAAAAGACAGCTAGAGAACAGTAAGTAAACAAGCAAGTAAATAAGTATGTAACCTTAACTTATATGAATGCCCATACAAACTTATAAGTTAAGGGGTCTTCTGCAAGGCTCCCATCGTATAAAAAGTCCCATACCGATTTATACGTTGGGGTGTCGGTTGTATGCAATTATGAGTGTAGTGATATGATATGCCATGATTCATGCAAGTGCAACTCACGCACACGACTCTATGCGCACAGACCTTTAGTTCCCCCTGTTCGGGCAGCTAACTTCACTCCCAGGAACCTCCGTAGTGGCAAACGGAGACTGTGGGTCGGGCCCCCCCACTCCTAGGTGGGTATCCACACTACCAGGCCTAGCCCTTCCGTACGCCCCAAGAAGAACACAACCTAGAGTATCCGCGTACTACTGCTGGCTGTACCCACCAGACTTTCTTTGGCTAAGTGTCCCACACCACCGAGTCAGCGTACCGATGTCGGTGTGAACGACAATCAGATACCGAAGACCCACCACCTTTATTCTGTACTCCAACCCTCGAGCCCTCGGCCCCCGGACAGTCCCGTCCGTGCATCTACCTTCAGAGCTACTGTCTGAATGGCAACCAATCCTATAATTTTACTTTCCTAGCTATCGGGGGGTGTGTATGTGCAACCCTAGTTATACTAGTTGCTCTTTTAATTTATTATTCCTATGGTTTACGTTAGCCCAGGACTGCCCCGGCATACCCAGTGAAGGGCTCTCAAGGGGCACTAGGAACCAAGACGGCGGCATTACGGCCCAAAGTTCCCTTTCGCAAGGCACTTATTATTATTGGTTGATCTCCCTTAACCGATCCTCTTTTAGTTACTTTAGTTCTAACCCTAGAGTATTAAGACTCTTCCTCTTCTTCCCGGAATGGACGATCTTTCGTCGTTCCCGTACTCCCTTATCCTTAACAAGTCTAACACTCTACTTATCCTGACTTCCAATGATGAACTCAATCTTAACTTGCCCTACCAACCATCAACTACCAGAATTCCGTGGCTTTACTATATGCAGACCATCCTAAGCTATATGAGGTACACAAGGGGAGGTACTCCAAATTATTTTCAAAATCTCCTATAATATTTACTGGAGGTCTACCATAACATAATTTGTCTAAATCCAGAAACTTATAATTTTCCTAAATAATCTGATATTTATTTAATTTTCTCAAAGGGTGGGCCATGGGTCATTTTAAACATGAACTACATGATCCTCCTAAGTAATGGCTACCCAAAAATCATGATCATTAAATAACAGCAAGATAACCTCAAATACAAGTTTTCAGAATTTTACAGAATGTATTTAGCCTCTAAATAATTTATCCAGTATAAACACGTTAATCCTACGTAAAGAAGGAAGTACTGAAATTATTCATCAGAAAATTATAGAAAAATTACTAGTCAGTAGTATGATATAGAAAAGATCTTTGTGTAATGAATCATAATTTTACCAGCTTGCTAAATACCACTAAAGATTTAATCAAATATTCAAGGTAAAACATACTTAATGAAGCAAGTCTTAGAATTAGACTTCCAAAAATCCCATAAAAATTCACAGAGATTTAAAATCATAAGAAACGTTCTCTGCTTAAATTTCATCAATTTCCAGGAAGTGTGTATTCCATAATAAATTTTCTAAGCAAATCATTCAAGCTTCTAAATCGTTAATGAAGTATCCAAAATAATGATCTTAAAATTCATAGAAAAATATCCAGAGCTTGTACCATCCTTATAATTCACTCTACCCAATTCTCATCACTTTTCAATATGATTTAGTGTCAATTCCTATGTCTACAATTTTTGCACCCTAAACTAGGGCTAGATTATTAGGTATCCCAACAGTCTCCAAAATCTACAAAGATTTCATCCAGAGGACTATAATGGCCCTATGGTCCTCTTCACTAAATTTTGTGTCAATTCAAGGTCATTTGACCCCATGACCTTCACAAGCCACCAAGATCCATCCTTAGGGTTTGGCCTTGGTTCTTAGGGCCAACTTACCCCGATCCACCTCAAACTCTATGAGGGGGTGCTAGAGAATATTACTAGTCAGTGGTAAAAATCTCAGCCTCTGTTGAGGTGATCTGACCACTCAAATCTCAAAAGTGCACCTTTAACCTAAGACCCCTTATTAGGGCAAAGCTTAGGTTTGATCATTTCTAATCCAAACCATCTCCAAATGAGATGAAAAATTATACAGAACCTTATGGTGAACCCAGGGACCACTCACCACAATTTGGGAGGGTTTGGAAATTATTTAACCATCTAATTAAATTAAGCTAGGATTATTGAATTTTTCTAAAAACTATAGAAAAATATTTCCCAAAAATCCTAATTTTTGGGCAGCATCTAGTAATAAATAAGATTAAGCCACACTCCAAATTTTCAAGTCATTTTGATGACTGGTTTGGAGTGGGGAATTTTTCTAAGGTCAGGACAGCCCTATGGATAGACCTCACCAAAAAGGGTGCTGTGGTCTAACCAGGACTCCAAATTGAGTGAAATCAATTTTACTTTAAACTAGACTTCAAGGGCTACATTTTCTATGTTGACCACTTTTCCTGTAGGAGCCTCTAGGTATTTTTACCAAATTATCTAAAATGACAGATATTTCATTCAGAAATTGTTTTAAAAATAAAATCTAATTTAACGGCATTGTTCATCTTCTTCTACAGCCCGAAACCAGAGCCCTAAAACTTAATTTCCTATAGCTTTTCCAAGCTATTTTCCGGCCATCCAGCCATCTCCCTGGCTGGCCACCACCACCACTACCTCTATTGAGGTGAGGGCTATCGTCAGGCGGCGGCACGGCCGCCGGAGAGGCGGTTTCCGGCAAACCCGCCACCATGAAATTTTAGGAAAGGCATGGAAAACGCACACCCGATCTGGCTCTTTTGAGCCCGATATCTCTCCTAACGATTTCTAAGATCTATCCGCAGAAGAAGAGGGAGTGGAGGACCTTGTTCGCGGGCTGGAGGCGTGCAGAGCGTCGGGAAGCCATTGGCGCGGTGGTGGCGTCGCCAGAAATTCTTCAACAGCAAGGGGGAAATCTGAAACAGTTTGATGGAGAGTGTAACCTTTTCCCCTTGCTCTTAGGAGTCTTTTATAGATCAGCAAGTGGGGAGGGGAAAGGATGAAACGTTCATGGCCATTAATATTTCCCTTAATGACGTTTCGGTTATGGCTAAGGCAGTTGAAACGCTGGAGATGAAGAGGTGTTTGCCAGGTGGCGATTTCCTATTGGACCAACATTTCGTTAATTATTTACATAATTAAAGTAGGAAACGGCCCATAAATACTCTTGGTTTTCAGTCCCATAGTCAGAATTTATCATGGCGTCGGTTACCGAAATTTCCAGTCTGGCTGACGTTTCGACCTTGGTCACGGGCATGACACATAGGTCATGGGCGTGATAGGCCCAGTTAGCCAATTCTGGGTTTGACGATCGTCGAACTAAGATCGACGATCGTCGAAGGGTGGTCACGGGCGTGACACCTGGGTCACGGGCGTGACTGGCCCGTGTGGCCAATTCTGGGTCGACGACCGTCGAACTGAAATCAACGATCGTCAAGCGTGGTCACGCCCTATATCACGGGCGTGACATTGCGGGTCACGGGCGTGACATGCCTGGTGACTAATTCTGGGCCGACGACCGTCGAACTGAAATCGACGATCGTCGAACGTGGTCACGCCCTATGTCACGGGCGTGACTCTGTGGGTCACAGGCGTGACAGGCCATGAGGCAAATTCCGCGCCCGACGATCGTCTACCGGAGATCGACGATCGTCGAAGGAGTCACGCCCCAGGTCACGGGCGTGACACTTGGGTCACGGGCATGACAGGCCATGAGGCAAATTCCGCGCCCGACGACCGTCTACCTGAGATCGACGATCGTCGAAGGAGTCACATCCCAGGTCACGGGCGTGACACCTGGGTCACGGGCGTGACAGGGCCGGGTGGAAAATTCTGCGCCCGATGATCGTCTCCCTGAGATCAATAATCGTCGAATGAGTCACGCCCTAGGTCACGGGCGTGACGGGTCGGTCACGGACGTGACCAACCCGTGACCCGAAATCTTGGTCGATTTATTTCATTTTTTGGGCTCCCTAGGGTTCTACCACAACCAACCGACTCCTAGGGGTCTAGCTGGAAATGGGATGTTACATGCAGTGTACAAGATTTTGGAAGGTTGAGTCATCAATGACATTGGCTATAATATTTTGTGCCCTCTTGTCCATGGTAGATATCACTACCTCATCTCCATCCATCTCTTTATATGCCTTGGGCACTCTCAGAGTTGGATCTTTGGTGAATGCCATTGTGGGGATAAAAGGACCTTCCACAAATGTTACATAGTTTCTAGAGTTAGAAGCTTCCATGAACAGTCTAACCCTTTGATTCTTGAGACCAAATCCTTCCTTCCTGCAGAATGGTTGTGTCATGGACCCTAGCTCCTTATAGTTAATTCCTGACCCCATACTTATACCTTATTCCTAACCTTGGAGGTATACTTAGATTGTTAAATCCTTTTTGAGTAACCTCCCTCTGATATCACTTTAAAGTTATTACTTTAAGGTTAGCTAGTCACCTAGAGGGGGGGGGGGGTGAATAGGTCTTTCAAATTGTTTTAGTCTGTTTGCTGCATAATAACTAAACAATCTATAGCTTGTCCTTAATACGTGCAATATAAAATAAGAACAAGCAACACAACACATCACATAAGTATTTATTGTTGTTCCCCAATTGGGTACATCCACTTTCTCTCCCACCTTTCTAACTTATGTTAGACAAGGCACAAACTCTACAAAAATGCTCCTTAGAGCTTACACCTCAGGCCCTCAGGCTTACACTCAAGTTCTCTTCAGAACCCTACCTCAAAACCATCAAGGTTCCTACCTCAAAGCCCTACAGTACTCCTATAACTCACTGGTCTTCAAACAACCTACCTCAGCCTTATATCTATGGCCTATAGCTCAGGTTTTTTAGACCTACTGCTTCAGGAACAAGGCCATACTTTTAGAGTGCTGCGGTACTCATACAGTTAAGTACCCTTACAGGTACCTACCTCAATGTCCTTCCAGACACCTATAGATCAGCCTCCTCCAAGGCCTACAACTCAGTTACACACTTGTCACCTACAGCTTAGTGACCCAACAGTCACCTACCTTAGGAACTAGGCCCTACACTCAGGCTGGGAGGACAGACCTACCTAAGATCCACACATGGATCCTACCTCAGAGAACAACACTCTCCTACCTCAGGAAATTAAGCCCTAAAACTCAGATCCACACTTGGATCCTACCTCAGTACCTTAACCGAGCACCTACTTCAGTGACTAATTAGTCACCTATGACTCAGGCATAAAGTTCCCTATACTAAGATTCAGATACACTGAATCTTATAGGAAAGAAATCAGGAAGATTGAAATACTAACTCAGAGATAAATCTCTGAGTCTACCATGTTGGACTTAGCAGATTTCAGTCCATCCGTCTTGCTGTAGAAGGAATTATCCTTCTTCTTCAACTAACCCTTTTCTGCTGCACTAATAAATAGCTATCTGCAGTTGAAGGCTGTCGGCCCTTCATACAGCTATCACTTCTTACTGATTGGATGAATCAGCCCCCTTGTTCTTCAAAGAACAATCTTGCTGAACTGGAAGAAGCTTCAACTATATTTGCCTTATGGTTTTCACTGCTGGACTTTGCTTTCAAGATTGTCAAAGAACATGAAGTCCACCCATCCTTTTTTCGTTTTCTATATCCATTTTTGTTAACCTTAATCTTCTTTTCTTCTCTTCCTTTTATATCTATTTATTTGAATCAACAACACAATTTGAATGTGGTCCCAACCAAGGATGGTGAGCGCCACCTTCCTCAGAAGAGGACAAATAGTAGCTTCCGACAGTATTGTAGCTTTCCCGTAATGGCATGAAGTACTTGGACTGAGTTCGACGATTGTCGAGTTGAGATCGACGATCTCTGTGTTGATCTTGACGAACTTCAGAATCTCCAACTTTACATTTATCTCGATGAACTATGAATCTTTAAACTTTAACTTGAGTTTGACGAAAGGTGGGTTCAGCTCGACTAACTTTGATTGTTCAAACTTTAACTTGAGCTCAATAAAAGGTGAGCTCAGCTAGATGAACTCTGAATCTTCAACCTTTAACTTGAGCTTGACGATCTGTGAGCTGAGCTCGACGAACTGGGAGCTGAGCTCGACGAACTGGGAGCTGAGCTCGATGAACTTTAAATCTTCAAACTTTTACTTGAGCTTATTGAAAGGTAAGCTCTGCTCGATGAACTCTGAATCTTCAACCTTTAACTTGAGCTCGACGATCTGTGAGCTAAGCTTAACGAACTGCGAGCTGAGCTCGTCGAACTGCGAGCTGATCTCGACAAACTACGAGCTGAGCTCGATGAATTTTGAGCATTAAGCTTCTGAGTTTAAGCTTAAGGAATGGATAGCTGAGCTCGATGATCTGTGAGCTAAGATCGACGAACTCTGAACTCAGTTTGACGAACTCCACTTTCTGGACTTAGAAAATTTATACTGGCTTTGTCTCAATGGTTCCTTCTAAACTATCTCAGCGGTTTCTTCTTCAAGGCTGAGACTCTTCTGTCACAGCGGTTCCTTCTCAACTGTCTCAACAGTTTCTTCTTCACAACTAAGATTGTTTTCTGTCTCAGTGGTTTAGCTTAGACCAACACTTCTATCATTGTTTTGTGTTGAGCTTCTCAGCTATCTAAGCGGTTCTGCTGAGACATATAACATCCCATGTTACTTCTAGACCCCCCCAACTTATATTGGGTTAGGCATGTGGTGAGTCAGGGGGGATTAGCTAGGTTTGACCCTAGGTGGTGAGTTGTAATCAGGTGGGGCCCACTATAGGGCCAAGTCAAACTAGGTCAAACTAGACTAAATGAGGACACTAGCCACACCATGACCCCCACCACACTGCCCTAACCCTAATTACAATCTAAGTGAACCCAAGGTCATGCCCTAGGTCAACACTTTGACCATAGTTGACCCAGGTCATCCTTAGATCTAAAGTGGTCAAACCCCACACTCATGAGCTCAATTGGATCAAGTAGGGCATCACCATGACCCAAGCCATGTTGGGTGATGATTTAGACCTCATGACCACTAAGTGGGGTCAACCCACTCACCCATTTGACCAAGTCAACCCTAAGGTCAAACTTGGTCAACCTTAAGCCTAATTAAGGGTAATTGAAGACCAAGCCCATTCCTAGTGGGCTAAGACCATCACCATGGCCCAATGCATGTTAGGTGAGGACATGGAGTCCATGGCCATCATGTGGGGTCAGCCCACTCATCAAGTTGACCAAGTCAACCTAAAAGTCAACAAGTCAACATTTTACCCTAAAGAAGAAAGATGTGAGCCCAAGTCATTTCCCATGGGCCAAGCCCACCAAAATTGGCCCATGACCAGCCAAGTGGCCAATGACCAACCCTACCCCCCGTGGTTGTGGAGAGAGAGTTCATGCAAAGGGGCAATTTGGGGAAAATCATTTAAAAGGAGAGAGAGAGGAATGAGGTGGTGATGAGAAGAGGCCATATGGCCTTCATTTCTTCAGCCCAGGAGCTGCTGGCAGACCACCCCTGACCATTGCAGAGAGAATTAGTGCATGGGAGCAACCTGGCAGCCATGGTGGAGCAACTAAATGGCCAAACCGAGCTCACCCCAGCCTTAACTCCCTGTACAGCCACTCCATGCCAAATCCAATCCAGCCATTAGCTTCAGAAGGCCTTAGAGAGTAGAATTCAAGTGCTGGATCAAAGGAATAGGTGGAGAATCGAGAATTTGGGAAGGAGATCTCCGGAGCACCACTTCCATGGCAAACCGCCGCCAGAGTCGCCGTCAAGCCGCTATACAGGTCCGTTTCGCCTCACCTCTCCACGTACTAGCTTCCTAGATCTTTTAGGAGAGAAATCGGGCTCAATTGAGCCCGATGCCATGTGAGGAATCCATGAATTTTCCGAGTTTTTCCTACCTCTCGGGATCGCCGACGCCGCCGTCTCCCGCCGCCTCTCCGCCGGGAAAATGTAGCCACCACCACCGTGAAGGTGATGGCACCGTTGGCTGGCCACGGCGCCGCCTCAGCCGGCCGCAAAACGTCCCACAATGTGGCCCAGCCAGTACAATCTGGGCCGTTAAACCGTTGGGGACGATGATGGGATTCCGTCCGTTCTACATCAAGATTCGTGCTATTTCATTTAAATAAATATTTAATTTGATTAATGAATAGTAGCTGCCTGTCACACTTATACAGCCAATTTCAAACTTAAAATAAGGGCTCCTAGAGTCATTTCTAGGTCCAGACCCTTGAAGATAAATTGTAGACCTAGATCTTAAATTTAAAAGGCCACAGTAATCTTGGACTTTCACCCAGTGGTCTGTCCTGTAGGTCAATTCTCCTAGGGCTGGTCCTAGGCTAGGGCAGATTTTAATTTGAGTGCCCATGCTAAACCAGTAAGCCTCATGACCTGAAATGTTGGTCATGTGCATGTCTAGGGCATATCTAGCCCATGCCAAAAATTGGGAATTTTTAGGATAACTTTTCCTATATTTTTTGCAATAATATCAAAATGTAAATTAATGAAATATTTGGAGTTATAGGCACCCAAATAGCCCCAAATTTTGGTGGCAAGTCCTTGGGGACAGTATTGGTGCATGATAAAAATTTCAACCCATTTGAGTAACTGCATGATGGGTTAACCCACTTGCAAGTGTAGGCTAATATTAGCCTTGGTGTGCAAATAGCAATTTTGCTAAAATGTGTATTTATTCACCTCAGGACTTCTGAAGTCCTTGAAATTAATTCTAGAGGACATTTAGGTCAAATGTAGTCCCTCAAAATTATTATGGGATTTTTGGGAACAAAAATCCCATTATTTGGATTTTTGAAAACTATAGCCTTATTGGAAAATAAATATGAAAAATAGAATTAATCAGGCAAAAATCTTCAAATCTGGCCCTGTTAAATATTTGATCATAATTGAATTGGGTTATTTCTATTTCCTCTGTTTGAGGTATTTTGAGGTATATTATCATGAAATGACCATTTTACCCCTATTGCTTAATTTCATGATTTAATGAAAATATAGGTTAGAAAAATTTGGGAATATTTATAGAGGTGTATATAGGTACTAGTTAATTGAAATATTTATTTCAGAATTTTTGGATGTGCATACAAATTTCAATTCATCATAATGGCATTTTGGTAAATACCCAAGAAATTGAATTGCAAGTCTATAACATTGTTAAAGTTGATGAAACTTTGTCAGTAGCCTTATTTTGATGATTTAGATCCCCTGTAATTTTCTTAGAATTTTTGTGATTAAATTTCTCATACTTACTTTGAAAAGTAGTAATTATGATGGTTTTGTGATAATTAACAAATAAATACAAATGTTTGGTGAGAAATTATAAACCTTGGGAAATAGTGATATTTCATCATTTTAATGGTTAGGATAATTATTTTGTATCATTAGGGATATGCAAAGACACACTTCATATGTTAAATGACCTTGGGAAATATTGGGAGAAAATAAATTAATTATGAAAATAATTGAGAAAATTGTGAAAATTACCATACTCATTCTTGTAGATCATACCACCCTAGGATAAATATTTGGGGGTTGGAGGCCCAAGGATTTGAAAGTTCGATTTCGGGGTGGTACTAGGTCATGGGATGCGCATAGTAAAGGTAGGCTATATTATAGGCCACCAGGGAACGAATCAACAACTGAGTTAGAATCTAAGATCGGAAGTATAACCCTGGGTGGCAGATGTATTCTAGAGACGAGAGTAATAGTGCAACCTTAGACTTATCTAGGAGGAGCCGACGGAAGAACGTCATTCCTCAACCCAAAGCTTAAGTCACTAAGTCACTCTATGTAACAGAGAGAGAAAAAGGGGTTCTGGGTAGACATCAACTAAAGTAAATATCCTTGAGAAAGGGAGCTTTGGGATTCAGCCCATCGTAGCTCCTAGTGCCCCTGAGAGCCTTCAGCGGGAATACCTTGGGCAGTCCTGGGATTAACCTTAAGTTTCTAAGTATAATAATCAGTAGGCAAGAGTAGTCTAACAGGTTAAGTGAACTGGACATGTTCTCACTCGGGCCGGGTTGGAGGGACTTGGAGTTTATTGACTACTTGCTCACCCGTGCAGAGTTGGAGGAAAGTGATTGATATATATATACTCACCCGAGTAGGGTTGGAGGTTTTGTAGCATATACTCACCCGTGACGGGTTGGAGAGGTTTGGGACAGGATAGTCCTTCGAGCTGGAGGCTCCATATATTAAACTTGCATGTGCATATACTAGTGGCGAGCCATGCGGTACTGGCCAGTCATCACACCGATGGCAGTACGGTGGAGCAGGCGGGTGCGAGGGTTAGAGGGACCAGTAGGTTGTTTATACTGAGGTCTAGAGGACTTTTCCCGATAACGCACACCCGGCCCAACAAGTTTGACAGGTAGTCAGCAAAGTGGTACACAGAGGCTCTAGAGTGCACTTGGAGGTGTACAGAGGCATACAAGAGAGGTTTAGGCCTGGTAGTGTGTATTCCCGCATAGAAGGCGGAGACGCCCGCTCCGCTGCTGCCATAGCCACAACGGTAGTACCTGAGAGTGATGCTAGCTCTCGAAAAGTGGGGACTAAAGGTCTGTGATCACGGAGTCGTGTGTGTTTTACACTGCATGCTCATTTCATACCCACCATATAGATGCTTATCATTAACTTTCATAACAACCTGTGACACCTAATGTATAAGTGGTATGGGACGCTTATACATTAGGACCTGCTAAACGATCCCTTAGCCTATAAGCTTGAGTGGGCAAGTTTATAGGTTGGGGTTACTTTCCTTTTTATACATATACTGCTTATGATACCTGACACCCCATCGTATAAAATGGTATGGGACATTTTATACGATGGGAGCCTTGTAGAAGACCCCTTGCATATGCGTACTCGCATAAGTGAAGGTTACTTTTCATTACTTATATTTCTATATATTCTGCTTTAGTTCCTGTCACCTGCTTCCACCTTTGTCACCCCTTGTTATCCTCCGCTTCGTCCTCCCGCACGGTGCCTAGGAGTTACGGGGCGAGGTGTGGAGGAAACGACTTAGTCTTTTTGACTAATGGTCGGTGACCATACTATTTTTAGGAGCTCGAGGAGATGGATCAACACGTCGAGGAGGCAGGGCTTGAGGGGCAGATACCGGCTACTACTACTGGAGCACATGTTCAGGTGTGATAATTTGAGATGATAGATTCCGCTGCTATTAGATTGAGAGAGAGTGATTTGATATTGATGTACTGGGCATAAGCCCTTATTACACACTTTTGTTGTACTCATTGTGGACTATATTTTGTACTCATCATCTCTTTATATGATATGTACTCTGTGGCTGTGGACTTGTGTAGTTTTGTTTACTATATACTTAATTTTTGTTTCTCATATTGGCCGAACAGGTTATCATCGTACTAGCCGGCAGGATCGGCGTCTTGCGGTGTCGACTAACCCGTACGTTAGTGTCACCGTAAGACGACGGTTCTGGGCATAAGATCCGGGTTAGCCTCGGAATGGGGAGACATGATCTTACAAACTGGTATAACTTGAACACACGATCATATGAGAATAAAAGTCCACAACACTGGAACACCCCGCTCGAGCATTAGTTTGCGGACAAACTATGCAGCGGAAGCAATGGTGTGCCCATGTGTAAAAGCCACATAAAACAGTCCATTAAACAATGAGTTAGGCCAATTTTGACATTACCTTACCTTCATGCAGCCTCCACAGGATGCGGTTCCTCCCCCTCCGGCTTCCATTCCGTTCATGCAGACAGAGATGGGGCAAACGCTGACGGCGATCCTGGACGCATTCAGAGCCCAGCAAGCCCCGGTACAGCTGCCCAACCCAGGGTCGAACTGGTTGAGTGAAATTAAATGTCTGTCTCCGCCACTATATCGCGGGACAGAAGATGCTGTGAAGACAGAGGAGTGGTTGGAGACCATTCAGGAGTTACTGGCTGGAATTAGCTGCCCAATCAGCCAGGCGGTACCACTTGCCACTTCCGCACTAGAAGCCCATGCAAAGAGATGATGGAAGTCTATTCGGGACTCAGTTTATGGGGATAGGGAACTAACAGAAATATCCTGGGAAGAATTCAGCGACTCGTTCCTTGACCATTATGTTTCTGTCATAGACCGGGACACATTAGAGGCGAGGTTCCTGAACCTCCAGCAGGGGAGCCGATCAGTGATCGAATATCAGAGAGAGTTCTCCCACCTGGCTAGGTTTGCAGGCTTTCATGAATGGGATGATCGAAAGTATGCTAAAAGATTTTATCATGGCCTCCGGGATTCGTTGAGGCAGCCCCTGTTGTTTATATCGCATGGTACAACTACTCAAATCATAGAAATGGCGAAAAAGCTGGAGGCTGACCAGCTAATGGTACAGGGCAGAGGTAAAAGGCCGCTCGAAGGATCGTCTTCCGATGGTAGCAGGACATCCCAAAGGGGGAAGGTTATCGGATATAGGAGAGGTGGGGGACGTCGTCGTCCCAACTACAGGCAGGATCAGGGGCCTCCTCCACCATTGGCTCCCCAACCTATACAGACTCCCGGGCCGATGAGACAGGATGATCGAGGTCAGAGGCAGATCACCTGCTATGGTTGCGGCCAACCTGGGCACATCAGGACACAGTGCCCGCTTCAGGTCCACCCTCATCCTCCTCCTCCACCTCTAGTGGCCCCTCTAGTTCACCAGGGCCGAGGACGAGGCCGAGGCCGAGGCCGAGGACATCACGGCCGAGGCCGAGATCGGGAATAGACGTATGCGCTGGACCTCACGGAGCAGAGGAATCCCGAGGAAGTGATTACAGGTACTTTAATTATGCAAGATTCATAAGTTTAAACTTTAATCAGCGCCTTATAGACCTTAAGAATAATATTTATCTTTGAACTCAAACGAACCCAGGCATATTGATGATTAGCGGCAAGCCCGCTCATACCCTCTTCGACACGGGTGCTTCACACTCCTTTGTGTCAAACACGTTTATTGAAGGATTATAGGGAGTAGAGAAGTTTTCCGGCTTGGGAAAAAGTGTGCGACTTCCTGATGGCTCAGAACTTCGAACCACAGATTGCTGCAATATGGAAGTCGAGATAGGGGACAAGGCGTTCGAAGCTCCGGCAATGGTCTTGAGGCTACCAGACTTTGATCTGATTCTAGGCATGAACTGGCTCCATTGGAACTACGCACAGATAGATTGTCCCTCGAAGAGGATCACACTCCGACATGGAGATTCTTACGTTACTATCGAAGGTATCCGACCTATCCCCCTTCTTTCATTGTCTTCTATACAGGCTGTCAAGGCCTATGAGCAAGGGGAGGAAGTGTATCTTATTTGCTTTGAGATGGTAGCGGTAGAGTGTTCTATAGGTGATATCCCAGTGGTACGGGATTTCTCCGATGTGTTTCCGGAGAAATTGCCCGGACTACCACCAGTTCTGGATTTGGACTTCTGATCCAATTAGTGTCAGGGGCGAGGCCAGTGTCCCGGGCACCTTACAGAATGGCACCTAGAGAATTGGCAGAGTTTAGGACTCAGCTGCAGGAACTTGTGGAGTCAGGATTTGTGCGGCCAAGTTCGTCGCCATGGGGAGCACCGGTTTTATTTCTGAAGAAGAAGGATGGATCCCTCCGACTGTGTATAGATTACAGGGAATTGAATAGGTTGACGGTTCGGAACACCTACCCATTGCCCCGGATAGATGAGCTATTTGATCAACATCAGGGAGCCTTCTGGTTCTCTAAGCTCGATTTACGATCCGGCTATTATCAGTTACGCATTCGGGAGGAAGACATACCGAAGACAGCATTCAGCTCGCGTTATGGCTTATACGAATTCACGATCATGCCATTTGGGCTATTCCCGGACGCAGGAAGAACACGCAGAACATCTGGCCCAAGTTTTACAGAGGTTGGGAGAGTTTCAGATGTATGCAAAGTTCTCTAAGTGCCAATTTTGGCTACAGGAGGTGGCTTTTCTGGTTCACGTTATTAGTGGATCTGGAGTGGCGGTGGATCCAGCTAAGATAGAGGCGGTACGGGATTGGCCATGGCCAAAGACAGCAGCAGACATCCGCTGCTTTCTGGGATTGGCAGGATATTATCGTAAGTTTATGGAGGGATTCTCAAGGATATCCCTCCCCTTACGTCATTGACGAAGAAGGATGCAAATTTTGTTTGGTCAGAACAATGTGAGGCAGCTTTTCAGGAGTTGAAAGACCGACTGACCTCATCCCCTATCCTTGCACTCCCATCCGGGAGTGAAGGATACCAGATCTACACAGATGCCTCTTATTAGGGGATGGGCGCAGTCTTGATGCAGCATGGACACGTCATTGCTTATGTTTCGAGACAATTGAAGAAACACGAACATAATTATCCGGTACATGACCTAGAACTCGGGCCGTGGTATTCTCCCTAAAGACCTGGAGGGATTACTTATATGGGATTCATTGTGATATCTACTCGGATCACAAGAATCATAAATATATTGATACCCAGAAGGATCTAAATCTACGACAGAGGAGATGGTTAGAGTTTCTCTGCGATTATGATTATCAGATTCATTATCATCCAGGGAAGGCTAATACGGTAGCTGATGCACTGAGTAGAAGAGCTGGCACTTCCGGATCGGAGCCTCGCTTGATGTCCTTAGAGCTGGTACGAATGTTGGAGGAGATGCACATTACCATGGTGTTTGAGTCAGAACCAGCAGTGTACCGAGAGTATTTAAATTCAGTGACCAGCGATGACACTATTCAAGAGCGCATTGTTACGCATCAGAGACTGGATACTGATTTAGAGCCTATTTTTGGCGCTTTGGAAGGAGACAAGTATGAGGACTACACGCTGGAGGAAGATCTTCTTCGATTTCGTGGTCGAGTATACATTCCAGCAGGAGGTGGGATCCGGGATGACATCCTCAGAGAGGCACACTACTCTAGATATTCAGTGCATCCCGGCATCACCAAGATGTGGGCTGACTTACGACGGACCATGTACTTGCCAGGAATGAAGAGGGAGATCATATATCTTGTGACACACTGTGAGACTTGCTAGCGAGTGAAGGCCGAGTGCAAGAGCCCAGGACGTGTACTACAGCCACTGCTAGTCCCAGAATGGAAGTTCGAGGATATTTCCATGGATTTTGTACATGGAATCCCTCGCTCCCATTATGGGCACGATTCCGTCTGGGTTATTGTGGACAGATTGACCAAGGTAGCACGGTTCATTCTGGTCAGAAAGGATGCCCCAGTTGCTGTGTTGGTGAGGTTGTTTGTAGAGCAGTTCATCCGGTACCACGGCGTTCCCAGGTCTATTGTTTCGGACAGAGACGGCCGCTTCACCTCCAGAGAATGGAGGGCAGTGCATGCTTATTTGGGTTCCAGACTTACCTTTAGCTCTGCCTTCCATCCCCAGACCGACGGTCAGACGGAGCGGACAATACGAACTATGGAGGACCTGCTCAGGCTATGTGTATTGGATACTGGGAAGCCTTGGGAGAGGCTACTGCCACTGATCGAGTTTTCATACAACAACAGTCACCAGGCCAGCATCGAGATGGCTCCTTATGAGGCACTCTATGGGAGGAAGTGCCGGACACTGCTATCTTGGGTTCAAGATTTGGATACTCGAGCCCTCGGATCAGATTTTGTGGAAGATACGGAGGCCCAGATTCGCTTGATCAGGGATCGGCTTTTGGAGGCACAGAGTAGACAGGCCAAATATTATGATGCTCGGCACCGGAAGGTGGAGTTCCAGGTTGGGGACAGGGTTTTCCTGAAGATACGTCCGGTACATGGTGTCTCTCGAGTGCGGAGGCACAAAAAGCTCAGTCCACGATACATGGGACCCTACTTGATTTTGGAGCGTGTTGGCCCCTTGGCCTACAGACTGCAGCTACCTCCGGAGCTGAGCACCCTACATGATGTTTTCCATGTCTCTTCCTTGCGAAGAGCTCTCCTTCGACCTGAGCAGCATATCACCACTACAGCTGGACCGGTAGAGCCTGACCGTTCAGTTAGATTGGAGCCGATCTGGATCGACGATACGGCTGTCCGAGTGTTGCGAAAAATGAAGGTCCCACTCGTGAAGGTGTTGTGGTCCAACCACGGATGGGAGGAGCACACCTAGGAGCCAAGGGATCTGATGCTGGAGCGGCACCCAGAGCTATTTTCATCAGGTACTTTTAATATATGCTTTCTTTTAAAAGTTCCTTAAATTCCTGCAAGTTGAACCCGTAGACCCAAACTTAAATTTCGGGGACGAAATTATTTGTTTTTTTTATAGGATTTGTAACATCCCATGTTACTTCTAGACCCCCCAATTTAGATTGGGTTAGGCATGTGGTGAGTCAGGGGGGATTAGCTAGGTTTGACCCTAGGTGGTGAGTTGTAATCAGGTGGGGCCCACTATAGGGCCAAGTCAAACTAGGTCAAACTAGACTAAATGAGGACACTAGCCACACCATGACCCCCACCACACTGCCCTAACCCTAATTATAATCTAAGTGAACCCAAGGTCATGCCCTAGGTCAACACTTTGACCATAGTTGACCCAGGTCAACCTTGGATCTAAAGTGGTCAAACCCCACACTCATGAGCCCAATTGGATCAAGTAGGGCATCACCATGACCCAAGCCATGTTGGGTGATGATTTAGACCTCATGACCACTAAGTGGGGTCAACCCACTCACCCATTTGACCAAGTCAACCCTAAGGTCAAACTTGTTCAACCTTAAGCCTAATTAAGGGTAATTGAAGACCAAGCCCATTCCTAGTGGGCTAAGACCATCACCATGGCCCAATCCATGTTAGGTGAGGACATGGAGTCCATGGCCATCATGTGGGGTCAGCCCACTCATCAAGTTGACCAAGTCAACCTAAAAGTCAACAAGTCAACATTTTACCCTAAAGAAGAAAGATGTGAGCCCAAGTCATTTCCCATGGGCCAAGCCCACCAAATTTGGCCCATGACCAGCCAAGTGGCCAATGACCAGCCCTACCCCCTGGTTGTGGAGAGAGAGTGCATGCAAAGGGGCATTTTGGGGAAAATCACTTAAAAGGAGAGAGAGAAATGAGGTGGTGATGAGAAGAGGCCATATGGCCTTCATTTCTTCAGCCCAGGAGCTGCTGGCAGACAACCCCTGACCATTGCAGAGAGAATTAGTGCATGGGAGCAACCTGGCAGCCATGGTGGAGCAACTAAATGGCAAAACCGAGCTCACCCCAGCCTTAACTCCCTGTACAGCCACTTTAGGCCAAATCCAATCCAGCCATTAGCTTCAGAAGGCCTTAGAGAGCAGAATTCGAGTGCTGGATCAAAGGAATCGGTGGAGAATCGAGAATTTGGGAAGGAGATCGCCGGAGCACCACTTCCATGGCAAACCGCCGCCACAGTCGCCGTCAAGCCGCCATACAGGTCCGTTTCGCCTCACCTCTCCACGTACTAGCTTCCTAGATCTTTTAGGAGAGAAATTAGGCTCAATTGAGCCCGATGCCATGTGAGGAATTCATGAATTTTCGCAGTTTTTCCAACCTCTCGGGATCGCCGGCGCCGCCGTCTCCTGCCTCCTCTCCGCCGGGAAAATGTAGCCACCACCACCGTGAAGGTGATGGCACCGTTGGTCGGCCACGGCGCCGCCTCAGCCGGCCGGAAAACGTCCCGCAATGTCGCCAAGCCAGTGCAATCTGGGCCATTAAACCGTTGGGGACGATGATGGGATTCCGTCCGTTCTACATCAAGATTCGTGCTATTTCATTTAAATAAATATTTAATTTGATTATTGAATAGTAGCTGCCTGTCACACTTATACAGCCAATTCCAAACTGAAAATAAGGGCTCCTAGAGTCATTTCTTGGTCCAGACCCTTGAAGATAAATTGTAGCCCTAGATCTTAACTTTAAAAGGACACCTTAATCTTGGACTTTGACTCATTGGTCTGTCCTGTAGGTCAATTCTCCTAGGGCTGGTCCTAGGCTAGTGCAGATTTTAATTTGAGTGCCCATGCTAAACCAGTAACCCTCATGACCTGAAATTTTGGTCATGTGCATGTCTAGGGCATATATAGCCCATGCCAAAAATTGGGAATTTTTGGGATAACCTTTCCTATAGGTTTTGCAATAATATCAAAATGTAAATTAATGAAATATTTGGAGTTATAGGCACCCAAATAGCCCCAAATTTTGGTGGCACGTCCTTGGGGACAGTATTGGTGCATCATAAAAATTTCAACCCATTTGGGTCAATGCATGATGGGTTAACCCACTTGCAAGTGTAGGCTAGTATTAGCCTTGGTGTGCAAATAGCAATTTTGCTAAAATGTGTATTTATTCACCTCAGGACTTCTGAAGACCTTGAAATTAATTCTAGAGGACATTTAGGTCAAATTTAGTCCCTCAAAATTATTATGGGATTTTTGGGAACAAAAATCCCATTATTTGGATTTTTGAAAACTATAGCCTTATTGGAAAATAAAAATGAAAAATAGAATTAATCAGGCAAAAATCTTCAAATCTGGCCCTGTTAAATATTTGATCATAATTGAATTGGGGTATTTTTATTTCCTCTGTTTGAGGTATTTTGAGGTAGATTATCATGAAATGACCATTTTACCCCTATTGCTTTATTTCATGATTTAATGAAAATATAGGTCAGAAAAAATTGGTAATATTTATAGAGGTGTATATAGGTACTAGTTAACTGACATATTTATTTCAAAATTTTTGGATGTGCATACAAATTTTAATTAATCATAATCGCATTTTGGTAAATACCCAAGAAATTAAATTGCAAGTCTATAACATTGTTAAAGTTGATGAAAATTTGTCAGTAGCCTTATTTTGATGATTTAGATCCCCTGTAATTTTCTTAGAAGTTTTGTGATTAAATTTCTCATACTTACTTTGAAAAGTCGTAATTATGATGGTTTTGTGATAATTAACAAATAAATACAAATGTTTGGTGAGAAATTATAAACCTTGGGAAATAGTGATATTTCATCATGTTAATGGTTAGGATAATTATTTTGTATCATTAGGGCTATGCAAAGACACACTTCATATGTTAAATGACCTTGGGAAATATTGGGAGAAAATAAATTAATTATGAAAATAATTGAGAAAATTATGAAAATTACCATACTCATTCTAGTAGATCATACCACCCTAGGATAAATATTTGGGGGTTGGAGGCCCAAGGATTTGAAAGTTCGATTTCGGGGTGGTACTAGGCCATGGGGTGCGCATAGTAAAGGTAGGCTATACTATAGGCCACCAGGGAACGAATCAACAACTGAGTTAGAATCTAAGATCGGAAGTATAACCCTGGGTGGCAGATGTATTCTAGAGACGAGAGTAATAGTGCAACCTTAGACTTATCTAGGAGGAGCCGACGGAAGACCGTCATTCCTCAACCCAAAGCTTAAGTCACTAAGTCACTCTATGTAACAGAGAGAGAAAAAAGGGTTCTGGGTAGACATCAACTAAAGTAAATATCCTTGAGAAAGGGAGCTTTGGGATTCAGCCCATCGTAGCTCCTAGTTCCCCTGAGAGCCCTTCACCGAGAATACCTTGGGCAGTCCTGGGATTAACCTTAAGTTTCTAAGTATAATAATCAGTAGGCAAGAGTAGTCTAACAGGTTAAGTGAACTGGACATGTTCTCACTCGGGCCGGGTTGGAGGGACATGGAGTCTATTGACTACTTGCTCACCCGTGCAGAGTTGGAGGAAAGTGATTGATATACATATACTCACCCGGGTTGGGTTGGAGGTTTTGTTGCATATACTCACCCGTGACGGGTTGGAGAGGTTTGGGACAGGATAGTCCTTCGAGCTGGAGGATCCATATATTAAACTTGCATGTGCATATACTAGTGGCGGGCCATGCGGTACTGGCCAGTCATTACACCGACGAAAATACGGTGGAGCAGGCGGGTGCGAGGGTTAGAGGTACCAGTAGGTTGTTTATACTGAGGTCTGGAGGTCTTTTCCCGATAACGCGCACCCGGCCCAACAAGTCTTACAGGTAGTCAGCAAAGTGGTACGCAGAGGCTCTAGAGTGCACTTGGCGGTGTACAGAGGCATACAAGAGAGGTCTAGGCCTGGTAGTGTGTATACCCGCCTAGAAGGCGGAGACGCTCGCTCCGCTGCTGAGTCAGCAAAGTGCGTACAAGAGAGGTCTAGGCCTGGTAGTGCGTACCTGAGAGTGATGCTAGCTCTCGAAAAGTGGGGACTAAAGGTCTGTGATCACGGAGTCGTGTGTGTGTTGCACTGCATGCTTATTTCATACCCACCATATAGATGCATATCATTAACTTTCATAACAACCTGTGACACCAAATGTATAAGTGGTATGGGACGCTTATACATTAGGATCTGCTAAACGATCCCTTAGCCTATAAGCTTGAGTGGGCAAGTTTATAGGTTGAGGTTACTTTCCTTTTTATACATATACTGCTTATGATACCTGACACCCCATCGAATAAAATGGTATGGGACATTTTATACGATGGGAGCCTTGTAGAAGACCCCTTGCTTATGCGTACTCGCATAAGTGAAGGTTACTTTTCATTACTTATATTTCTATATATTCTGCTTTAGTTCCTATCACCTACATCCACCTTTGTCACCCCTTGTTGTCCGCGATTCGTCCTCCCGCACGGTGCCTAAGAGTTGCGGGGCGAGGTGTGGAGGAAACGACTTAGTCTTTTTGACTAATGGTCGGTGACCATACTATTTTTAGGAGCTCGAGGAGATGGACCAGCACGGCGAGGAGGCAGGGCTTGAGGGGCAGATACCGGCTACTACTACTGGAGCACATGTTCAGGTGTGATGATTTGAGATGATAGATTCCGCTGCTATTAGATTGAGAGAGAGAGTGATTTGATATTGATGTACTGGGCATAAGCCCTTATTACACTCTTTTGTTGTATTCATTGTGGACTATATTTTGTACTCATCATCTCTTTATATGATATGTACTCTGTGGCTGTGGACTTGTGTAGTTTTGTTTACTATATACATAATTTCTATTTCTCATATTGGCCGAACAGGTTATGATCGTACTAGCCGGCAGGATCGGCGTCTTGCGGTGTCGACTAACCCGTGCGTTAGTGTCACCGTAAGACGGCAGTTCTGGGTATAAGATCCGGGTTAGCCTCGGAATGGGGAGACAGGATCTTACAAGACATTCTTCTCAGCTGTCTCAACTATCTCTACGGTTATGCCTTAGTCAAATTATCTAACTTCCAGCTTCCTCTTCTTTTTCACCTATCCAATCAAGGACAAACTTCATGCAATAACTCAAGCATACATCAAATACATTATGTACCTTAGCAAGATTGGTGATGCCTCTTCAAATCCTGAGGAACATTGTAGGGCACAATTCCCAACATTATCTTATAAAAAAGTTAGTTGATTTTACAAACGAAGGGAAAAAGTTATTTAAAATATTAAGATAAAAACGATGAGATAAATTCTATAGCTTTATCTAAAATTTCTTTGGTAAAATAAACTTTACTGAAGCATTAAACAAGAAACTCTAAAAATAAACAACTTTGACCTTAGATTTTCCCAATTTATGAAAGTGCCTCACTTGAGAACATGCTATGATAGAATTGATTTCAAGATAACACCTAGAGAGGGGGGGGGGGTGAATATGCACTTTTCTTTTTTACTTAAGGCAGAATAATATTTCAGTTCTTTAAAGAGAATCTAACTATTCTACAGTAATCACAGCACATAATTCACAATCACACATACATTACAGATTACACACAGGTTTATAGTGGTTCCCCAAGGTCTGGGTATATCCACTTTCCCCCTTCACCTATCTAGCAGTGTGCTAGATTCGGCCTAACTTCTTCCTTTTTCTCAGATCTACAGATCTTACAGCTCAGAACCCTTAAAGGTTCCTACAACTCAGAGTGAAACCACACTCCTACAGCTCAGGCAAACAGCCCTACCTCAGCCTTGCCATAAGGCCTATAACTAAGAGAATAATTTCTCCTACACTCAGGCTCAAAAGCCCTACCACTCAGAGATCAATATCTCCTACACTCGGCCTTTATAATATAGGCTTACAACTCAGATCTTTGAAAAGATCCTACAAAATTTGATAAGTTTTTTAGATGGACTCTTACCCTTGTTGAGAGAGAAGGGATAAAAGGTTTCTTGATCAACATCTTGATAAGACTGATGCTTAAATCAACCTGTTCTTAGCTTTCTTCAAAGCTTCTTGAATTTGAACTCAGTAGGGTTGATATCCTTTGAAGTTGACTGGCTGGCAGCTTCCTCCTTAGATTTCAGAAATAGATCAGAATCCTTCTTAGCAGAGTAGTTAAAGATCTTCTTCTTAAGAGACTTGTAAATGTCTCCTTCTTTACTTCAACAGTTGGAGATCTCTCTCACTCTCCAGAACTTCTGAAGTTTCTTCAGAAATCTTGCTTGAATTCTCCTTAGACAAATTCTTAGAAGATTGCAACTTTAGATTGTCTTCTTAGATCTTCTCACGAAAATCTTCTTCTGTTTGTCGAGCACTTTCTTGATCAATGATCAATACTTCAATAGTTGTTCATGTTGTGGTTATTGTTCTTATCTTTGATTTGACAAAATCCATCTATATATAGTCTTCATCCATGGTAACCGGCTGATCCAGTTTCTTCCCAACTTCTGACAAGTCTGATAGCTTCAACAAACTTGTTGGACTACACAGCTGTCAAGTCTCCAGTAAGTTTTTGAACCATTGTCTTTGTAAGCAATGCGTCGAGACTTAATGTCATTATGTGTCGACACAAGTAGATTAAGTGTCGACACAAGCTTTGGTGATGTCGATACAGCTCCTTTGGTGTCGACACAGCTTCTTGACACTGCATCTATAGAATATGTCGACACTTTTTCTTTGTGTCGACACAGACACTTCTTAACT
The DNA here is from genome assembly GCA_039513925.1 of Platanthera zijinensis. NCBI lineage: Eukaryota > Viridiplantae > Streptophyta > Magnoliopsida > Asparagales > Orchidaceae > Platanthera > Platanthera zijinensis. Next base: position 89,640,722 of record CM077087.1, on the reverse strand, counting down.
TCACAGCAATCAACATTGTTGAAACTCTACTGTGTGTCGACACAAGTCCTGTGTGTCGACACAGGTTATGTAGTCTAAGAATTCTGTGTGTCGACACTGCCTCTAGTTTTCTACAAAGTTGATGTCGACTAATACTTCTGTGTGTCGACACTGCCTCCCGGTGTCGACACAATCGATGTTGACTAATATTTCTGTGTATCGACATTGCCTCCCGGTGTCGACACATTTGATGTCGACTAATAAATTCTTTATGTCGACACATCTTTTCCAAGTGTCGACACATGCTTTCTTAAGTGTCGACACATGGACTTAAAAACTTTTTCCTGCATATTAACATATACTTAACTTGCACATATAAACTCAAAATAACATCAAATACACCTTGATGTATATCATTAAACTAAGTGAGGCTTCTTCAAATTAGGTACACATTTTCCCATGTATCCAACAATCTCCCCATATTTGGAGAAGTCATAACCCTTTAGTCAATGATATACACTTATAATAAACAAACATTATGATGTATATAAGCATTATATGACAGGGTAACTTATAAACAAAATAAATTTCAATATGACAATACAGAATAATAATACAAGCTCAATGAACGTGAAACATTGTTTTGTTTATACTTATAAAAAGTTTCTTAACAACTGATTACATAGATTTCCTTAATACTAAAGATTACATTGTTCTTGTAAAATCTAGTAAATCTATCCTAAGGCTTATCAGGCTCCTTGATGACTATGCCTTTTCCTGGCTTCATCTGAACTTGCACAGTATGTTCTGCATCATCAATGGGCTTCTTTCCTTTCAACTCTGCCTTCTTCTGAGTTTCAGCCATAATCCTTTGTCTTTCAAAATATTTAAAAGGCTTAGGGAAGTATTTGCTAGGCTTCTGAGCATTAGGAGGTAGCTTCCCAATCTTAGCCTTTCTTATATGTTTCACAATGGCTACTTGCCTTGTTTCATACATCTGCCATTCTTGTTCATTATACCACTTGCCCCTTTCATAAACCTCATCTTTCACAGCTTTCTAGGCAGTCAGAATGATATTCCTGGAAGTGGGGCTCCATTGCTCCAAATCAGGCTTTAACTCAGCCTGTTCTCTGAACCTTTTCTTAGATAGTTGAGCTTCCTGCTGAGCTTTCAAGACAGCTTCTGGCATTTTAACTTTCTCTATAATAATATTATCAACTTCATGTGGAGGACTGTACATTGTCTGAACCTATTGTTGAATCAAATCAAAATCTGCTGGAGGGTAGAGTATCTGAGCAACTTAAGATTGATCACCTTCAACATAATAAGGTTGCACCCCAGACTTAGCAACATTATCATCATCACAAAGGGGTGGATATCCCAGAGTGGCTCTGATGCTATTGGATATCCATTTGGGATGATCTGAGCCTGCTTTGACTAACACCCTCTCCCCCTTTATGACTTCTCTTTCAGGGTGGTCTCTTAAGTCATCTTTTTGAAATCTTACTTGACCATCAAGAAAATTTACACCATCTTTATAAAATTATTTTAACTTGAGAAGCTTATCAGTGAATGTTTTCTGAGAAGTAAAAATGGTTGTCTTAAATGATTCTAAGGCATCCTGTAGCTTTTTATTAAACTCCTCTTTTTCTTTAGCTCTTTCTGCAGTCATTGCAGTGACTGTTTTCTTTATTTCTGTGACTATCTCATTGTGAGATTCAGTCAGATTGTCATTCATTCTAATCTGATTTTCAAGGACATAGCCTTGTTTAACGGCAATATCATCCACTTGAGCCTTGACTAATACTTGCTGCTCAGCCAGAAATACTACAGCATTGCCCCATTTGTAGAAACAATCTGTCATTTCTTTATTATGACAATTTACTTCAAACCTGATGGATTTAATATCCTGAGCCAAATCAAATTATAGTGACTTATGGCTTTCATCCACATACCTCTCTAGAGCCATTCCTTGCTCATCTAATTTAACTTGCAAAGCCACCATTAATGAGCTATAATAAGCCTCTAGGGCAGGTTGTGGAGTAGTAGTTTGTAATGCGTTCTTATAGCACTGGCTCCTTCTCTTAAAGACCGTCAGTTTTCTCCTTTTTATACTTCTGATCTCTTCATTTTCTTGAAGCAGATGAACTGGGAATGTCTACTCTTTCCTTAGGACTAGGAGGCAGCTCCTTTTCAGTCCTATGCTGCTCCCCCTCAATGTCAGCCTGATCCCCCTCAATCCTTACTTGCTCCCCCTTGCTTGTTGCTCCCTAAATATCAGGAAACAACTCCTCAAGAGTAAACTCCTGTTGAGTGTGGACTGGTTTTACTGCTTTCTCAGGAGCATCAACAACTACAAATGTATCCTCTATAATAACATCTAGTGCTGGACTGTTGACATGAGATGTCTCAAAGACTGTTTATGAATCTATTTCCTCTGCCAAGTGGATTCTCTCTTATCCTTGCACTTGTGCAGTAACTGTCTCCCCCTGCACTTGTGCATTCTCAGTCAGGTCCTGTACTTGTACACTATCTAGCTCCCCCTACACTTGTGCACTAACAGTTTCCTCCTGCACTTGTGCATTCTAAGTAAGGACCTATACAGGTGATTTCACTGCAGCCTCTTGTCTCTCTATATCAGGTATGTCCTTTGATAGGATCCTATCCTATCTTGAAATAATCCTGATGTCCATTCTTCTCATATGATTAATTTTAGATCCAGGGATCTTGTGCATTACTTATGGAATGACTCAAGCCAAGTATAAAGTCATCAGTCTTGCCAAATTAGGCTTCTTTATTCCTTCCTTAATCTTCTCAAACAGGACTATAGACCAATCTGTGTTCAGCTTAAAAATTATCCTTGTCATGAGGTTGAACATATTGGCAGAAATCCTATCATGTCCCCCTGGCTTACAAAGAATTACCTTTCCTACCACTTCTGAAAGGAATTTTCCTTGCTGATTCATCCCTTTTCTGTTAATTGCTGCTCCAATCTTCAATGTGGGATCCAATCCACACCATTGTAGTGCCTCCCTTGTTTTTGATACTGGTACTTCTTCTTCATCCTGAGTTCTTGGAAGATGAAGAATTTTTCTCAAACTTTTCAAGGTTAGTTTGACTTTTGCTCCATGAATTGTTGATTTAATCTTAAGTCCAGTTGAGTCTACTGTTGCTGCAGCAAAAAACTCAAAAACCTCCTTCTTCCAAATCTTGGTTTGTTTGGATACCAGAAACTCCAAACCACTGTCAGCAAACAGGGTAATGACCCCTTTAATCTCTTACTCCGCATCATCAAAGGCATGTCAAACCAAATCATATCCTTCGTTAATATTATCTTCAACCTTTGCCGCCATTGGGATGGTGAGAAAACTTGGATTGATAGAAGAGAGTTTGTCGACACAAGGTTTTGGTCTCGAAAACCTTGAGAGTGTGTCGACAGAATATGTTCTTGACCTATTTATACCCTTCTAAACAAAGAAGGTCAAAAGGCGGGCAAAAACTATCTAAAAGTGTTGACACTATTGAAATGTGTCGACACATACTTCTATTGTCTCGACAACGGCGATGACTACTATGTGTTGACACCAATTGATGATATGTGGACACTAGACATACTTAGTAGTTCATCAGAAATTCTATGTCGACTCTTATTGCAAGTGTCGACATAATTTCTGGATGTGTCGACACCACTACTCTGGTTATGTCGACACCATCTACTAAAGTTTCGACATCACTTCTCTCGATGTGTCGATACAGATTTACTTAGCCAAATTTGTAAGACTAATCTATGTTCAACATACCTAATTCAATTTTAATTTTATTGAATTTAGTTTAATCTAGAGGCTTAGTAAACACATCTGCAATCTTATATTCTGTTTTTTGACAAATTCTAGTGAGATGTCCTCTTTCTCTACATGTTCTCTAAGAAAATGGTATCTAATTTCTATATGCTTAGTCCTACTATGTGAAACAAGATTATTAGCAATAGAAATAGCACTAGTAGAATCACAAAACAAAGGTGTTCTACTTACTTGAATACCATAGTCTTCTAGCTGGTGCTGAATCCATGACAACTGTGCACAACAACTTCCTGCTGCCACATATTCAGACTCAGCTGTGGAAATTGGCACACTAGTCTGCTTTTTACTGCTCCAAGACACCTATCTTCCTCCTAGAAATTGGCATGTGCCTGTTGTGCTTTTTCTATCTTCTTTGTAACCTGCAAAGTCTGCATCTGAATAGCCTGTCAATAGAAAATCTCCATTCGTAGGGTATTAAAGGCCTAGATTAGGTGTGCCATTTAGATATCTCAAAATCCTTTTTACTGCAGTATAATGAGATTCTTTAGGGAATGATTGGTACCTAGCAAAGACACATGTTGCATACATAATGTCTGGTCTACTGGCAGTTAGATTTAGAAGAGAACCAATTATTCCTCTATACAAAGACTCATCTACAGGTTTACCTGCATCATCTTTGCATAGAGGCATACTTGTTCCTATAGGAGTTCATATGGTGGAGGATGATTTCATACCATACTTCTTAATTAACTCCTTGGTGAACTTAGACTGGGATATGGACAAGCCATCATCAGTCTGTCTTACTTGAAGTCCCAAGAAGAACTTAAATTCTCCCATGTTGCTTATCTGAAACTTTCCTTGCATAAGTTTAGAAAACTTCTTGCAAAGGTTGTTTTTCGTAGACACAAATATTATGTCATCTACATAAATCTGGACTAAGATTATCTTTCCTTTGGACTCCCTTAGGAATAGAGTTTTGTCTATTTTCCCCCTTGAGAATTTGTTCTCAATAAGGAAAGTAGACAGGGTTTCATACCAAGCCCTTGGGGCTTGGTTTAACCCATACAAAGCTTTCCTAAGTCTATAAACATAGTCAGGTTTGAGAGAATTAACAAAACCTCTGGGTTGCCTACATATACTTCTTCTTTTAGATTTCCATTTAAGAATGCTGATTTTACATCCATTTAGAATACCTTGAAGCCTTGATATGCTGCATAGGCAAGGAACATCCTAATTGCTTCCAGTCTTGCTACTGTGGCAAAGGTTTGATCAAAGTAAATACCCTCTTCCTGCCTGTATCCTTTGGCAACAAGTCTTGCTTTGTTCTTCACAATGATTCCATTCTCATCCAGTTTATTCCAAAAGATCCACTTTGTTCCAATGATGTCGTGGTCTTTTGGTTGAGGAACTAACTCCCGGACCTTGCACCTTCTGAACTGATTCAGCTGCTCTTGCATGGCATCAATCCAATGTGGGTCTAGAATAGCTTCTTCAAATATCTTTGGCTCTAGTGGAGATAGGAAGCTTGAGCGAAGTATTGTGTTCAAGTTCCTGCCTATGGTTTGCACTCTATGTCTTAGACACCAATTATCTAATTTGCTGGAAGATCCTTTAAGTGTCTAATAGCTGGAGGTAGACTATCTTCAGGTTGAACCTCACCTATCTCTTTAATATGCTGCACCTTTTGGTTTTCAACAGCATCTAGGGAGTCCTGTACTCCCCTTGGACAGTAGTCACCATTTTCCACTTCCTTCTCTTCAGTTGATTCTTCTGTAATGGTAAGCTTGTCTATTTTCTCATTTATACCTGTAGAACTACATGAGCTACAAGGAAACTCACTGTTAATCAGTCTTGTTTCATCAAATACAACATGTACAGACTCTTCTAAGCCTTAAGTAATCAAGTTGTAGACTCTATAAGCCTTATTATTGTTGTTGTACCCAACAAATATCCCATCTTGGGATTTGGCAGCAAACTTAGTTTGATAATACTTTCCATTGTTAAGGACATAGCACTTGCAATCAAAGATCCTAAAATAGGATAAGTTTGGTTTTCTCCCCTTCATGATCTCATAGGGAGTTTTTTGTGGCTTTTAGTGATAGAAGACCTATTGATTACATTACATGCAGTATTTACTGCCTCAGCCCAGAAATATTCTTGGAGAGTAGTGTCACTCAATAGAGTTCTACTAGCCTCAATCAATGTTTTATTCTTCCTTTCAGCAATATAATTTTGCTGTGGTGTTCTGGGTGAGGAGAATTCTTGAAAAATCCACAATTTTTCACACAGTCTTGTCATACTCTCAGATTAAAATTCAGTGCCATGGTCACTTCTGATTTTGACCATGGTACTGTCATGTTCATTCTGAATTTGTTTGACAAAACTATATAAAATACTTGGGGTTTCTGATTTTTGTCTCAGAAAGAACACCCAGGAATATCTAGAATAGTCATCTACCACCAAAAAAGTGTATACCTTCCTACCTAGACTATGAACAGGCATAGGACCAAATAGATCTATATGTAAGAGGTATAGACACCTCACTGAATCCTTCTTTTCAAGGATAAGAAAGGAGGATTTTGTCTGCTTGCCTTTTTGAAAAGCTGAGCAAATCCCATCCTTTATACACTTAACTTTTGGACCATTCCTTACTAACTCTTTGCTAAAGAGTTGGCAAATTGTTTTGTAGTTAAGATGGGTCAGCCTCTTGTGCCATTTGACTCAATGAGAGGCTCTCTCATCATCTACAAGACAAATAGGAGAAACATTGTTCTCACACTCAAAGTCAAGACAGTACACATTTCTTTTTCAATATCCTGTCAATATGACCTTTTGATCACTTGATCTTTTGATATGACATCCATTCTTAATAAATGAAATGTCATATCCTAAATAACTCAGCTGACTTTTGCTTATAAGGTTGTGTTTCAAACCCTTCACATAGGCTACTTCAGTGATAGTAATCTGGTTATTAGAAATGTTACCAAATCTTTTGATGATTCCTTTTTCAGAACCACCAAAGATTACTTTAGACCCATTTATGATAGGTAAGTACTCCTTCAGCAACCCCCTTGTTCCAGTCATGTGCCTGGAATATCCACTGTCAAAGTAACATATAGGGGCATGGTAACTTGGACTCACCTGCAATAAATAATTACCTCTCCTTAGAACCCAAGTAAGTCTTGGGTCCTTGGTTCAAGTTAGCTTCATACTTAACAAATCTACCTGCTGCTCTTCTAACAGGTAGACTGTTGTTCTTCCTGACACTAATGTTGTGCCAGCAATCTATGGCATATTGGCCTGTCTTGCAACAGCACCAGCATTCATACCTGTTGTATCTATTTTTAGATACATTCTTGGCAGTCTGGTTGACAGCAAATCTTTTGTTTTGTGTTGGTACTGCTGCATCTACACTCACTATTTTCTTAAGAACATAGGGTTTATGGACATGGGCTGCCTTATTCATATAAACACCCTTGTCATTCAGAACTTCAGTCTTACTATGACCATGAGTATTCTCAAGGTCATACTTGTTAGAAGGCACTTGTACCTTTCAAAAAACTACAGGGATTTTAAAATTAAGTGGCTGGACTGAGGCTTTGCCCTTTCTCTTTAATTAGACAGCCATGGTGTCACCTTTAAAGCCTATTCCAGCCTTTTTCTTTTGAGCCACAAACTCATATATTAAGGGTAAAACTGATTTTGGCTTTGAATAACTAGCCACCAAATCTTTTTTCCTTTTGAAGTCTATCTTCCAGACTTTTAATTAGATCATTTTTGTTTGTTATTATGCCCATCTGAATAACAGTTATAGTTTTCAGTTTGGCAATCTCATTTAATATTTGATCCAACTCTTTCTCTAAATCAGTTGTAGCCATTTTAAGATCTGCAATTTCCTTAGCCTGAGTTTTCGCCAGGTTTTTTCTTTTCTTTAGTCCCTGCAACAAGTCCCCATATTCATCTATCAGCTGATGAATATCACATTCAGACTCAGACCCATCCACATCACTTGATGCAGATGTAGCTTACTCTATACCAGTACTACAATCTGAATTTCTAGAAATACATTGTACCTTACTAGGACCAGGCGTATCCTGGCACTTGTCTTCTTCTGATACAGCCATCAGTCCCATACTGATGGTCTTCTTGTTCATAGATAGAGTTCAGCAATTGCATAAACTCATCTTCTTCATCTACTGCATATAGACCAATGTAGGTCTCAGCTTCATATTCAGACTCTGAAGATGATTGATCTGTCAAGCTCTTCTCCTTCTTAGCAATAAAGGATTTCTCCTTCTTGATCTTTTGTTGAGTCTTCTTTTTATCAGCAGACTCCTTTCTTTTTTCTGGACACTCAGCCATAACATGTCCAGGCCTATTACAGCAGTAGCAAACTATCTTTGATGTTGTAGATTTACTAGGCTTTGACCTGCTCCTGTCCTTCCTAGATGACTTCCTCTTTTGTTAATAGTCATCCATAGGCTGAGATGTGGAGGTCCTAGACTTCCACTGCTTCTTCTTCAGGAATCTCTAAAACTGCCTTGTGAAGACAGCAAAGTCTTTATCTAAGTCACTGCTATCTGAACTTTTGTTGTCTTAATTATCTGAAGTAATTTCAGCAACAATCTCAGGAGGTGATGGAGACATCCTCCTATTCTTCCTAGTGGCTTCCACCTTGTAGGCCACAGACTTTTCTCTATGCTTCCCTTTTGCACTTTTCTCTTCCTCTTTCCTAGCCATCTGCTGCATCTCATATGACAACAATTTTCTAAACAAAGTTGGAGGAGAGATATCTGCAAGTTTGGCCACTTCCCTAATTGCAGAAATCTTAGTGTCCCAATCCTTTGTCAGGGATTTTAGGAATTTATCATTCAGTTCATATGTACTGAAGATCATTCTATAGGACATCAGCTCATTTACTATTTTATAGAACTTTTTATAACACTCAGTTATACCATCTGACTTTCCTTGTCTGAAACTCTCATATTCCTTGTTCAGCATAGATTTTCTATCTTGTCTGACTTCTTCAGAACCCTCCATGTAGACTATCAAGCTGTACCACATTTCCTTGGAGGTATTGCAGTGAATCAAAATTTGAAAGGTTGAATGATCTATGATACATACTATGATATTCTGGGGTCTTTTATCCATAGTTGCCAAGATGTTCTCTTCCTTAGTCATTTATTAAAATCCTTAGGAGTTCTTTGATTTGCATCTAGAACTGATAACTTCATTGGAATATAAGAACCTTCCTTGCCTGTAATGTAAATCCTTGGATCAGAAGCCTCCAAAAAAAGTCTGACCCTTTCTTTCCATATTCCAAATAACTCTTTCCTGCATATGGGTAATTTCATAGAACCTTGTTCCTTATGATTTTATCCTGAACCCATTTTCTTTATCTAGAATCTGCCTTATGGATCTTACTCAGACTGTTAAGTCCTTCTTTGAGTAACCTCGCTTTGATACCACTTGATAGAATTGATTTAAAGATAACCCAAACACCTAGAGGGGGGGGGTGAATAGGTTATTTTCTTTTTTACTTAAGGCAGAATAATATTTCAATTCTTTAAAGCGAATCTAACTATTCTACAATAATCACAGCACAGAATTCACAATCACACATACATCACAGATTGCACACAGGTTTATAGTGGTTCCCCAAGGTCTGGGTACATCCATTTCCCCCTTCACCTATCTAGCAGTGTTCTAGATTCGACCTAACTTATTCCTTCTTCTCAGATCCAAAGATCTTACAGCTAAGAATCCTAAAAGGTTCCTACCACTCAGAGTGAAACCACACTCTTATAGCTCAGGCTAACAGCCCTACCTCAGCCTTGCCAAAAGGCCTACAACTCAGAGAATAATTCTCCTTCACTCAGGCTCAAAAGCCCTACCACTCAGAGATCTATATCTCCTACACTCAGCCTTTATAATATTGGCTTACAACTCAGATCTTTAAAAAGATCCTACAAAATTTGATAAGTGTTTTATATGGACTCTTACCCTTGTTGAGAGAGAAGGGATAAAAGGTTTCTTGATCAACTTCTTGATAAGGACGATGGCTGAAATATACCTGTACTTAACTTTCTTCAAAGCTTCTTGAATCTGAACTCAGTAGGGTTGATCTTCTTTGAAGTTGACTGGCTGGCATCTTCCTCCTTAGATTTCAAAAATAGATCAGAATCCTTCTTAAAAGATTAGTTCAAGATCTGCTTCTTAAGAGACTTGTAAATGTCTCCTTCTTTACTTAAACAGTTGGAGATCTCTCTCACTCTCCAGAACTTCTGAAGTTCTTCAGAATTCTTGCTTGAATTCTCCTTAGACAAATTCTGAGTAGATTGCAACTTCAGATTGTCTTCTTAGATCTTGTCACGAAAATCTTCTTCTGTGTGTCGAGCACTTTCTTCATCAATGATCAATACTTCAATAGTTGTTCGTGTTGTTGTTATTGTTCTTCTCTTTGATTTGACAGAATCCATCTATATATAGTCTTCATCCATGGTAACCGACTGATCCGGTTTCTAAACAACTTCTGACAGGTCTGATAGCTTTAGCAAACTTGTTGGAATACACAGCTGTCAAGTCTCCAGTCAGTTCTTGAACCTTTGTCTTTGTCAGCAAAGCGTCGAGACTGATTGTCATTATGTGTCGACACAAGTAGATTAAGTGTCGACACAAGCTTTGGTGATGTCGACACAGCTCCTTTGGTGTCAACCCAGCTTCTTGATACTACATCTATAGAATGTGTCGACACTGCTTCTTTGTGTCGACACAAACACTTCTTCACTTCACAGCAATCAATATTGTTGAAACTCTGATGTGTGTCGACACAAGTCTTGTGTGTCGACACAAGTCTTGTGTGTCGACACAGTTGATGTAGTCTCAGAATTCTGTGTGTCGATACTGCCTCCAGGTGTCGACATAGTTGATGTCGACTAATACTTCTGTGTGTCGACACTGCCTCCCAGTGTCGACACAATCGATGTCGACTAATACTTATGTGTATCGACACTGCCTCCTAGTGTCAACACAGTTGATGTCGACTAATAATTTATGTGTGTCGACAAGGTTGCTTTTGGTGTTGACAAAGCTTTTCCAAGTATCGACACAGGCTTTCTTAAGTGTCGACACATGGAATTTTAAACTTTTTCCTACATATTAGCATATACTTTAGCTGCACATATAAACTCAAAATAACATCAAATACACCTTAATGCATATCATTGAACTAAGTGAGGCTTCTTCAAATCAGGTACACATTTTCCCATGTACCCAACACGCTATAAACTAACCTTATGTAAATCGATTAAGAACCCTTGACAAGTCGAGACACCTAAGCTTGTTTTAGGTAGTGAACCCCACTTTTTGGTTTAAACCTAATCTAGAAGATCTATTCTTCCTCTCTCGAGGATTGCACATAACTCAATTTTTCTTTGGGCTATCTTCTCATATTCACAACCTCTCGATAATCTAAAATATATATCTAAAATCGAAAGTAGATTCATGTTCAATTTATCCTTGAATAATCTCCTCGAATTCAAAACGTCTCGGTAAACTATATACGAATCTTAGATCACAAAAGGAGTTCGTGAAATAAGATTTTGAAGCTAATTAATCAAAGATAAATTGAAGAGAAAGAAAATTGAGAGCTTGCAAATAAAAAAAAAATAAATTAAAATTTTTTATTCCAAAGTTCATGGTGATCAAGTGGTAAGGGAAATTTAATTACTTATCATGATTGGGGAATTGTACATGAAAGTAGGGAGAGACATGATTGCTAAATACAAAAGAGCTTGAATTGAAAAGAACTACATTAGGAATGGAAGTACAAAAGCGATGCTAACAACTTGAAACAAAATCACAACTAGATCTAACAAGAATTAAGATAATTTAGTCCAAAAATCTCCCCCCGTCAACTAAAGGACATTGCTGGTGTTTATATAATTTTTTGTTGGGGAATCACTCCCCCTGGTTACGCTCGTGACCAGGGCTTGTCTTATATTAAACTACCGCAATGAAAACCCAGGGAAATGCTAGAAGAGAGAATGACAAAAGCTAATAACTGGTAGGTCATGCCCATGACCTAGTGCGTGTCTTGACTGAGTTTGGAAAATGATGGGAAATGACGTGTTCTATAGTTAATCCATCAGTTTGGGAAGGTTTCACGACCTATAGCCATACCCATTACCATGGTGTGTTTGTTGTAATATTATACACACACGAATATGTTGATTGAAAGCCTTGACATTCCCCCTAGTCTGCTGGACACGCCCCCTATCATGCCCGTGATAGAGGTGTGCAAATTTAATCTGACAATGCATCTTGTCTAGTGCGCTAGAGAATGAGCATGATGCAAGAGATTATTCATGCCCCCTATTCACGCCCATGATTGGGGAATGTAACTTTCGACTTTTTCAAAAACCTTCAAAAAGTGCCCAAAATTCGCCTGTGAGCTCCAATTTGAAAATTGCAGCCCAAAATAACCTGAATTGAAAAAAAGACAATTAGAGGTTATTTAAATTAAAATTAATAATAATAAAACAAGTTATTAAAATAAAACAATATAAAAATTTCTCTAAAATTAGGGTTATCATTGCTCAACACTACTCGTAGATGATCTGAATGCTCTCCTCCGACATAGTGTACACAAGTATATCGTCAATGAATACAATCAAAAAATAGTACAAGTACTCTTGGAACATTTTATTCATCAAATCCAAGAATACTGATGGCGCATTTGTTAACCAAAATGACTTCTTTATGAAATCATATCTCCCTTAATGTGTAATGAACATTATTTTAGGAATATCATAGTCCCTGATTCTCAAATGGTAATACCCGGACTTCAAATCAAGCTTTGAACACAATGTCAATTCAACCAGGTGATTGAACAAGTCATTTATTCTTGGAATTGGAAATTTATTCTTCTCCATCAGCTTATTAAATTTTCAATAGTCAATACATAAACGCATGCTTTTGTCTTTCTTCTTCACAAAGAGGACCGGTGCACTCCAATAGGATGAATGAACTCGCTAACACCTACTAATCTCTTCAAAAGATAAGTTAGAAGTAGGAAAATTTAAAACATAATGCGAATAACTGAAGTTAATTCAAGAATACATTCTAATCTCTGAAAAAGAGAAGTCAAAAGAAGGTAACTTTAAAATATATTGTGAGTACCAGAAGTGAACTCGCGAACCCCTACTAATCTCTTCGAAAGAGAAGTCAAAAGCACATAAATTTAAAATATAACGCAAGAACCTGAAGTGAACTCTCGAAGACCTGCTAATCTCTGGAAAAGATAAATCAAATAAACTAAATTTAAAATATAATGCGAGTATATGATGTTAAGTCACGAACACGTGCTAATATCTACAAAAGAGAAGTCAAAAATAGGTAACTTCAAAATATAACTTGAGTACATGAAGTGAACTCATGAACATCTTCTAATCTCTTCAAAAGAGAATTCAAAAGTAGGTAAATAAAAATATAACTCGAGTACCTGATGTGCTCGCGAACACCTGCTAATCTCTTCAAAAGAGAAGTCAAAAGCAGGTAAATTTAAATATAACTCGAGTACAAGAAGTGAACTTGCGAACACTAGCTACTTTCTATAAAGGAGAAGTAAAGGCAAGTAAATTTAAAATATAAAGCAAGAACATGAAGTGAAATTGCGAACACCTGCTAATCTCTACAAAGGAGAAATCAAAAGCTGTTAAATTTAAAATATAATGTGATACCTAAAGTGAACTAGCAAAAACCTGCTAATCTCTTTAAAAGAGAAGATAAAAGTAGGTAAATTTAAAGTATAATGCGACTACATAAAGTTAATTCAAGCACACCATAAAATCTTTATAAAAGAGATGTCAAAAGCAGGAAACGTTAAAATATAATATGAGTACCAGAAGTGAACTCGTGAACACCTGCTAATCTCTTCAAAAGATAAGTAAAAAACACCTAAATTTAAAATATAATGCAAGTACCTGAAGTAAACTCGTGGACACCTTCTAATCTTTACAAAAGATAAATCAAAGAAGCTAAATTTAAAATATAACGCGAGTACATGAAGTTAAATCACGAACAATTGCTAATCTCTGTAAAAGAGAAGTCTAAAACAAGTAACTTTAAAATATAACATGAGTACCTGAAGTAATCTGCAAACACGTGCTAATCTCTTCAAAAAAGAATTCAAACATTGGTAAATAAAAATTATAACTCGAGTACCTAAAGTTAACTCGCGAACAACAACTAATCTCTTCAAAAGATAAGTAAAAAAGCAAGTAAATTTAAAATATAACTTGAGTACCAAAAGCGAACTCTTGAACACCTGCTAATTTCTACAAAGGAGAAGTCAAAAGCAAGTAAATTTAAAATATAGCGAGTACCATAAGTGAACTCGTGAACACTTGCTAATCTCTACAAATGAGAAGTTAAAGGCAGGTAAATTTAAAATATAACACGAGTACTTGAAGTGAACTTGCAAACACTGCTGCCAAAGAGAAGTAAATAAAAAGTAAATTTAAAATATAAACAGAGTACCTGAATTGAACTCTCAAACACCGACAAATCTTTTCAAAGGAGAATTCAAAAGCAAATAAATATAAAATATAACGTGAGTACTTGTAGTGAACTCACAAATAGCTACTAATCTCTACAAAAGAGAAGTTAAAAGTAGGTAAATTTAATATATAATGCGAGTAACTGAATTGAACTCGCAAACACCTGTAAACTCTGCCAAAGAGAGGTCAAAAGAAAGTAAATTTAAAATTTAATGCGAGTACCTGAAGTGAACTCATGAACACATGCTAATTTCTACAAAAGAGAAGTCAAAAGCAGGTAGATTTAAAAAATAATGCGAGAACCTGAAGTGAACTCGCGAACACCTTTTAATCTATACAAAAGAGAATTCAAAAGTACATAAATTTAAAATATAACACAAGTACCTGAATTGAACTCACGAGCACCTACTAATCTCTACAAAGGAGAAGTCAAAAGTAGGTAAATTAAAAATATAACACAAGTACCTGAAATTAATTCAAGAACACCTTCTAATCTCTAAAAACGAGAAGTCAAAGACAGATAAATTTAAAATATAATGCGAGTAACTGATGTGAACTTGCGAACATCTGCAAATCTCTGCCAAAGAGAAGTCAAAAGGAGGTAAATTTAAAATATAATGCGAGTACCTGAATTGATCTCGCGAAAAATCTACTAATCTCTGCAAAGGAGAAGTCAAAAGTAGGTAAATTTAAAATATAGCGTGAGTACCTGAAGTGAACTAGAAAACACCTACTAATCTCTACAAAAGAGAAATCAAAAACATGTAAATTAAAAATATAACGCGAGTACCTTAATTGAACTCACTAACACATGCTAATATCTACAAAGAGAAGTCAAAAGAAAGTAAATTTAGAATGTAACGTGAGTACCAAAAGTGAACTCGTGAACACCTACTAATCTCTACAAAAGAGAAGTAAAAAGCAGGTAAATTAAAATATAAAGTTAGTACCTTAAGTGAACTCGGGAATACCCGCTAATCTCTGCAAAGAAGAAATCAAAAGCATGTAAATTTAAAATATAACGCGAGTACCTGAATTGAACTCGTGAAAACTACTAATCTCTGAAAAGCAGAAGTTTAAAATAGGTAAATTTAAAATATATCATGAGTACCTGAAGCGAACTTGTGAACACCTACTAAACTATGCAAAAGAGAAGTCAAAAGCGGGTAAATTTAAAATATAATGCGAGTACCTCATGTGAACTCATCGATACATAGTAATCTCAGCAAAGAAGAAGTCAAAAGTAGGTAAATTGAAAATATAAATCGCGTACCTGAAGTGAACTCATGAACACCTGCTAATCTCTTCAAAAGAGATGTCAAAAGTAGGTAAATTCAAAATATTACAAGAGTACTATAAGTGAACTCCCAAACACCTGCTAATCTATGCAATGGAGAAGTAAAAAGTAAGTAAATTTAAAATATAACGTGTGTACCTTAAATGAACCTGCGAAGACATGTAAATCTCCACAAAAGAGAATTTAAAAGCAGTAAATTTAAAATATAATGCGATTACTTGAAGTTAACTCGCAAACAAATGCTAATCTCTATTAAAGTGAAGTTAAGAGAAGGTAAATTAAAAATTTAATGCGGGTACCTGAATTGAACTCGCGAACACCTACTAATCTCTATTGTTGATGTAAAAAATGCTCCTCAGATATAACGATTGAGTTAAGATGCATGGGATGAACAGAGGATGCGAGACTACCAAACAACTGGTTACTTTAAGTCACGTGTGAAGAGGGGATTGTTTAGTAGCTGGTTTTGGGTGGTTTAAACGAGTGGTTAGAGTGTGCGGTTACTAGTTATTAGAGCAAATGGTTAAGACTAAGGAGGAGGAGAAAAAGAAAAGAGAGGACGTGGGTATAACACCCCGGTTTTTCCAGATCTTGAGCCTTTGGAAGCTATCGCACTGCGATAGGCAGCTATCGCCAGGTGATAGCCTTGTTTCGTCGAATCCATATGTTGACAGCGCTGAGTAGCTAGGAGTTGAGATTGGTGATCGCAATGGACGGTTCACGTCCAAAGACTACAGATTAGTATAGAAGAGTCTGAGCTCAAGGCTCATGTTTAGTATGACGTTCTATCCTCAAACAAATGGTCAAATAGAAAGGACGAATCGTAAAATGGAAAATATGTAGAGGATGTGTACCCCTGACTTTGGTAAGAAGTGGGAAAATCACATTTTCATGGTGTAGTTAGCCTATATTAACAGTTTCAAGGCAAGTATAAAGATGTCGCCATACGAGGCTTTGTACAGAAGGTGGTGTCGAACACCGATGTCATGGACAGAGGCGGGATACACCAATCTTTTGGGAAAATAGGTGTTGTCTGATTCTTGTGAGTTTGTGCTAACCATAAAGGAGCACATGAAGGTTGCTCAGGATTGGCAGGCAAAGTATTTTAACTCTTGCCACATGAACGTAGAGTTTGCGATAGCTGACTTGGTATACCAACTAATGAAGTTAAGTCCGTCGTTCTTGGGATCGTTCAAGGTTTTGGAACGTATTGGAAAAGCAGCCTACCGGTTGGCATTGTACACAGAGCTGATTGGATTATACGATGTCTTCCAAGCCTCAGTTTTGAGGAAAGCCTTGATGGAGACAAACAATGTGGTCGAGGCAGTTACGGTGCCAGTAGAAGAGGACTTGAGGACAGAAGTCCATCTGGTTTGCATAGAGGACTCAGAATTTCGGCAGTTACGAAACAAAGAGGTCAAACTCGTGAAGGTGTGGTGGAATAACAACAGGCGAGATGAGTTCTCTTGGGAGCATGAACAAGCAATGCGGGAGGACTTCCCAGTCCTTTTTTCTTCAAGTATGCTTTTGTTTGAGTACAAACTTAATTTCTAGGACAAAATTCTTCTAAGGGGGGAGGAGTTGTTACGCCCCAATTTTTCTAGATCTTGAGCCTCTGAAAGCTACCTCGCGGCGATAGGTAGCTATAACCCGGCGATAGCCTTATTTCATTGAATCTAGGCATTGAGAGCACTGAGTTGCTAGGCATTGAGAGCATTGAGTGCTACCATGCGACATTAACTAGCTACCTCACAGCGGAAGCTTGGCGTTGAGTGCGTTGAGTGGCTGTCAATGAGTAGAGTCGTTGAGTGGTAGGCGTTGAGTGAGTTATCACGTAGCATTTGTACTATGGCTGGCGATAGCACAACATTATTATTTGGCTGAGTGCTCGGGAAGCTACCGCCTGGAGGTAGGCAGTTACCGCCCGGCGATAGTGCATGTGAGTAATTCCATCATTTGGAATTTTAGTCGTCCATTATATCTTACTATTTGTTTCTATGGCCCATGATGTTCCGCCCAAACGACATATAAAGCGTTGAAACGCTCTAAACCTTCATTATCTTCTATTTTGACGTGGGAGTTAGGGTTTGAGAGGAAGAGTTTGGAGGACGAAGAATAAGGTCTTTCTCCCCCTTTGACGAAGCTTTGTGCTCTGATCGTCGATCTGATGCCAGGTCTGTGGAGTGGTCCTTAAGGCACACAGTATCATCCATGCAAATCAAGTTTTCCATGGCAATGAAGAGGCGTCGTAAGGTAATGACACTTATCTTCTCGGTCTTTATGATGCGTGCATGGCATGTATTTTTATTCTTGATTTCTGTCAAGCTTTAAGCATCAGATCTCTCAAATTAGTGGGGTTCAGGTTTTCATGGTTCAATAGGAGCGACCAGGTAAATTGTGTTCGTCTCCGGCATGATATTGCACTAGAAATCCACTACGCTAGTGGATTAGTCGTTGTGGGTGAAGCGGTATTCTTGACCGTTAGTCCGACTCGATGATGTGGCATAACGAGCCTTAAGGATTTTGCTACAAATCAGTTTGCAGCAAGATGTCGTTTGTGATGTAGTTTCCCACTTATTTTGATGTGAGTACGAATGGTGGATTAGGGTAGGAAAGGATTTTAATTGTGATGTGCTAAGGCATGGCTTTATCTCAATGGTGTCTGGCTATCCCATTATGTGCTAGTCATGTGCGTAGAGTGTCCTAGTGAGATATGTCCACTTTTGTGAAAATAAAGAGAATGCCAAACATTGGACAACCCTGAGCGATGAAGCCTATGAGCGGGTGGGGTATAGCGAGTGTTCATAACATCAATTTGTTTGTGTGACATAATCTTGATGTGATAAGTCAGAGCTTGCAGACAAGCCTGGGTTTCGAGACCCACGAGTGAGTGGTGCCTTGTAAAAAGTTCCGTGTGGCATCTTGTATGCGGTTAGCGGAAATTGGAAGTACCCATTTGTTTACAGTATAAACGGTAAAGGGGAAATTGGGAGTACCCGATAGATGATGCGAGATGATGTGTTAGATTAGTGCGTTATAGGGTGCCTTGGGTGAATCCTAGGTTTGCATACATACTGCATTGTAAGCCCTTTTTTTATATGCTCAAAATAAAAACATGTTTGTTGTATGAGAAATCAATACCTATTTTACTACTTTCTATGTTCATGTATATATTTGCTTACAAAATGCTGACCTGTAGGGTGATGGAGTTCCCCAGGGTCCGCTAGGGATGGCGAGGAGGAGATTTGTTGGTTACATAGTTCAAGCTAGCCTTTACTGACCCATGTTTCTACAAACATTTACAGGGCAAGGATCGCAAGCGGGAGCGAGCTCACCGACCAAAAATTCCTAAGCCTCATGAAGTGATCTCTTTATTTAGTAGCATAATTTAGTTGAATGTTATGATTAGTTCACCATGTTTTCGGCTTGCATATGAGGTAGCCTAGGAGTACTAATGCATGCTATTTTGTTAATGTTATTATTTAAGTCTTTGGACTCATGAATGTTGTAAGGCCTAAAGGCTATTTTGACACTACTGTGATGGTAGATAACTTCTAGTATTATTAATTGTTTCCACTATTTTTAGTCAGAGATTTCAGTTGGGTAGTTTTATATCATCTTATAATGCTTAAGATGTGGAGTCTGTTGGGTATTGTATCCACAATAACCTAGATTTGTATGAAGTCACCCTTGAACTAAGATGAATTAATTTTATATTTGTTGTTCTTTTCAAGTTGATTGCTTGCAGGTTATAAATGCCAAGTGTGTACCAATATCAGTCTATAATGAGTCATCAAACACAGGACCATACAATATAATCCCTGATTGTGTTATCCATAGTGTTGACTCATGTGTAGCCTCTCTATTGGGACACACTTCATTCTGAGGTACTAAGGTTATAGGAGAAAGAATAGTTGCTAAAATTCCTTGAAGAAAGAAAATTTTCAGAAATTCAAAAAATTTCTATGTCCATTACTCGAGTAGGACATCTTGTATTCGAGTAGTGTTGGAGAAAATTCTCAAGTCTGCTCGGTATAGTATTCGAGTAGTAGAAGTTATTCTCGAGAAGTCTTCGTTTAGTACTCGAGAATGCCATGGAGTACTCGAGTAAGAGTTTTCACTTTCTCGATTTTACTAAAAAAATCATTTCAGAATTTTTCTAAGTCTAGTACTCGAGTAACAGAAGCCATTACTCGAGAAGGCCAAGACTTTGTCTCGAGAAGAAGAAGACTAGTACTCTAGTAAGAAGAAAATATGTTTCGAGATGTTTATTTGTTCTCGAGAAGTCATGATAGTTCTCGAGAAATCTTTATCTAGTTATCGAGTAATAGAAGTTACTTTTCGAGAAGCCAGATATCGTGTCCCGTATTTTCCTTAAGGACTTATTCTTGAGAACAATACTTCCTCTTCTCGAGAAACAAATACAGTTCTAGAGCATTATGTTATTCACTCGAGAAATGCAGATGTTTTTCAAAAAATTTCTCAGTCTAGATGGAAACCATTTAAAAATAAACCTCAATTCTTTTTGTTCCACGTGTGAAATCATTTGTGATTATGAACGTTAGTCTTGCCATATAAAAGGTCTTATAAATTTGACTAAACATAACACAAGAAAATAAGTTTCTGAATCGCACTATTCATTATAAATAGAGAAAGCCGCCACTCTTCATCGTCATTCTCGTCGCCACTGTTCTACGATTCAAGTGATTCAGAACAAGAAGTGATCAACAGATCAAGGCGTTCAACTTCTACAGATCTCTTTCTTGATCGTGTTGATCTCAAGCTTTTCATATCCAGAGATTTCGACATAGTCTTCCCCGATCTATTTCTGACAGAGTTTCAACTTTCAAGAAGGAAGAAATCTGAAGTTCTTAGATCTGAAGTGATGTTTATTTTATTGTTATTGTAAAATCTATTTCAACTCTTGTAGGAGATTTTGTCTCTGTGTTTTGTAGGAAGTTTTTTTTTCTTCCAAGTGTAGATCTTGTTTTGAGGATTGATTTATAGGGGCGTTGCTCTGAGTTGTAGGATTGGTTTTCAATCCGAGATAATAGTGAAGTAGTTGAGTCTAGCAAGTTGCAAGACTGGTGAGGTGGAGAGTGGATGTACCCAAGGTTGGGGAACCACTATAAATCTTGTGTTTTCAGTGGCTTATTTGTTTATTTCTGCGTTCTATTCTTTTAAATTTTTATTCCACAAAAAGCGGCAGACCTCACCTATTCACCCCCTGTAGGTGATTTAGGAAGACAACTAAAAACATCAATTTGTATCAGAATGAGGTTGTTCATCAAAAAGGTTAACACCTTGAATAGATATTCTCCTAGTTATCTTTAGAGGATACAAGCATAGACAGAGCCAAGGATTTTTCAAAGCTTCCCTTAAGGAGAAAGGCAAATTTTGCTATGTAGAAAGAAATGATAAAATTCTTCATGGAAGCTGTAGATCCAATGATCTTTATGATATTGGAAGAAGGACCCTATGTTACTATGACAACCTCCACCATTGACTCTACAAAGCAAGTTCCAAAGAAGCTTATGGATCATGACATAGATGAGATTGCACTTGTAATGCCCCTAGCCAATCCAACGTGACAGTGTCACGGCTCCGCTCTAGGCGACGCTACCGGGCTGCAGCCCAAGCACCCCAACCCCTCTCACTCCACAGGCGGGTTGTTGGTGGCCACAGCCTCCCTTTGATGAGCGAACTCGACAGTTAAGTTGGGCCGTACGGGGACTTCCCAGGAGGTCACCCATCCCAGTACTACTCTCGCCCAAGCACGCTTAACTATGGAGTTCTTTCAACCTTCATCACCAATTGAGCTGGCTCAATTGGTGATGAAGGTTGAAAGAACTCCATAGTTAAGCGTGCTTGGGCGAGAGTAGTACTGGGATGGGTGACCTCCTGGGAAGTCCCCGTACGGCCCAACTTAACTGTCGAGTTCGCTCATCAAAGGGAGGCTGTGGCCACCAACAACCCTCTTGTGGAGGGAGAGGGGTTGGGGTGCTTGGGCGAGAGTAGTACTAGGATGGGTGACCTCCTGGGAAGTCCCCGTACGACCCAACTTAACTGTCGAGTTCGCTCATCAAAGGGAGGCTGTGGCCACCAACAACCCGCCTGTGGAGGGAGAGGGGTTGGGGTGCTTGGGCTGCAGCCCAGTAGCGTCGCCTAGAGCGGAGCCGTGACGCTATCACGTTGGATCGGCTAGGGGCGTTACAGCACTTGTCTCTTTAGACAAGAAAGCGAAGAATATCATCATAAGTGCAGTCGATGATTCTATGTTGCAAAATCTAATTCACTGCCAATCCACCAAGGAAATGTGGCAGTCTCTTATCGTCTTGATGGAAGGTATCGAAGAGGTATGGGATGATAGAAGTTCCATCCTGAATTAGAAATATGAAGCATTCAGACAAGGTGTCAAGGACTCTATTGCTGATACATTTGAAAGTTTCTTCAAGATTGTTAATAGCCTAAGAGTCTATGGCCGAATCTTCACAAATAGAGAACTGAATGTCAAATTTCTGAGATCCCTGACTAAGGAATGGGACAACAAAGTCTGTGCAATCTGGGAGTTTTGTTAGCTGGAAGAGACTGACCCTTAGAATCACTTTGGAAAGCTTATGTCGTATGAACTGTAAATAAACTCAAGAAAAGCCGAAGAAGAGAAAAGTCGGTCTTAATCCAAGGAGAAGTCTGTCGCGCTAAAGGCAGACATCTCAAGGAAGTCCAAAGTTGCATCTCATGCTCCTGCATAGGAAAAGAGTGAAGAAGAAGCTTCAGAATCAAGTACATCGGGCTCAAAAATATCTGAAGGAGAGTTTTCTTTTCTTTCAAGGCAGTTGAAGAAGTTATTGAACAAGAAGAAACAGTGGAGAGGCAATGATGCCTCGTTCGGAAGATCACGTCATTATGGTGATCGACACAAGAAAGGCACAAGTAGCCAAGACAGGTATCACTCTAAACCGAACAAACATATTTCTTCTGACAATGTTTGTTATTGTTGCAATAAGCCAGGACACATCATAGCTGATTGCCCTCACAAAAAGGAGGGTGGAAGAAGTGAGGAGAATAAGTCTTCTTATAATAAGTAGAAGACTGAAAGAAGCCTGGTAGCCAAGAAGTCCAATGCCCTCAGTGACACAAACTTATCTGAGTCTAGTGAGGATGAGGAAGCCTACTTTGGGCTCTTGGCACATACAAATGAAGAAGAAGAACCCCAGTTCCCTGAGAAGGTAAACACTCATACCCGTCTCTCGGAATCAGATCCTTCTGACCATGAGCATGAGGATTGTTCGTCTGATTATGAATCTGAACTCATGACTCAATATAAAGAGTTGATTGAGGCTTACGACAATTGTCAAAGAGTCGCAAGAACTCAAGCCAAGGATATTAAATCTCTTAAGGGTGAGGAGAGCACTCTGAGGGAGGAAGTCGCAAATATGGACTCACTCAGAGAGGAAGACCAAGTTGTAATCGAAGTATACAAAAAGGCTCTCGAGCACCTAAAACTGAAAGAGCAAATCATCAAGGAGTTGTAAGAATAACTTGCCGCTGAAAAGAAACTTGTTGAAAGTTTCTCCAAGCCCAAGACAGTCCTTCCACTTGTTGTCGAGTTCTCTGCTCAGGCTAAAGGAGCTGGCTTAGGCCATGTGGCTGCTCCTAGTAAATCTTCTAGGAGAAATAAAACCAAGAGGAGAAATAAGGCTTCCAAGAAAGCTCTAGCCAAGGAGAAGGGGAAAGTTCCTCAAGACAAACTTCGTTTAAAAAGGTTATCCCTCCAACAAACGAGTTTGGTCTTTACTAATCCTACGATAACTTTGTCAGTCCTACTTATGTAAGGCCCAAGTCTCAGTACCAAGGATGGACTCGTCCTTCGAATTTGGCGAAAGTGTCTTTAAGGCACCTTATGCGGAGATTGTTCTTCAGAGCTATATCCCTTATAGTCATGGTCATAACATCAAGAAAGCTGCAAAAGTTAAATCTGTTGTGGAAAAGCCTCTTAAGGAGAAGAATTCCTATGAGTGCCATCACCACGAAGCTTCTACCTCCAAGTCTGTTGCCCTTGTTAGACCATATCTTCAAAAGGTCAAATAGGAGAACTTTAGCCAAAAACAAAAGGTTTGGCTATTGGTGTTGTGGCAAAATGGGTCACTTTGCCATATATTGCTGGTTTAACCCCAAATCTTATTAAACTCGTCAAGTTAATAATGTAAGAAAGACCACTCACAATGTTAACACATGTATGGGATTATGCTAACGAGAGACCAAGGACCAAACCAAGTTTGGGTTCCTAAGACAACTTGATTCTACTTTTGCAGGAATGTTCAAAGGCCACCAAAAATCTTATCTGGTATTCTGACAGTGAATGCTCTTTGCATATGACTGGTATAAGAAGCCTACTCCAGAATTATTCTCCACCCATGAATGAGCCAAACGTCATCTTTAGAGGTTCTAAAAGAGGGATTACAAAAGGCTACAGTATCATTACTAATGGTAGTGTATCCTTCCCGGATGTGGCGTATGTTGAAAAATTCGAACACAATCTTATAAGCATAAGCCAACTCTGTGATAAATGATACATAGTTGAATTTCTTACAGACACATGTTTGATGAAATCGGTCGATAACTTAGAAATGATTCTATCAGGCACTTGTAGTAGAAATATATTTTGTTGGAAAAAGATAATGCATCTCTTGGTGACCAATGACATAAGAGATTAACACATATAAATTAAAAAACTATTAATAAATTATTTTCTCTAAATTTAGTACGTGATGCACCCTACGTTAAGTTCAGAAAAGATAGACCTTGTCACGTATGTGTAAAAGGCAAGCAAACAAGGTCTACTTTTAAAAGCATTATTGGTAAAGATTCTAATAGGTGTTTATACCTACTTCATATGGACTTGTTCGGTCCATCACAAATTATAAGTTTGGGAGGTAAGGATTATACATTGGTTATTGTTGATGATTACTCTTGCTTTGCGTGGGTGTTCTTTAAAAAACACAAGTCAGACATCTTTGATATCTTCACTAATTTTGTCAGGCAAGTTCAGAATGAATACAGCTGCCCTGTTGTAAAAATAAGAAGTGATATTGGAACAAATGTCAAGTCTGGGTCCATAATAGAATTCTATAAAAGTATTGGTATCTTTCATGAGTTTTCCTCTCCTCTTACTTCCTCAACCGGACGGAGTTGCTTAGAGAATGAATAGAACACTCATAGAGGGTTGTAGAACCATGTTGAGTGATGACTCACTACAAGAATATTTCTAGGCTGAAGCCGTCAATACTGCATGCGACGTGCAAAATCGAGCACTCATAAACAAGAACCATTATAAGACACCTTACGAATTACTAAAGGGAAGGAAACTGACTTTTTTATATTTTAAAATCTTTAGTAATAAATGCTTTGTACTTAACAATGGGAAGTATCACATGACAAAATTTAGTGAAAAGTATTTTGACGGTATTTTCATAGGTTATAGTAGTCATAGTAAGGCATATATGATTTTTAATAAGAAAACCCTAGTTTTAGAAGAATGTATCAATGTTGTATTTGATGAGATGAGCTTGCTGCAAGGCAGTTTTTCTAGTGTGTTTATTCAAGATGCAGGTTCATGACTGAAAGAATTAAGCTTGGATGAGGCGACTGAAGAAAAACTTCAAAAATTCCTCAAGATTACCACTCCAACCCCAATTGGAGAGGATGATTACGATGATGAAGACTTCATTCAAGCTGATGAAGTCACTCTAGTGATAGAGGAAGATCCAGGTGCAAGAACCCTAGAGCTCAAACACTTGAAGGATCACCCAATTTATCAAATCATAGAAGATCCTCGGGATGGTGTCAGAACTCGTAGAGGTACAACTAATGAAAATCTTTATTTAAGTTTCCTCTCGCAGGTTGAACCAAAGAAGTTTGAGGAAGCAAACTCAGACGCATCTTGGATAAAGGAAATGGAAGAAGAACAAAATCAATTCAAGCACTACCAAGTCTGGAAGCTTGTTACAAGACCCAAAGGTAAGAATGTTATCGGAACATAATAGTTCTATAAGAACAAAATGGATGAAGATGGAACAATTATAAAGATAAAGGCAAGACTCGTCGCCAAGGGATATAGACAAGAAGAAGGAAGAAAATTTGATCAGATCTATGCTCTAGTGGGAATGCTCGAGGCAATCAGGTTGTTCCTAACATATGCAGCACTCAAGGGCTTCATTGTGTATCAGATGGATGTGAAGTCGGCCTTCCTTAATGGTGACATAAAAGAAGATGTTTATGTGAAACAACCTCAAGGTGTCATTGATTCTAACCATCCTGAGCACATTTAACTTTTATTTAAAACCTTATATTGTTTGAAACATGCTCCTCGAGCTTGGTATAAGAGATTGCCTAGCTTTCATCTTGAGAACAAGTTCACATGAGGAAATATAGATAAGACATGATTTCCTAGGGAAATTAAAAGACAAGATTTTGCTAGTGCAAAACTATGTCGATGACATCATATTTGGCTCTACTGACGACAACCATTGCAAAAGGTTTTCCAAATTTATGCAACGGATGTTTGAAATGAGTGATGATGCGTATTTTAGCTTATTTTATTAGGGTAAAAATATAATTATTTCGTTTTAAATCTCTTTCTTCATGTATTTTTAGGTTTCTTTTTATGTAAATAATCTAACTTAGTTTATTTTATGTTTTTGCAGGTTTTTTGAGCTTCTGCCAAAAATGACCTGACATGACCCCCCCCTGACATGCCCTCCCTAGGCGTGTCATAGTGCGTGTGACCCGATCCCGAGGAAGTCTGTTGCCAGACCCAACATAATGATAAAAACTGATGTCATTCCCCGTGACATGCCCTCCCTGGGCATGTCACAAGGCGTGTCACCCTCATCTCGAAGTCTGCTGCCGCATTTATAGATTTTACTTTGCTACACGTCAATAGTACAGACACGCCCCCCCTACATGGGCGCGTCCCTGGGCGTGTTCAACCTTTTCCGACGTCTGATGGATTTCCGACTAATGATTTTGATGTGACGTGCCATACTCGCCCCCCTATATGGGCGTGATCTAGGGCGTGTCCACCATCGTACAGAAGCAATCATCCTTCTAGCCAGAATATAGAGCCAGAGGTCAACTCCGTACTTGACACGACACCCTGACACACCCTCCCTTGGCGTGACAGGGGGCATGACCAACCCGTGAGAAAACTCTATAAATACAAGGCCATTCCATGCATTCCAGACCAAGTTTTGGTGAGATGGGAGGTGCTGCTAGTTCAAATCTTAGGATTTTTTTCTTTCTTATGTTTTTGGTCTCACTCTCTCCCTCCATTTCTAGTTTTATTTTCAAGCGATGCACTTTCATTTCTTGTAATAGTTTTTTTATTAGTATTGTAGCAGTAGTTAGCTTTCTTTTTATGCCCTTGTAATCTCCGTTCCTAGTGGTATTCACTTTTGTTTTTAATGAATTCTAATTAGCATTCTCTTTTTCTATTTCTCTCTCTTTTGTTCCTAATACACCTTTATTATTTAACCCCCTCTTTCCCTTTTACCATGATTAACTAATCCTCATTTGTATACGATCGCGATGATCTGAGAATGGGTTGGTCAAGTTATGATATTGTAGCTTTCTTTTTCTTCTTAAAGTAATTACCTTTGATTTAATCTTGGTTTTTATTTAGTGGGACTATATTGCCGGTATATAGTTTCCATTTGGAATTTCATTCTTAGTTAGCCGAGAGGCTCGTTGGTGGGCTAAAACCCGAACAGGCAAGTGTACCTGTCGAATCGTAGTATCAAGGTCATATTAAGAACTCGGGGCAGGCAAGTACTATTACTCACAATGTCTCTATTATTCTACTGAACGATTGATGGGTTTTGAAAATAAAATAAAATAAACTTAGTTAAAAGAGAAATAAACTATTGTGAAAGAGTGCTCGATCGACGATTCACTTTGAAATAAAATAACGGAATAAATTAGTTTAACATTTGTAACACCTCCCCTGTAAAGACCATATAATATGGGTCCGGCCGGGGCCCCACAACATACGGACGCCACAGCTTTAGTATTAAAAGATGATATAAAACTACCCAATCTCAAAACTCCAGACAAACACAGCGGAAACAGAACACTAACAGACAAAAGTTATCCACTAACAGAAGAGTATCAAATGGCCTTAAGGCCTTACACAATATAAGTCCAAATATAAAAAGTGCCAAGCACCCCTAGGCTACCTCGGCATGCAAGCTGGACATAGTCAAACAACAGTAGCAAAACAAAGAAAAGAAAATAGTCAAGCACAGCAACACTTCATGAGGCTTAGGGCTTTTCGCCCGACACGCTAGCTCCTGCATGCAATCCTTGCCCTGTAAGGATTTGAAGTAACGTGGGTCAGCAAAGGCTGACCTCTACTGTGTAACAAACACATCTCCTCCCGGCCGTCCCTAACGGACCCCGGGGTACCACTCCACCTGCAAGTTAGCACTTCGTATACCAAAAGAGTATATATAATAAAGCGGTAAAACAGGCTTGGATGTCTCATACAGCATACATGTTCTCTATGTTTTGTACAAAGTGAAAGGGGCCTACTATGCAAAATGAATGCAACCCGGGTTTCACCCAAGGCACCCTAGCTCGTATGTATCTAGCACAATATCAAACACTGGGTACTTCCGTTTCCCCATTGGCTTAAAGCCGCAAACACAAGGGAACCACCATGTCCCTAACGGCACACACGCTATCACACGGAACCTCGGAAAGGCCCCACCCGCACATGGGTCATATACCCCGGGCTGGCCCGCACATTCTGAATTCGCACGTCAGGGTTCCATCTCACACTGACCGAGTCTAAGAAGCCTTGCTGGACCCCACCCGCTCATGGCCACATTGCCCGGGCTTGCCCTCCGCTCGACATTCTCGTCAGTCCCACACAAGGGGCTAGTCTCGCCGGGACACTTTCCCCACATAACTTGAGCGTCACGGGATAGCCAGCCGACCAAGGAGACATAGCCGCGCTTTTGCACAGCACAAACAAAGGTTTCCCCACCCCAATCACCATTCGCACCGTGTCTTTCCCGTGCTCCAAGGAAACCATCTACCGCACAACGCGGAGCTAACCTTGTCCGGTTCCGACCACGAGTACTCACTCAAAATATAAGGGGGGAAAACGCATACATACAACGGCGCATTGCCGCAACGGATTTCTACCGAATCCCCGAAGCTCGCTATGCAACATCACCGGGTCGGACTAACGGTCGCGACCACGGCTTCACCCACAATGCTTAATCCGCTAACAGAGCGGATCTCTAATGCAAAGCATGCCGGGATGAACATACTCAACTCGGAGGTTCCTCTTGAACCTAGGCTACACGAATCCCTCACATTTGAGAGATTCGGTGCTAAAAATACGAAAGGAAGGGGATGCTATTCATGCATCCTAAATCCTAAAAACCGAGAGGAGAAGTGTCGTTACCTTCCGTCCCCTCTTCCTATCCATGGAGAAGATTTGCTCAGTTGAAAACCACCGAAACGCTCCCACCTTCGCGGATCTGAACTCCGGTCGCGAAGCGGACCTCCGAAGCTTCGCTGGCGGCCGGAACTTGGCCTTCTTCCTCCTCCTTGCTCTCCCTTCTCTATAGAATCAAGAGAGATAAAGCCAAATGGAAAATGAGGGTTTGAAACCCTATTCCCGGCCTTTAACAGCCCAGGGAGGCTCCCCACCATTGGATCTCATATCAAAGAAACAGATGGCCACGATCGGAACCCAAAATAATAAAATCTGGGCTGAACACGGGTTGACACACGGCCGTGTGCAGGGCCGTGTCAACCATTCGCCGTCTCGACCGATTCGAAAACCAGCACACGGCCGCTGACACGGCCTCCGACACGCCCGTGTCGCCTTTGACATGCCCGTGTCAAGACCCGTGTCACGCCCCCCACCGACCAACTTTCCCAGTCAGAGAAGGACACGGCCAAAGACACGGCCAAAGACACGGCCTTCGACACGCCCGTGTCAGACCCGACACGGCCTTGTCGTGACCCGTGTCACGCCTAGCAGAATAAATCCTGCAAACAGCCCGAGAAGGACACGGCCAGGGACACGCCCGTGTCCCAGGCCGTGTTCCTGAGCTCGACGAACGTCTACCCTCAAAACGTCGACCACAAGCTCTGCAGTCGACCACGCCCTGACACGCCCGTGTCACGCCCTGACACGCCCGTGTCGCATGCTCCAAAAACCAAACTTGGCTAAAACGACGCCGTCGATTCCCCTTCCAAGTTTTGGGGTGTTACAATTCCCCCCCCCCCCCCCCCTTACAAGAATTTCGTCCCGAAATTTAAAACATGGAAGGTAAACAAAACTAAAAGGTACCTGAGGAGAAAAGCTTGGGGTACTCCTCCAGCATGGCCTGCTCTCGCTCCCATGAGAGCTCCTCGCAGCCACAGTTGTCCCAACGGACCTTTACGAGTCTGACCTCCTTGTTCCGCAATTGCCAAACCTCTGAGTCTTCTATCCCG
This sequence comes from Platanthera zijinensis, assembly GCA_039513925.1. NCBI lineage: Eukaryota > Viridiplantae > Streptophyta > Magnoliopsida > Asparagales > Orchidaceae > Platanthera > Platanthera zijinensis. The sequence continues at coordinate 89,610,570 of CM077087.1, read as the reverse complement.
ATTGGACGAACTCGCGTCCTCAAGTCTTCCTCTACCGGCACCGCCATCGACTTAATCACCACGCTGGCTTCTAACAAAGCTTTCCTCAGGACGGAGACGTGAAAAACGTCATGCAATCCACTTAGCTCTGTGGACAACGCCAACCGGTACGCTGCCTCTCCCACTCGCTCGATGACATTGAATGGTCCCAAAAATCTCGGACTAAGCTTCTTGAGTCGGCGAATTCGCGAAATGCCTTTGAACGGCTTGATCTTAAGATACACCCAGTCGCGCACAGCGAATTCCACATGCCTGTGGAGAGCATTGAAATACTTCGACTGCCGATCTTGAGCTACCTTCATGAACTCTTGGATGGTCCGCACTAGCTCACTAGCGCCGGCTACCACTTCTTTCCCCAAAAGCTTGGTGTCTCCTGCCTCTGTCCAAGACATCGGTGTTCGACACCGCCTCCCATACAGAGCTTCGTATGGCGCCATCTTGATACTAGCTTGGTTACTATTGTTATAAGCAAACTCCACCATGAAGAGGTGATCCTCCCACTTCTTGCCGAAGTCGAGAGTACACATCCTTAGCATATCTTCCAAAGTACGGTTCGTTCTCTCAGTTTGCCCATCGGTTTGAGGATGAAAGGCCGTAGTAAACTTGAGTTTTGTGCCCAAGCTCTTCTGCACCAACCGCCAATCCTTAGACGTGAAACGTCCATCCCAGTCGCTGACTATACTCTTCGAAATCCCATGAAGTCGTACAATATTGCGGACGTACAACTCCACCAACTTTTCCACACCGTCCTCCTTCTGGTTTGGGATGAAATGTGCCACTTTGGTCAAGCGGTCCACAATCACCCAAATAACATCATTACCCTGCTGCGATCTAGGCAACCCATGCAGAAAATCCATGAAGATGTCATCAAATTTCCATTCGAGGATTGGAAGAGGCTTCAAGAACCCGCCCGGCTTCTGACACTCGGCCTTCACCAAGGCACAAGTTTGGCACTAACTAACACACACAGCTACGTCCCGCTTCATCCCAGGCTAACAATAGGACTTCTTCAAATCCAAGTACATCTTTGTACTACCCGGGTGAATGGAGTACTTAGTGAAGTGGGCCTCAAACATCAACTCCTTGCGGAGCTTGCCAAACTGCGGTACACAAATCCTTCCGCCCTTCCTCAGAATCCCATCAACCATCCCCCAGGCGCTACCCTCGCCCTTTAGAGCTTCCTCCACGAAAGGTTGGAACTCCGCATCTACACGGGTCGCTTCCCGAATACGATCGCATAAGTCACTCTGCATCTCAATCCAATTTAGTAGAGCCACGCTAGACTCGCCTCTTGCCACACATTACAAACCAAGGGACTCCCAGTCCCGCCTTAACCGCTCATCGTGAGCTTCAATCCAATTTCCTTGCCCCGAGTACTTCCTACTCAAAGCATCTGCCACCACATTGGCTTTCCCTGGCGTGTACTGAATCGCCACCTCGTAGTCCCCAAGGAACTCGACCCACCTGCGCTGCCACATATTTAGGTCCTTCTGATCTAGGAGATACTTCAGACTCTTGTGGTCCGTGAAGATCTCCACCTTCGCACCATAAACGTAGTGCCTCCACAACTTCAAAGCAAAAATTACCGCCGCCAACTCCAAATCATGGACGGGGTAATTTCTCTCATGAGGCTTCAGCTGCCTCGACCCAAAAGCTATCACACTACCATGCTGCACCAACACGCACCCTAAACCGCATCCGGATGCGTCGCTGAAAATCTGGAACCCTTCGGTCCCCTTTGGTAGACTTAGGATCGGCGCCGTCATTAGCCTTTCCTTCAGGGTTTCAAACGCCTGATTTCACTCTTGAGTCCATACAAACTTCTGATCCTTGCGAGTTAGTGAAGTGAGGGGAAGAGCTATCCGCGAAAAGTTTTCCACAAACCTTCGGTAGTACCTGGCTAGTCCAAGAAAACTTCGGACTTCCGCCACGGTCCTCAAAACTGGCCACTCTCTAATGGCTTCTACTTTCGTTGGATCTACCGCCACCCAATCCCCACTAATCACATGGCCTAGAAATGCCACTTTCTCCAACCAGAACTCGCACTTGGAGAACTTCGCATAAAGCTGGTTCTCTCTCAATACTTGCAACACTGTCCGCAAGAGCGACTCGTGCTCCGCTTCCGACTTGGAATACACCAATATGTCATCAATAAAGATGACTACGAACCAGTCCAAATATTCGCGAAACACTCGGTTCATCAAGTCCATGAACACGGACGGCGCGTTCGTCAGCCCGAACGGCATCACCGAGAACTCAAAATGACCGTACCTCGTACCAAACGTGGTCATGGGTATGTCTTCGTCCCGAATCCGCAACTGATAATATCCGGACTTCAATTCCAACTTAGAGTACACCACCGACCCCACCAACTGGTCGAAGAGATCGTCTATCCGAGGAATCGGATACTTATTCTTGACAGTCAATTTGTTCAACTCTCGGCAGTGTATGCACAGACGCATACTACCATCCTTCTTCTTTACAAATAACACCGGCGCACTCCACGGTGAAGAGTTGGGCCTGATATACCCTTGCTCCAAAAGCTCCTGCAACTGAACCTTGAGCTCGGTCAACTCTTTTGGTGCCATCCTAAAGGGTGGACGTGACACCGGTCTAGCCTCGGGCACTAACTCGATGGAGAAATCAATCTCCCGCCGAGGAGGTGCTCCCGGTAGCTCCTCAGGAAAAACATCTCCAAACTCCGCCACCACGGGCACTTCTCCAAGAGACAGCCTGGAAAGGCTAACTTCCAACAACGCTACTAGAGCTACACCCCCCAAGTTAACAGCTCGCACTAGTTGAAGTGCCGAAACTAGGGAACAGGCCACTCCATGCAGGCCCTCAAACTTGACTTCCGCTTGCCCCACGCCCCTCAGGGTTACCACCTTGGACAAACAGACGATACTGGCACGCTGCTCCGCTAGCCAATCCATCCCCAAAATCACATCAAACTCGAACAATGGCAAGATAGCCGCTACCAAAATGAAGTCGACTCCCTCAAGACTCCAACAAATCCGCCCTTTAGCCCTGGTTGTCATAGACGACCCATTGGGCATGCGCACTTTCAACTCTGAGTCCGTTGCGAAGGACTCAACTCCAATCCTTCGGGTGAAACTTTCTGTAAGGAAGGAGTGCGACGCTCCCGTATCAAAAAGTACTCTAGCGGGGTACCCAGATACCACTACAAAGCCTACACACATGCAACAAACATAAAAAGGCTTGAAAGGAAGAAATCTACGGTGCAGGTTGAACTCTCATACCTATCACCACGTCGATTTGGCGGATTGCTTCCTGCTGCCCAAGGTTGTAGGCCCTTGGCTGCACTGGTTGAAACCGGGAAGCACTCGACTCCGCCATTTTCCCCTTCTCTACTGCACTGGGTCCGGAGCGTACGAACTGCTCCTGCCTTGGCTCTTGCTCAGCGCCACCTTAGGTACAAAATCTTGCTATGTGGCCTGGCTTGCCACAACTGTAACATGTCTGCGGTCCCTTAGAGCATGACCCTCCAGACGTCCAATTACTTTTCTCGCCCGACTTATATGGGGAAGGCTTCTTCTTCCATCGGCTCCCTTCCGCCTTTCCATGGGACTGAGCAGGCTTCTTCTCCTCCCCCTGTTTGGGTGTGAAACCCTTGCGACGCTGGGATCTCTCCATGTCACTCTCCAAATTTCGGGCTGCCTCCACCAATTCGTTGAAACCCGCACGTTTCATCGATATGAGGGGTTGTCTTAGATTCTCCCTCAATCCATGATAGAAGAGATTGTCCCTCTCTTCATCGTCTGCCATGGTCGTCCCTGCATAACGACCCAAGCGAGTAAATTCCTGAACATACTCATCCACTGACTTGTCTCACTGCACCAGATGTAGAAGCTGCCTCTAGAGGGCTAACCTCGTTGAGGCGGGAATGTACTTCTTCAGGAAGGCATTCCCAAAATCCTCGATGGACAGTGTGCGTCCTAGAAACTGCCGGCCACTGTGGCTCACCCACCATAACTTGGCATCTCCCTCAAACATAAAGGCTGCGAACTTTGCCTTTTTCTCATCTGGCGCCTCTGCCGCCCTCAGAAGCTCCTGAATTCTAGCCCACCAATCCTCTACATCTGTGGGCGTGCCGATTCCCTTGAAGGTTGGAGGGTGGAAACTCAGAAAGTACTTCATTTGCCGGTCCCCATGCCCGACAACCACTCTCTCAGCATGCGGCTCTGCCCGCCTGGCTTCCTCAACCGGCACGGTCGCTGCCGTGCCCGAGGTAGCAGGAGTTGCTACTTGAGCAACGGGAGATGCTACCTGTGCTGTCGCTGCAGCTTGGGCCGCCACCATCGCTTCTGCAAGCATACGACAGAAGTCGGCTGGTATGACCCCCATCCCTAGCGGACCTTGCGCAGTCGCACTACTTGACGAGAGCTCTTCTCTTGGCCTCGAGGTCCCAGCCTCGTTGCTTGCACTCTAAACACAAGCAAGAAAACGCAAATCAGTCTCTATTCACAAGACTCGAACACAAGGACACTCATGGTCCCGTGATACTCCTATGTGGATAACTTCTTATACGCGACTCGACTTATACTTTCGACTCGACCTATGTTGCTTCGCTGGCTGCCGGAACTTGGCCTTCTTCCTCCTCCTTGCTCTCCCTTCTCTCTAGAATCAAGAGAGATAAAGCCAAATGGAAAATGAGGGTTTGAAACCCTATTCCCGGCCTTAAACTGCCCAGGGAGGCTCCCCACCGTTGGATCTCATATCAAAGAAACGGACGGCCACGATCGGAACCCAAAATAACAAAATCTGGGCCGAAGACGGGTTGGCACACGGCCGTGTGCAAGGCCGTGTCAACCATTCGCCGTATCGACAGATTCGAAAACCAGCACATGGCCGCTGACACGGCCTCCGACACGCCCGTGTCATCTTTGACACGCCCGTGTCGAGACCCGTGTCACGCCCCCCACCGACCAACTTTCCCAGTCAGAGAAGGACACAGCCAAAGACACGGCCAAAGATACGGCCTTCGACACGCCCGTGTCAGACCCGACACGGCCGTGTCGTGACCCGTGTCACGCCTAGCAGAATAAATCCTGCAAACAGCCCGAGAAGGACACGGCCAGTGGCACGCCCGTGTCCCAGGCCGTGTTCCTGAGCTCGACGAACGTCGACCCTCAAAACGTCGACCCCAAGCTCCGCGGTCGACCACGCCCTGACACGCCCGTGTTACGCCCTGACACGCCCGTGTCGCCTGCTAAAAAACACAAACTTGGCTAAAACGACGCCGTTGATTCCCATTCCAAGTTTTGGGGTGTTACAACATTTGCAATTCTATTAAGACCGTGACGGATCCGATATAAGAAAGTAATCTCGCTAGAGCATTAAACCCCCTAACTAATAGACATTTTGACCGAAATCTCTTTACAAGTCAAAATGGCCTAAAGTCGAATTACCGATGTGACCCGTACTATTGGATTTGACTCCAATCCGGAGAATTTATGTCATCATATCTCTAGGGTTGCATTCAACTCCTTCCTTCCTTTAGTGATCTTTCACATTCATGAGCCTCTCGGCTACTCAAATATGAGATCGAAATCTACTACAGTATACTAGAAATACGGAGTCGATACGAAATAATTCAAGGTCGGATCAAAAATAGAAAAATACAAATGCAAACATAAAATAAAAGATATTATTTTATCTCAAAGATCATCGTGATCGGGCACAAAACAAAGTTAGCTACACATAGTATGAAAGGAAACCAAAATAAGAAAAAGAGGGATCATTTTCATTGCTTGATAAAGTAAAAGAGTACACAATATTAAAAAGAAAAGACTTTATTAAGAATGAAAATTACTACCATAAAAGAAAACTACAACAAGTAAAGAAAAGAAAAGAACTACTAACACTCTTGAACTAGCACTCTACTTTCTACCACACAAACTTCTTCCAACCAAAAACAACTTAACAAAACAAGAGGCAAGGGGCTCCTTTTATAGGAGAGGGAGAAGGATCTAGAATGAGGGGAGAAGACGGGGTGGCCGGCCATGTGTGGTGGAGAAAATGCATGAATGTCATAATGTGGGAGAGAGAAAATGGGAGGTTCAATGTATTTCATTTAGGGAAATAAAAATAGAAAATATGGAAAATAGAAGGGGGATGAATGTGGAATAAAGAGAAGAAGAAAACAATAAAAGGGGAGAGAGGGAGGGGGCCGGCCATAGGTGGAAGATGCATGAATTGGAAAGGTGCATGCATGGAGAAATTAATGTGGAGGGAGAGATAGGTGGCTGACAACATTGGATAAATGGGCTATATTTTGTGGGCTTTATAGTTGATGTAGGGGTTGCACTTGAAGAGGGATCAGGTTGGTCTTGTAGTGGATGTAGGTGCTGCTTTACGGGCTTTGTGGGCTAGGGTTGGTTAGGGAGGGCTGCATCATGATGGTTGGGCTACTCCAATGGCTCATGAACCTACAAAAAAGACAAAATAAACATGGATTAGTTATGTTATGAATAACAAAATTAAAACAACATAATATAAAAACATTAAAATGTTAAAAATTAAAACATTAACATGTAACATAACTTTAATTATAATTACTAAACATAATATAATACATATAGTAGCATAATACATATATTAAGATTATATAGATTTTTATATCAAAACATAAAATAACTATAATAAAACTAGGAATTTATAAAAAGACATTAAAATATGAAATGGCAAGCATAAAATATAAATAAACTTAGGCATCTAGGCTACTAAATAACCCCAAAAACGATGACTAAAACAAGTCATCAAACTCCCCCACGCTTAGGCTTTTGCTATTCTAGAGCAAAAGTATGAGAAATATTTATAAGACATTAATAAAATTTTCAATTAAACTAAAAATTTCTTTACACAAAAAACTAGCCAAAAATAAAATTTATGGATTTACGAATTAAGTCCTAAATTATGAAATTAAAGTGAAAAGAGTGAAATATTAAGTCAAAAATTCTCTAATAAATTAACTAGTACACAAAATTGAGTCAAGTGCAAACAATTTTAGATTGAAATTATAAAAACCATAACTTGAAAGAAACTTAAGGAAAAATTGCAACCTACTACTTATGCTCTCCCAATATTTTAATTTAAAAAACTAAGACAATAATATTGGCTAAGGGGTTTGGGGAGGAAATCAACATGAAGAGGTCTTTGATTGTAGGTGATCATCATTATTTTTTTCTTCACACCCCACACAATTTTGTTTTTTTTAAATAATATATGTAATACCAGAAAATGATAGACTAACATCCTATCACTTCCCCCGACATATATGAACTTTTAATTCCTCTCTTCATTTTAGGGTTGCATATGTGTACCAGAGAATAAGGAACTAACATCTCCTTATTCCCATGACATATGATCTAACAATAAAAGAAAGAAAAAGTGAATTGGGTAAGGATAATGGGATAAACAAGATTTAATAAAATAAACTAAAATACGAGAGAGCAACAACTAGTAGATTGAGATTTCCTAAGAATCTAAAAGCATGAGGTAATAATCATTAGAATCCAGAATTGTTAAGCAAAATAACTACAAAATTGAAACTATTTATAATAAAAGAGAAAACTGCTAAATAAATTACTCAAAGCAAATTAAAATCATAAGATTATCCTCAAAACTAAATCACTAAATATTAAATTTAACTAAATATGATGAAATAAAAGATTAGCAAAAAAAATGCTTATAAACAAACTCAAACTAAATTTCTGAAAATAACAAAAAGCTAAGCATGAGGTTTATTATATATATTTTTTGATTTTTCTGACATTTTTCATTTTTTTTTGAATTTTTTTGAATATGATCTTTTTTTTTGGAATTTTTGATTTATAAAGCTAAAGAGGGAAATAGAACTCCTAAAAAGCTTAAAATAATTATACTAATTTTTTGAAAAAATTTTTGGAATTTAAGGAAGCAAAATATTTTTTTGTAATTTTGAGAGAAAAAGGAAGAAAGAAACTAACTAAACCCTCCCCCATGCTTAAACCTTTCATTGCCCTCAATGAAAAATAAAAACATAAAAATAAAAAAGAAGAAGAAAGAGAAGGGGGTGCAATAAAGTAAATAAATAAAAAGAAAACGACTTTCCCGGATTCGGAAGGCCGAATGTAGATGTCACTCCCCCATGCTTGAGCTGGACACCGGCTCAGGCCTAAGGAAGAGAGGAAAGGATGGAGCCAAACAAACCGCCGAGGGTTTTATTCCTGCAAAACAAAATAAGCAAACAAAAAAAGAAAAAGAAAAAAAGGATAAGCAAGGGGTGCCTCCCAAGAGCGCTCTTTGTTAAACGTCGTCTGGGCCCGATGTTATTTTTTAGCTAAATGGATAATAAAAAGTAAGGTGAAGTGGTAACTACCTAAGTATGCGCTTAGGGGAGTAAATCAAAAAAAGGAAAAATTGAAGAATCGCACCGACATGCGGTGGAATCTTCAAGGGAATGACACCCAAAAGTGAACGGACGGAGTTATAGAAGAACTCCGCCGTATGAAAAATTGGAAAGAAAGGGTCGTCAAAAGAAGAAGAAAAAAAAGAAGAAGAAATAGAAAGAGGAATAAAAGAAGTAGAAAACGAAATTTCATCAACGGAAATTTCACAAGGAGAAAGGGAATCTTGTGAAATTTCGAGAGAAGAAGGGGTAGAGAGAACTAAAGGAGAATCATCTAAAATAAAAGAAGAAGAAAAAGTCTCGCTAAAACTAGAAAAATTTGGAACAGTTAAAAATTGAAGCGAAATGGAATCACAAACGTCTTCAGAAGGAGAAATAGGAGACATCTCGTCATCCTAACTGGGTAAGAAGCACGCCAGAATATCCATAGAGGTGTCTTCCAAAGGAGGAAGAAAACAATCCGGGATATCCGAATAGTTATCCTCCTCGAGAGGAAAAATACAAGTCGGGATATCCGTTGACTCATTACATGAAGAAATTAGAGAAGACGGAGAATAAGACGAAGAAAATGAAGCGGCCTCACGAGAAAAATAAGCGAGAATGGTTTTTAAATGCGAATTAATATTATCAAGAGAAGTTTGCAATTCAAAATACTCATTATCGATAGAATTAAAATTTGGAGGCGTGGCGCTTTGTGGGGCAAAATCATAAGAAAAATAAGACGTGTTCCCCATCGCCCAAGTAGGATAAAAATTTTAGTTTGGGTCAAATTGGCCATTTTGACCTTCCCAAGAAAAATTAAAATAAAAAGTGGGAGGAGTTCCCGAAAGACATTCAGAAAAAAAGTGGTCGGGCGACCCGCAAAAAGCGCAAAAATATGATGATTACATTAAAAAAAATTAACTGTTACCAAAGAGAAAATATAAATTTTTTTTTGATATTTTTTTTTGAAAGAAGAAGAATTAAAATAAATATTTTAAAAAAAAAATAATAGAAGTAATAAACTCGATGCTTTCGTAATATTGCCAAAAATATTCCCCGACAACGGCGCCAAAAACTTGGTTGGCTAAAACCCGAACAGGCAAGTGTGCCTGTCGAATCGTAGTATCAAGGTCGTATTAAAAACTCAGGGCAGGCAAGTACTATTACTCACAACGTCTCTATTATTCTAATGAACGATTGATGGGTTTTTAAAATAAAATAAAATAAACTTAGTTAAAAGAGAAATAAAATATTGCAAAAGAGTGCTCGATCGACGATTCACTTTGAAATAAAATAACGGAATAAATTAGTATTAACTTTAGCAATTCTATTAAGACCGTGACAGATCCGATATTAGGATGTAATCTCGCTAGAGAATTAAATCCCCTAACTTATAGACATTTTGACCGAAATCTCTTTACATGTCAAAATGGCCTAAAGTCGCATTACCGAAGTGACCCGTACTATTGGATTTTACTCCAATCCGGAGGATTTACGTCATCCTATCTCTAGGGTTGCGTTCAACTCCTTCCTTCCTTGAGTGATCTTTCACATTCACTAGCCTCTCGGCAACTCAAATATGAGATCAAAATCTACTCTTGTACAATAGAAATACGGAGTCGATACGAAATAATTCAAGGTCGGATCAAAAATAGAAAAATACAAATGCAAACATAAAATAAAAGATATTATTTTATCGCAAAGATAATCATGATCAGGCACAAAACAAAGTTAGCTACACATAGTATGAAAGGAAACCAAAATAAGATAAAGAGGGATCATTTTCATTGCTTTATAAAGTAAAAGAGTACACAATATTAAAAAGAGTGACTATATTAAGAAGGAAAATTACTACAATAAAAGAAAACTACAACAAGTAAAGAAAAGAAAAGAACTACTAACACTCTTGAACTAGAACTATACTTTCTACCACACAAACTTCTTCAAACAAAAAACTACTTAACAAAACAAGAGGCATCGGGCTCCTTTTATAGGAGAGGGAGAAGGATCTAGAATGAGGGGAGACAAGGGGGTGGCCGACCATGTGTGGTGGAGAAAATGCATGAATGTCATAATGTGGGAGATAGAAAATGGGAGGCTCAATGTATTTCATTAAGGGAAATAAAAATAGAAAATATGGAAAATAGAAGGGGGATGAATGTGGAATAAAGAGAAGAAGAAAACAATAAAAGGGGAGAGAGGGAGGGGGCCGGCCATAGGTGGAAGATGCATGAATTGGAAAGGTGCATGCATGGAGAAATTAATGTGGAGGGAGAGAGAGGTGGCCGGCCACATTAGATAAATGGGCTATATTTTGTGGTCTTTGTAGTTGATGTAGGGGCTCCACTTGAAGAGGGCTCGGGTTGGTCTTATAGTGGATGTAGGGGCTGCTCCAAGGGCTTTGCTGGCTCGGGTTGGCTAGGGAGGGCTGCATCACGATGGCCGGGCTACTCCCATGCCTCATGAACCTACAAAAAAGACAAAATAAACATGGATTAGTTATGTTATGAATAACAAAATTAAAACAACATAATATAAAAACATTAAAACGTTAAAATAAAAACATTAACATATAACATAACATTAATTATAATTACTAAACATAATATAATACATATAGTAGCATAATACATATATTAAGATTATATAGATTTTTATATCAAAACATAAAATAACTATAATAAAACAAAGAATTTATAAAAAGACATTAAAATATGAAATTGCAAACATAAAATATAAATAAACTTAGGCATTTAGGCTACTAAATAATCCAAAAAACGATGACTAAAACAAGTCATCACTCGTAGATTGAATCGATCACCCAAGAGTAAACATAGTACACGCACCCCTCGAGAGAGGCAGACGTTAAATATCCCAGATTGAAGTGAAATCCAATAGTGGGGTTCACCACTTAAGGCGAGCTTTAGGTCTTCAATTTGGAGGAGAGTTTGGTCGGACCTTCCTAAACTCAGGTGGGCACGACTTCGAGAGAAGCGTGTTCATGCTTGGGGAAGGTCCACGGTCTAGGTGTTTTACTTTATTTGGAAATAGTTCATTATTTCATTTTAATTTTCTTATTTAAAAGTGATTCAAGATCGAGTACTCCTCTTTTATCAGTAGCTCTAGCCCTTTTTTTTTCTGCTAGTAATTTAGTTCTCTTTTTAGTTTAGTATTTTAATTCCTATTTTTAGTTAAGTAATTTAATCTTAAAAAATACTTTATAAAATAATAGCGATCTCCTCAAAGTATAAGTAATCATTACGCCCCAGCGAAGTACGACCTTGATACTAATATTTAGTATCCTATACTATAAATGTTAAGGTACACTTTCCTTTATCGAATAAAGAATCGGAGAATATTATTAACTTCTACCACATCCACCTTCTCTTCTCTTTAACCCTTCTCATCCACCTTTGCGATTCTTAGTATCATGTTTTTGGCGTCGTTGCCGGTGATTAGTTTTGATATTTTGAAAAGAGGATAGCTTTTATTTTTATCGCTTCTTTTTCTTTGTTTTATCTAATCTTTCTCCCCCTCTTTCGCGATTGATTTTATTTTTTTTAATGGATAGTCTTTGTTTTTCTTTTGGAGAGTTCAGTCACTCTCGCGAGGAATGTTAGGTAGGATGATCTTCATCCACCCATGATTTTATCCATTCCGGATCGGATCAATTTGGCCAAATTGATCAATCCACGAACTTGTTTTCATGGGGTTGTGATGATTTTCAAACACCTTCTTACCCTTCTCCTCCGATTTTTTCTTATTTAATTTTTTCCAGAATTTTTTTGAATGGATATTTTGATCCTTGACCTACTTTGAACTACTCAGGGTGGCTATACACTGATCAATCTTGGGGCCATGGTGATCATCAACCCGTTCTATCTCAAGATTTCTCCACTTTTTCTCCGCAAGTTTGCACGCCTCATGTTTTAGATTCTAGCGAAAATGAAATCATTTTTGATTCTGTAGCATTTGATGCTTGCATCAATGCTCATTTCAATGTTATTTCTGACGCTTTAGCTTCTGAGGCCGTAACTTTTTCTTTTCCTCCTCCTATTTATCTTTCAAATGGTGAATCTTCAAATGTTCTACAGTTCCTTCAATCACTCGTGAAGGACGATTATTTAGAAATTACTTTGTGCTTTTAACCTCCCGAGGAGGAGATTTCCCCCGATATCCCTATTTTTTTTAAGTTTTTGAGAAAGACAAACTTTCTTGTGTTCGATCTTCTGAGGAGATTATTTTTTTGGATATCCCGGCTTGCTCCCAATCTATGGAAATTATTGGTATTCAAGTGGAGCAACCAGATATTTTTAATTTTGTTGTGATCAACCGCCGCGATTTTCTCCTTTTTATTCTCTTCCCCCTCCTTGCGAAAATTTGTCTTTCTTTTTTGCTATAATTTTTCCTTCTAAATTAGCCTTTAGGTCTTCTCCTTCTTCCCCTTAAAATAGTTTATTTTCTTTTACTAACAACTTTTCTTTTTCTAAATATTTCTTTTTTTGTTTTTATTTTAAAAAAAAAATACAAAAAAATATTTTTACTTTCTTAAAAAATGTTTTGGCACTCGCACAACAATGCATATGGTGCGAGCTGCCATTACATTTATCTTTTTATTTTCTATTTAGCTAACAAATAACGTCGAGCTCAACAATGTTTTAAACAAAGAGCGATCTTGGGAGGCACCCCTTGCTTATCCGTTTTGTTTTTTTATTTTGTTTTGTGAAGGAATAAGCTCCCGCGTGTTTCTTCTGCTTTTCGCCTCTCAACTTGGACTCAAGCAAGTATTTAGCTCAAGTTAGGGGTGATGCATTTTTCAATGTCTGGGCATCAAGTGCTAGGGAAGCATATTTTCAATTTTCTTGCAGTACTTTTTTTCTTTTCTCTTTTCCCCAACTCTCTTTATACGTAACTTTAAACATTGGGGACAGTGTTTAACTTTAAGTATGGGGGAGTGTTTCCTTAGTTAGTTTACTTTAGAAAAATAAATAAATATATATATATATAAATATAATTTTTTGAAAAAAATCCAAATATATATATTTAAATTTCTGAAAAAAAATCTCAAATTAAATTGAATTAATTTTTGGCAAATCAATTAGTACCCCGCTACTTTGAATTTTATTATTTTTTAAGCTCATGCCTACTTGCTTAATTAAAATTAATTTGATTAATATTTTGTTTAAATATATTTAGCGAGTAGTATGTTGACTCATGCAGTTTTCCTATTTAGGTAGTATGCTATTTTTGAAAAATTTCTTGAATCTTTTTCACTTTTCCTTAGCCATTCTTTTATTTCTTTTACTTTTATAAAACCTATCATCCTGTATTTTTTTCATTATTAAAATCTTTTTAAACGTTAATTTGTATTAAGTGTAGTAGATACAAACCGGTCTAGATGTTTATTATCATTTTTTTCATGAAAGCAAATTCTCTATTCTCTATTTTTGTACTCATCTTTTTTTTTAAAATTTCAAAGCTTTACATTGAGTAGATTTAGGAAGCATGAAAATGATTTAGGCATTTCTTTTGAAACATTTGAGCCTTTGCACCCCGACTAACAATAATCATTAATAGACATTTTTGTGTCTTTTCTTTTCCTTTAAATATCCTCACTTTTTATTTCATGACCACCAAATAGCTTACCTATATGCACACTTTAAATTTGTTTTTGAGCTATAATTGCTAATGTGCGTCTTTTTGAAAAAATTTGTGGAAAATCCTTGTATTATCTTTAGCTACAAAAGTGGAAATATTAAAGTATGAAAAACGAAAAAATGAAAAACGAAAAAAAATATTTGATGAAAAAAAGTAAAAGAAAAGAAAAAAATGTGAAAAGTATTTATTTTTGCTATCATTATTTTGGGAGAGCTAATTTCTTTTTATTTTAAGTGTGCAAATACCCCTCATGTTTATCTTTTGAATATCGCACCCTTAAAATCCTATGCCTAACTGTAAGCCTAATTAAAGACCTAGTGATTCATGCTTCCTACGTTTACTTTTTAGTATAATAGCGAAAAACTAAATTAAGTAAGCAATTTTTTGATAGAAATATTTGACTTTGTCTTGATTGACTATGGTTTTAATTTGTTTCTTAAACTTTAGTATTGACTCAATGCACTTTTGACTCGTTACTTTATTAAGTTTTAATTCTGTAAAAATTCTGGATGATTTGTTTTTATATTTAGTAAAATTTATAAAATTATGTGCTAAGTAAAAGTAGGAATTTTCAGTTCTATTTCAAAATTTCTCTGCCTCTAAATTCCCGTCTTACTCGTTTATAGAATTTTTTAACTTTTCAATTAATCCTCCTTATTTTCTGTAACTCGTAGTTTTTGCTTGAGGACAGGCAAAATAATAAGTATGGGGGAATTTGATGATGCATATTTTAGCTTATTTTATTAGGGTAATAATAAATTATTTTTGTTTTAAATCTCTTTCTTCTTGTATTTTTAGGTTTCTTTTTATGTAAATAATCTAACTTAATTTATTTTATGTTTTTGCAGATTTTTTTAGCTTTTGGACAAAAATGACCTTACACGCCCCCCTAACACGCCCTCCCTAGGCATGTCAAAGGGCATGTGACTTGATCCCGAGGAAGTCTGCTGCCATAGCCAACATAACGAGAAAAACCACTATCACGCCTTCCTGACACGCCATCCTAGGGCATGTCACAGGGCTTATCACCCTCATCCGGAAGCTTGCTGCACCATTTAAAGATTTTCCATTACTACACGTCAACAGTACAGACACGCTCCCCTACACGGGCATGTCCTAAGGAATGTTCAACCTTTTATGACGTTTGATGGATTTCCGACCAATGATTTTTACGTGACATGCCTTACACTCCCCCCATATACAGGCGGTCCAAGGGCGTGACCACCATCTTAGAGAAGCAATCATCCTAATCCAGAGCCCGATATCAACCCCGTACTTAACACTCCCCTCTGACACGCCCTACCTGGGCATGATATGGGGCGTGACCAACCCGTGAGAAAACTCTATAAATACCAGGCCTTTCCATGCATTCTAGACTAAGTTTTGGGAGAGGGGAGGTGCTGCAAGTTCAATTCTTAGGATTTTTTGTATTTATTTCTTATGTTTTTTTCTCTCTCTCCCTCCATTTGTTGTTTTATTTCCATGCAATGCACTTTCATTTCTTGTTATAGTTTATTTATTAGTATTGACGAGGTAGTTAGCTTTCTTTTTATGAACATGTAATCTCTGTTCCCAGCTGTAATCACTTTTGTTTTTAATGAATTCTAGTTAGCATTCTCTATTTCTATTTCTCTCTCTTTTGTTCTTAATGCACCAATATTATTTACCCCTCTCTTTCCCTATTACCATGATTAACTAATCCTCATTTGTACTCGATCACGATGATCTGAGAATGGGTTGATCAAGTTACAATGTTGTAGGTTTCTTTTTCTTCTTAAAGTAATTACCTTTGATTTACTCTTGGTTTTTATTTAGTGGGACTATATTGTCGGTATATAGGTTTTATTTGGATTTTCATTCTTGGTTAGCCAAGAGGCTCGTAGATTGAATCGATCACCCAAGAGTAAAGAGAGTTGCACTGTAACGCCCCGAAACATAAAAGTTAAATGGGTGGTGTTTGAACCAAGTTCGTGTCTTGTTAGGTTGAACATGGCCCGTGACACGGGCGTGTCACAGGGTGTGTCGTGATCGGGCAGTCGAGTCGAGGTCGACCAGTATTGAGTTCTCGAACATATCCTGTGACACGGGTGTGTCACAGGGCGTGTCAATCACACGGCATATGGCATGAGCGTGTCACGTGGCCGTATACTCCTCTAGAAGTTAGGTCCTATGTCGACTGAGGGGCACGATACGACACATGGGCGTGTACTGTCTGACACGGGCATGTAATATTCGGCATGGGCGTGTGGTCACCCGTGTACACCAAGGGACGTGACAGTTGGTGTGGCCGTTATTCGTGACACTCCACTCATCACAGGCATGTCGATGACCCGACACGGGCGTGCCCCAACCTGTGTCCTTTTCTATCCTCGACAGTCATGTTTGGATCGAGGCACATGGCTTGGGACATGGCCATGTGCAAAGTCATGTTCGGCACAGGGTTTTGAGATTTTAGGCAAATCTGAGCCGTTCGTTTTCTTTAAATATGATCCGACAGACCCGGTGAGTTCCTGCTGAGTTAAGTTCGGGAATTGAGGGTTAATTCCTCATTTCATCCTAAACTCTCTCTCTCTGTCTAAGGAGTTAGAGAGAGGAGAGAACAAGGAAGAAGGAAGGGAGGAATCCGGCCGCCGGCGGAGAATCAGAGCACGAAATTGAGAACCGAGACCAGATCCGTGGAGAGAGTTCCCTTGCAAATCCTTTCATCTGGCTAGTTTTTTATGGCGCCTAAGATGACTTCAAGGGTAACGATTATAAACTTGAGCATGTAAAGCTCTTCTTCCTTTGCATAGGAAAACCATCTCTCGCAAGTGTGTGGTGTTCCTTGGGGTAGAAATGTGATGTCCCCCTTGTTTAGAGTCCGGAATCAAAGTACGGGAATAGACATTGTGTGTGAAGCCTACCCGGACGTGTTTGTCTGGATCGGTGATGTTGCATTGCATGAATAGCCAGAGAAGACTTCGTGCATTGTTTTCGGGTTTCTGTGGCGTAGATTAAAGTAGGGATCCTTGGGGAATAACTCCAAGGAGCACCCGGAAAACTGGGCGGAAACGTGATTCTGCTAACATAGCGGTCGGGGAGCAAGCCTTGAACATAACTAGGTTATGTGATGTTTTGGAATGTTTTAGGATCCGGGTGAAGCTTGGCCCATGCGTACATCTTAGAGTGACTAGGCGGCATGAGCAACGAGCGGTGGAAACGGACCTAGGCTTTGCAGTTCGGTGCTAGAGGCCTTAAAGTGGAACTGGCTGTTGGTATAGTCGAGATTCTTGGACTATGGTCAGAAAGAATCAAAAATGCTCACAATGTTTGCTATCCCGAGGACGGTGGTGAAGCTAGGGAATTGGCCGAATTCACAGAGAATGTGCCCAGAGTGCACGGGGTGTTTGGCTGAGAGAGCCTACACCTGTGGCGAAATATAAATTTGCACTTTACTGTTTAGTTGGGCTAATGATATGCAGGGAAGGAGACCCGCCGTACCGAGTAAGCAGGGGGGGGGGTCGTTATATTTTGTTAATCCTTAGCTGACCGTTGCATTGTTTACCACCATGCGGTGGAATGTTGCTTGCAGGTGCTACAGAACCAAGCGATAAATAGCGGGCTAAATCCCAAGTTACTGAGCTAGCCCTCGAAGGCCAAGCGAACAGTTGTTTTACTTTTGTCAAATGTGGCCGTCCTGTGAGCCGATGTATGTAAAACATTATATTGTCAACTGAACATTTGTAAGGCCTTAAGGCCAAGTACTCTTTTATGTATTTTTTGTATTTCATTCCTGTAGTATAGTCGACTTTCGTGTCGTGGTTGTGCAAATTTTGGGTTCTCTTAAACTGTTTAAAAGCTTCCACTAGAATGCTCTGTGTTAGGATGAGTAGTTGAATTTTTGGTATTATCCTGTAACCCTTCCGACCGTCGATGGTAAATGGTGTCGTGTCTCAGTTGGACCTTCTGTTATATGCCAGACGACGGATGGGGGGGGGGTGTTATAATTTGATATCAGACTAGGGTGTCGGTCGTCTGTATTTTAATTCATGGGAAATTCTTTTAAGGGGTGGTGAGCACATGTATGTGCGTCATCATTATAACATAAAAGAACCCATGAATGTCCACTTAGGAATGAAAAAATACACTTGTTTTGAGGAACCTAAGTGTTCAACTGATTGATTTTAGTTATTTATGTGTTGCCTAATCAAGGGTTTATGCTATTATATGTAACTAGAAGCAGTGTTGGGCAATCAGAACAACCGCAATCGGCGGGAAGTAGTGTACTAAGTGACATGCCTACAACACTTCCTTCAGTAGAAACCATCATATTGGTGGCTGAAGCAGTTTTTGCCATGATAAATACCCAATAAGTGCAGCACACGACACCTACTAATGACCAAGAACCGAATAGAGTGGCAGAGCTGGGAGTGGTAGAGCGTGTGGTAGTTGATCCGGCAGCACCAAGGAGAGCCATGGATAAACATCTTAAGCATGTGATGAGCTTTAATCCTCCGGTATTCGACGGGATGGGAACGCCAAATCAAGCTGAGGATTGGCTCTCTACGATGAAGAGTGTCATGACCTCCACAGGAACTGCGGAGTGGTAGAAGACCATAATAGCGACCTTTCTATTGGCTGGTGAGGCAAGGATGTGGTGGGATGAGTTGGAGGTTAATCTCTTAGTGGGAAGGCAACTTGTCGAAGTACCGATGGATTAATTCTCAAGGTTATTCTTAGCCAAAACCTACCTTCTGCCAAGAATCTTGAGATTTAGAATAAGTATCTTGGTTTGACTCAGGGAGCGAGTAGCGTGGATGAGTATCCCCATGAGTTTAAATGGTCAGGTCGTTATGTTGGTGCTATGTTTATTGAAGAAGAGCGGAAGACCAAACAATTTTATAAGGGCCTACGCGGCGACCTACAACTACTCCTCGCTGGGCCAAAGGCTCAGGGCTTCCTAGCCTTGGTTAATGCAGCTTGGTCTTTGGAAAGGGTTGCGAAGAGAAAGTTCAAGAGAAGAAGAAGCCAGGGGAAAAGAGGTCAGGGTTCAAAATGCCGAGTTCAAAGTCTTGTTTCTGCAGATGGAACAAGAAGCAGAACACTTCGAGTTCAGCCCCTTCGTCTGGTGCGACAGGGGCAAACTCAAGTCGAGTCCCAGGAGCATGCTACAACTATGGAAAGGTGGGGAATTTTGCATGTGAGTGTTGGAGCGGACATGCAAAGTCCGAGAAGAGACATGGAGCTTCTTATGAAGAAAAAGGGAAGGCAGCAGAACCAACCGCATCCCACCAAGCTCCAGCCCAGCCTAGAGTTTACAACCTTGGTCTGCAAGAGGCCATTAAGAAAGCTGACGTGGTGATAGGTATGAGTTAAATATTAACTGTTTAGCTTTTGTAGGCTTTATCTTTTTACAGGTTAGCTTATAAATCTTGGTGCTAGGCTTTGTGTTAGTGTTCGATTGTCCGGCGAGAGCCTTGTTTGATATGGGAGCTTCGCATTCCTTCTTGTACGAAATATTTATAACGCACATCGGAGTTCCTTCCTCGATGGAAAAAGACAAGTTGGATTTGTTGTTGCCCAATGGGTGTTCAATGCGTGCGGATAAAGTGTTTGTTGTAAAGTTGCGGATCGGGGATCAAGAGTTTGATTTGCAAGGGTCAGTGTTGCCGTTAGTGGAGTTCAATGTAATCTTTGGAATGGACTAGCTCTCGTAGCAGCGAGCATGCATTGATTGCAACCGAAAGGAGGTTAAGATGGGACTGAATACCGATCGGGAGACTACGTTTACAGGCATGAAAGGGTCGAGCATGATTTTAATGTCGGCTGTTCAAGTGATTTAGGCAGTTTAGTCTGGGGTAGAACTGTTTATCACATTATTGCATGCTTCAACGCCTTAACCTAGTCTTGATAGTATTACAATTGTGTCTTAGTATCCCGATGTCTTCCCAGATGATGTCCCGGGAGCCCCTCCTCAGCGTGAGATTGATTTTACAATTGAGCTGGTGCCGGGTGCCAAACCGATGTTACGCTCTCCGTATCGGATAGGGCCAAAGGAGATGGCGGAGTTGAAGGTGCAACTGTAAGAATTGTTAGAGCAAGGGTATGTGCGTCCATGTTCGTCTCCTTGGAGCGCACCGGTCCTCTTCGTTAAGAAGAAAGATGGGAGCTTGCGACTCTGTATCGACTATCGGGAGTTGAACAAGCTTAAGGAAAAGAATAAGTATATGATCCCAAGGATTGATGATCTATTTGATCAGTTAGTTGGGTCAACGGTATATTAGAAGCTAGATCCAAAATCCGGATACTAGCTGCTAAGGTTAAGGGAAAGTGACATCCCAAAGATAGCATTCAACACGCGGTTTTGGCATTTCGAGTTTACGGTCATTCAATTTGGGTTGACCAATGCGCCATCCGTGTTTATGGATTTGATGAACAGGACATTCATAGAGTACCTGGACCATTTGGTGACTTTATTTATCGACGACATCTTGGTGTACTCGCGGTGTGAGGATGATCACTACAAACATCTGCATATGGTATTGGAGACGTTAAGGAAGAATCAGTTGTATGCTAAGTTCTCCAAGTTTGAGTTCTGGTTATCCTCAATCGCGTTCATTGGTCATATTGTTAGTGGTGAAGGCATAACGGTGGATCCGGCGAAAATAGCGGCGATTCAGGAATGGCCAGAGTTGACTACGGTGGCGGAAATCCGGAGCTTTATTTGGCTTGCCGGATACTATTGACGCTTCGTATAGAACTTCTCGCAGATATCACTACCACTCACGGCGCTGGCAAGGAAGGATAGAAAGTTTGTGTGGATGCTGGAGTGCGCGCAGGCTTTTGAAGAATTAAAGAGGCGGTTGGTCACAATGCCTATTTTGCGTTCGCCGAGTGGGTCCGAAGGGTTTTAAATTTATAGTGATGCTTCGGGTAGTGGTTTGGGCTGTGTTCTACTACAGCATGGGAGCGTAATAGCCTATCGATCATGATAATTGTAGGTTCATGAGAGAAATTATTCGGTCCATGACATAGAGCTAGCGGACATGATATTTGCTCTAAAGCTGTGGAGGCACTATCTTTACGGTGTGAAGGTCGATATCTACACCGATCATAAAAGCCTGAAGTATTTGCTAGATCAGAAGGACCAGAACATGAGGTAGTGGAGGTCAATGGAGTTCTTGGGGGACTACACTTTCAAAATACATTATGTGCCCGGGAAAGGAAATGCAATGGAGGATGCGTTCAGTCGTAAGGCACCTGCGCAAGCCAACTTGTTGGCGGTGCATGATGAGAGTTTGGCACGTGATTTGTAGGCTTTGGAGATCTCCTGCGTTGATAAGCAGTCTAGTACTGAGGAAGTATTATGTTGGACGGAGGTGCAGTATGACCTAGCTGATTGGATTCGATGGGCTTTGGTTCAGGATAGCAGTATGAAGCAAATCTTTGATGAATCGTTGGATGGGTCAAATTCACAATTTACGGTTGAAGATGGACTGCTAAGGAAGGATGGTCACCTATGTATCCCAAGTGCGGATAACCTTCAGGAGGAGTTGATGTATGAGGCTCATCATACCAAGTACTCAATCCACCCGGGGAGCACGAAGATGTATAGGGAAATGAGGAAGTTATTTTGGTGGCCAGGGTTGAAGAAGGATGTAGGACTATATGTGGCGAGCTGCCAAAATTGTGCCTTGGTTAAGGCGAAATGCCAGAAGCCCGGAGTTTTCTTGAAGTCCTTGACTATCCTGGAGTGGAAGTTCGACGACATTTCCATGGATTTTGTGCATGGTTTGCCAAGGACGGAGAAGGGAAACGACGCCATCTGGGTGGTCGTAGATAGATTGACAAAGGTGTAAAACATCATCCTGAATAAGAAGTAAGATCCGGTGGAAAAGTTATCCAAGATCTATGTGGATAATATTGTACGGTTGCATGGTGTGCCACGCAGTAATATTAGTGACTGAGACGGACGCTTCACGTCTAATGACTGGAGGTTGGTGAATAAGTTGTTGGGAACTAAACTGAGTTTCAGTACAGCCTTTCATCTGTAGATGAATGGTCAGACTGAAAGGGTCAACAGGACGATGGAGGACATGCTTCGCATGTGCGTCTTGTATTTTAGAAGATAGTTGGAAGATCACCTGTACATGGTAGAGTTTGCTTACAATAACAGTTTTTAAGCGAGTAATTGAATGGCGCCTTTCGAGGCCCTGTATGGGAGAAAGTATCGCACGACGTTGTCTTGGTTGGAGACATGCGAGTCGAAGTTATACAAATATCAGGCAGTGGAAGACGTCACTTCAATAGTACGCACGATTCAGGGACGACTAAAGATCTCCCAGGACAGACAGGCAAAATACTATAATGATAAGCATAGGAATGTGGAGTTCAATGTTTGCGATTGGGTGTACTTGAAAATCAAACCGTTCAAGGGTGTCTCGCGGATTTGATGCTTGAAAAAGCTAAGTCCGAGATACCTTGGACCGTTTGAGATCCTGGAGTGGATTGGCGAAGCAGCGTATCGATTGAAGTTATCGGTGGAATTGAGTGGGCTACACGATGTATTCCATGTTTCGGTATTACGGAAGGTGGTAAAAGAGCCTTCACAGGTTGTTGTGGTCGATCAAGTGCCGATTGATAGTTGGTTGACGACCAAGGTTAAGCTAGTTCGCATTGAAGACTTTGAAGTCAAATGGATCCGCAATAAGGAAATTCGAATGGTTAAAGTCTGATGGGATAACTTTGAATGCGAGGAGCTTTCTTGGGAGCGAGAGCAGAATATGTTGGAAGCATACCCCGAATTATTCGACTCAGATAATATTTAAATTGTTTTGTGTACCTTTACATAATTTCTTGGACGAAATTCTTGAAGGAGGGGGGAGATTTGTAACGCCCCGAAACTTTAAAGTGAAATGGGTGGTGTTCGAACCAAGTTTGGGTTTTCGTAGGGTGAACACGTCCCGTGACACGGGCGTGTCATAAGGCTTGTCGTTCTCAGGTAGTCGAGTCGAGGTCAACGAGCGTTGAGTGCTCGAACATGGCCTGTTAAACGGGCGTGTCACAGGGCGTGTCAGTCACACGGCATATGATACGGGCGTGTCACATGGCCGTGTACTCCTCTGGAAGTTGGGTCCAGTGTCGACTGAGGAACACGGCCCAGCACACGGGCGTATACTGTCTGACACGGGCATGTCAGATTCGACACAGGAGTGTGGTCACCCGTGTCCACCAAGGGACGTCACGGTTGGCGTGGCGGTTATTAGTGACATGCAACTAGTCACGGGCATGTCGATGACCTGACACGGGCGTGTTAGGTTGGGATATGGGCATGTCCCAACCCTTGTCCTTTTCTGTCCTTGACAATCGTATCATGTTCGAGCCACATGGCTTGGGAGATAGTCGTGTGCAAAGTCGTGTTCAGCCCTGGGTTTGGAGATTTTAGGAAAATTTTAGCCGTTCGTTTTCTTTAAATACGATATGACGGCCCCGGTGAGTTCCTACTGAGCTAAGTTCGTGAATTGAGGGTTAATTCATCATTTCATCGTAAAATCTCTCTTTCTAAGAAGTTAGAGAGAGGAGAGAACAAGGAAGAAGGAAGGGAGGAATCCGGCCGCCGACGGAGCATCAGAGCATGAAATTTAGAACCGAGACCAGATCCTTGGAGAGAGTTCCCTTACAAAGCCTTTCATCCGGCTAGTTTTTCATGGCGCCTATGCAGACTTCAAGGGTAACGATTCTCAACTTGAGCATGTGAAGCTCTTCTTTCTTTGCATATGAAAACCCACACCTGCGAGTGTGCGGTGAGTTTGCTGTGTTCCTTGGGGTAGATATATGAATTCCCCCTTATTTAGAGTCCGGAATCGAAGTACGGGCATAGGTATTGTGTTTGAAGACTACCTGGATGGGTTTGTCTGGATCGGTGATGTTGCATTGCATGAATAGCTAGAGAAGGCTCCGTGCATTATTTTCGGGTTTCTACGCGGTAGATTGCAACAGGGATCCTTGGGGATTAACTCAAAGGTGCACCCGGAAAACTGGGAGGAAACGTGATTCTGCTAATTTGGCGGCCGGGGAGCCAGCCTTGAATATAACTGGGTTATGTGATGTTTGGGAATGTTTTAGGATCCGGGTGAAGCTTGGGCCGCGCGTACGTCTTAATGTGACAAGGCGGTGTGAGCAACGGGCAGGTGGAAACGGAACTGGGCATTGCGGTTCAGTGCTAGAGGCCCTAAAGTGGAACTGGCCGTTGGAATAGTCGGGAGTCTTGGACTACAGTCAGAAAGGCTCAAAAATGCTCACAATGTTTGTTATCCCGAGGATGGTGGTGAAGCTACGGAATTGACCGAATTCATCGAGAATGTGCCCTGAGTGCACGGGGTGTTTGGCCGAGCGAGCCTACAGTTGTGGAAAATATATATTTGCACTTTACTGTTTAGTTGGGCTAATGATATGTAGGGAAGGATCACCGCCATCCCGAGTATGGGCGGGTTCGTTATATTTTGGTCAGCCTTAGCTGACCGTTGCTTTGTTTGCCACCGTGCGGTGGAATGTTGCTTGTAGGTGCTGCGGAACCAAGCGCCAAATAGCAAGCTAAAGCCCATGTTGTTGAGCAGTCCCTCGAAGGCCAAGCGAACTGTTTTTTTACTTTTGTCATGTGTGGTCGGCCTGTGAGTCGATGTATTTAAAACATTATATTGTCAAGTGAACAGTTTTAAGGCCTTAAGGCTAAGTTCTCTTTTGTGTATTTGTTATATTTCATTCCTGTGGTATAGTGGACATTCATGCCATGGTTGTGCAAATTTTGTATTTATTAAACTGTTTAAAAGCTTCTGCTAGAATGCTCTGTGTTAGGATGAGTAGTTGAGTTTTTGGTATTATCCTGTAACACTTCCTACTATCCGTGGTATATGGCGTCGGGTTCCAGCTGGACCTTCTGTTATATGCTATATGACAGATGGGGGGTGTTACATGCACGCACCCCTCTAGAGAGGAAGTTGTTAAATATCTTTGATTGTAGTGAAATCCAATTGCAGGGTTCACCACATAAGGCGGGCTTTATGTCTTCAATTTGGAAGAGAGTTCGGTCGGAACTTCCTAAACTCATGTGGGCACGAATTCGAGAGAAGCGTGTTCATGCTTCGGGAACCTCCGCGGTAAAAATATTTTACTTTATTTAGAATTTCTTCGTTATTTCATTTTTATTTTCTTATTTCATAGTGATTCAAGATTGAGTACTCCTCTTTTATCATTAGTTCTAGCCCTTTTTATTTCTGCAAGTAATTTAGTTTTCTTTTTAGTTTAGTATTTTAATTCCTGTTTTTAGTTAAGTAATTTAATCTTAAAAATTATTTTATAAAATAATTGCGTTCTCCTTAAAGTAGAAGTAATCATTACGCCCTAGGGAAATACGACCTTGATACTAATCTTTAGTACCCTATACTATAAACGATAAGGTAAACTTGCCTTTATCGTATATAGAATCGGAGAATATTATCAACTTCCACCACATCCACCTTCTCTTTTCTTTAACCCCTCTCATCCACCTTTTCGATTCTTAGTATCAATGAGTAGTATGGGACAACTTAAGTATTTCTTAGGACTTTAGGTGAAACAATCTGAAGATGGAATCTTCATCTCTCAGACGAAATTCACATAGGAGTTTATTAAGAAATTCGGAATAGAGAATGCTACCTCTAGTAGGACTCCAATGGGTTCAGCTATGTGATGAGTCCATATTTTATACCTATTTGCGGACTCATCTGGGCTCATTTTCTTGTCTTTGCACACCGTTTAGCGTCATTTGCACTCCTTTTGGTTCGCTACGGTTTTCCACGCCGTGTGCACCTTTTTAGCCCATTTTCTGTGCTTGTGTGCATTTACTTTCTTGCTATGTTTATCACTGTTTGCTGTGGCTGCCACGATCGATGTCCCGTGCAGTTTTCCTGCAGGTTTGGGGATCGTGAGGGCATTCGGGATAGGCGTTTCACTATTTTTGGCAAAGGAGTCAGTGGTCGTGCGTTTTTACCCACGCACGACCATCGACCTCCTAGCGCACGATCACTGATCGTGCGCAGCCCGATCTCATTTGTGAAAACTCTGTCTTGAACCTTCCGCACGATCACTTGCCATACCGCGCACGACCACTGCTCGTGCGCCGCCGATCGTGCGCAGTCATACCCATTTTGCAAAAGACTGTCTGGCTATTTCCGCACGATCATCAGCATTGCCTCGCACGATCACTGATCGTGCGCTGCTGATCGTGCGCGACCACTGATTTTCTGATGCAGGTTTACAGGTTGCTCACGCACGGGCGCTGACCTTGGTCGCGCACGACCACTGGTCGTGCGCTAGTGGTCGTGCGCCCTATTTATTCTGCAAGCTATAAATACGCTGTTCCGCGAATTAGGGCGAGAGCATCGTTACGGAACCTTCGCCAGTCCGCCGTTTCGCCCTCCAGCAGTCCCATTCACCTCCACCTTCATTCTTACCAACGGGAGGACCTTCTCCGGTGATTCCGAAGCATTCCGCATCCTCCGGCGATCCTCCCGGCCATTGAAGCATTCTTCTCCGAGCTTTCCACCAAGGAAGAAGACGAAGCATACCTAGAGAACGGAGTAACAGGCCCTCGAGGTGACAGCTCGGTGGTACCGGAAGCCCTCCTCGGACTGCGCTTGGAAGCGGATTGACAACCCGCACCTCCGGCCAACAACCGCGGTGGATCTTCAATCTCGTGGTTTTGCATTTTCTCTCTTTTCTTGTTGTATGGAATGTTTGTGCTTGTAATGAACATCAACTTCTAGTGTTATTTCGTTTGGTTGTGTTTCATCTTGCTTTAGAGATTTATTCTTTGATACGCCTCGCTCCATCTCGCTCCACTCCACACGTTCGTTTCACTCAAGCTCGCTTCGCACTAATCACCTCACTCGCTAGACTTCCGTCCACTCGCCAATCGAAGTACGGCATCGCGGCCGCTACATCCATCTCGCCTTGAGAAGCGGTGATTGCGACCCGCATAGTTTACATTAGTGTAATCGATCGTAAGACCACCAACCAAAGCCCCTTTCTTTTTCTGTTTATTTCAATTAACTCTCATAACGATAGTTTTAGAGTCTAAATCGTTCGACGCCAATTGCATTCCTCAAGAGACCGACATCCGGGGATTCATTCCCAACTTTATTACTTGTGCGACCGGTACGCTTGCCGTATTTTACGGGCATCAAGTTTTTGGCACCGTTGCCGGGGAATGCAACTGTTGAACGATCATGATTTCTGGAAGTATTGGTATAAGAGTTAGTGCTTTTTTATTTTTGTTCCTCTGTTTTGTTGTTTTAGTGAATACAGGGTCAATATTCTATCAATGCCTTCTATTCAGCAGCTAATTTATCAAGCCCGTCTCACCAATCGAGTGGAAACAGGAAATGACAGTTTCGAGATTTCCTCTGATTTGATCGAATACATTATCGAAAATTGTCAATTCAACGGAGATGGAAGTGCTGATGCCTTGTGCCATGTGCGCAGGTTTTTAGAAATTTATGACACATGCTCTTCGAACACTGCCAACGGTGAGCAGCAAAAGATTCGACTCTTCTCCTTTTCCTTGAAAGGCAGGGCAAAACGATGGTATAATGATACCAGGAAGGAGATGTTTCATTCGTGGAAGCAACTCGAAGGAAATTTCTTGGCCAAATTCCGGCAGCAAATGCTCACCACGGACGATTACAAGGAGCTCATCACCTTCTCCTAAAGAGATGAAGAATCCTTGTTCGCAGCCTGGGAGCGTTTTCAGTATTTGTGGAGGGAATGCTGCAGAGAGGGAGTGTCAGATATTTTGCTGCTCCAAACCTTCTATTTTGGGATCCTAGACAGATTCCGGCCAGTACTTGACATTGCAGCTGGAGGAACTCTGCTTAACAAACCTTGTCGGGATGCTTGGGAAATAATTGACAACATTGCCCAAACCAGCAGGCATTGGAATTCCCCACCTTTCCCCAACCTTTCCGTGGAGGCAAAGTTGGTGGTCACTAATGAAGCCGCCGATCTTCCCGCGTCTGTGATGGAGCGTTTTTTCGTGTACTTCTGCAAAATAATGGATGTGTTCAACGATCAAGCCGCCACCATTCAGCGCCTACAAACGGCCATTGGGATTCTTATGGAAATGTTGCTCAGCTCCACCAGTCAGAAATGGGAAATAGTGCATTCAATGAGGCTGAGAAGTGGAAAAAGTCTCGAGAGAGTCTTGCCGCCCGATCCTCCTACACAATCTTCGTGTGTACCCATTTCTGACTCGACAATTGAACCTTCGTCTGCACCGATCGCGCAAGAACCCGTGTCAGTACCGCCACTCGTGAGGATCACCTCGAGGCCGCCGTTTCCCCATCGGCTAAATAATGAAAAGACTGAAAGGCATTTTCAGAAGTTCCTGGAAATCATGAAAGGAGTTCAAGTTAGCATACCTTTAACAGAAGCTATCACGCAGATTCCAGGATATTCCAAGTTCCTCAAGACCCTCATCTCGAGGCGTCAATCCTTGGAAGGTCTGAATATGATTAACCTTACCAAAGAGTGTTCCTCTCTCCTCAGCAACTTTTCTCCTACCAAACGCAGAGATCCTGGCAGCTTCACCATCCCTTGCCGAATTGGTCTTCACAAGTTTGGCCACGCACTTTGTGATTTGGGAGTGTCGATTAACCTGATGCCCCTCTCCATCTTCCAGGAGCTGGGAGTTGGGATTCTCCGGCCCACCCATCTGAGGTTACAGCTAGCCGATCGATCGATAAAAACGCCAGCTGGGATGGTTGAAGACCTCATTGTCATGGTTAACGACCTTGCTTTCCCGGCCGATTTTGTCATCCTTGACATGAAGGCTGATCCCAAGGTCCCTATAATTCTGGGAAGGCCCTTCCTTGCCACTGCCCGGGCTATTATCAACGTCGACCGGGGAGAATTGACCCTAAGCCTGGGAGAAGAATCAATTTCCTTCAATGTCCATGAACCTCCGCAACAACTCAGAATCACTAATTGTGACAGCGCTGACTTGTTTGACGAACCGGGAACGAGCAGCGAATTGATTCTTGAACATGATGAGCCAGAATGGGAAATTGAGGACACACCACCCGCTACCTCGTCTGGGACTCCGCATCTGATCAAAGAACCCACCATCACTTCTTCTATCACTGCCACTACCGTAACCTTGAAGCCGCTGCCCGAATCCCTGAAATATGCTTTCTTGGAGGAAGGCACAGCATGTCCGGTGATCATCTCCGCTACTCTCTCCGCCGACAACGAACGTGCATTGGTCGACGTGTTAAAAAAATATAAGAATGTTTTTGGACGATCTTTGGCTGACATTAAAGGCATTAGCCCGGCGTTCTGCATGCACAAGATACTCCTTGAAGATCAATACAAACCTTCGGCACAACCGCAAAGAAGACTAAATCCCAAGATGCATGCGGTAGTTCAGGCAGAAGTCATAAAATTGCTTGACGCGGGTATAATTTACCCCATCAGTGACAGCAAATGGGTAAGCCCGGTCCAAGTTGTGCCCAAAAAGGGCGGAATTACTGTGGTGGCCAATGACGAGAATGAACTACTGCCTACCCGTGTGGTCACTGGGTGGGGAGTTTGCATCGATTATAGGAAGCTGAATGAAGCTACACGCAAAGATCATTACCCGCTCCCTTTCATCGATCAAATGCTGGAAAAATTGGCTGGTCAGGAATACTACTGCTTTCTGGATGGATATTCGGGATACAACCAAATCGCAGTCGATCCTGAAGATCAAGACAAGACGACATTCACCTGCCCATCTGGCCCCTTCGCGTTTAGGAGAATACCGTTTGGATTGTGCAACGCCCCGACAACCTTCCAACATTGCGTCATCGCCATTTTTGGCGACATGATCGGTGATTTTCTCGAAGTCTTCATGGACGATTTCTCTCTTTTCAGGAACACCTTTAACTCCTGCCTCGCTAATTTAGCCAAGGCCCTGCAGCGTTGTGATGATACCAACCTTGTCCTGAATTGGGAGAAATGCCACTTCATGGTTCGTGAGGGCGTCGTTTTAGGCCATAAGGTCTCTCGTCGGGGGCTCGAAGTCGATCAAGCAAAAATCGGTGTCATCAAGAATCTTCCTCCTCCATCTTCTGTCAAGGGAATCCGCAGCTTTTTGGGACATGCCGGCTTTTACCGAACATTCATTAGCAATTTTTCATCAATATCCAAACCTCTCACAAATATGTTGACTAAGGACGCCTTGTTCGTCTTCGATGAAAATTGCATGCAAGCCTTCACAACTCTCAAGGACCGGCTAATCTCCGCTCCCATTTTGGTGGCGCCGGATTGGACTTTGCCCTTCGAAGTCATGTGCGATGCCAGCGATTTTGCAGTTGGTGCGGTGCTCGGTCAAAGGAGAGACAAAGTATTTCACACCATCTCTTACGCGAGCCGAACCCTCAACGATGCCTAGCTCAATTACACTACCACAGAAAAGGAGCTTCTGGCCGTGATTTTTGCTTTCGAGAAATTCCATTCGTACTTTGTGTTATCCAAAGTCATTGTCTACACCGACCACGCAGCTCTAAGGTATTTATTCAAAAAAAAAGATGCCAAGCCTCGGCTAATTCGATGGATTCTCCTGCTACAAGAATACTCCATTGAGATCCGAGATAAGAAAGGAGTGGAAAATATCATCTCCGATCACTTATCTAGATTGGAGAATGATAGTGGTGGATCTGTTTTAGAGGATGAGCACAATGCGATTGCTGAATGCTTCCCGGATGAGCGATTATTCTCCATCTCTTCCCTCCCCTCGATGACCC
Source organism: Platanthera zijinensis (assembly GCA_039513925.1). Classification (NCBI taxonomy): domain Eukaryota; kingdom Viridiplantae; phylum Streptophyta; class Magnoliopsida; order Asparagales; family Orchidaceae; genus Platanthera; species Platanthera zijinensis. The sequence goes on along the minus strand of CM077087.1, from coordinate 89,579,682 downwards.
CGTGGTACGCAAACATGGCCAACTATCTTGCATGCAAATCTGTCTCCCCAAGCCTATCATCACAGCCAAAGCGGAAACTTCTATCTGATGCTAAACATTATTTCTGGGAAGACCCGCTACTTTTTCGCACGCGCAATGATGGAGTTATCAGGCGCTGCGTACCCGAGAGTGAATTCCAATCCGTTTTAAACCACTGTCGTGATCGGGAGGCCGGCGGACATTTCGGCGCCACAAGAACGGCACGCAAGGTTCTGCAATGTGGCCTATTTTGGCCAACCCTTTTCAGAGACGCCCACAGTTATGTTACTAAATGCAATGAATGCCAAAGGACCGGTAATATCTCTAAGAGGGACGAAATGCCCCTCAATAACATGCTCGTTTGTGAGCCATTCGATGTTTGGGGGATAGATTTCATGGGACCCTTTCCCATGTCGCATGACAAACTCTATATCATTGTTGCGGTTGACTATGTTTCCAAGTGGGTCGAAGCCGAAGCTGTTGCTGCAAATGACGCTCGCACTGTTCTAACTTTCTTACACAGAAATATTTTTTCTAGATTTGGCGCTCCGCGCACAATCATCATTGATGGCGGGAGTCATTTTTGCAACAAGTCATTCTTACAACTCATGAAGAAGTTTGGAGTTCATCACAAAGTCTCTCTCGCCTACCATCCTCAGACTTGTGGGCAAGTTGATGTCTCCAACAGGGAGCTAAAAAGAATAATTGAAAAATCCATAAATTCCAACCGAAAAGAGTGGGCTAAGAAGGTCGACGACGCCTTATGGGCATACCAAACCGCCTTCAAAACTCCTATCGGTATGACCCCCTTCCAACTTGTCTATGGAAAGGCTTGCCATTTGCCGCTTGAATTAGAACACAAGGCGCTATGGGCAACCAGATTTCTGAACATGGACATTGAGACTGCAGCAGGCGAACGTCGCTCCCAACTGAATGAACTGGAAGAACTACGGCATTTTGCTTACGAAAACGCGCGGATCTACAAAGAAAAAACAAAAAAAATGGAACGACCGTCACATCTTCCCAAAAGAATTCCAACCGGGAGATGAAGTCCTAATGTACAACTCCCGCCTCCGTTTATTCCCCGAAAAGTTAAAATCGCGGTGGAGCGGCCCCTTTAAAGTGATCGGAGTCTCCCCTTTTGGAGCTATTGAAATATCCGGGAAGAGCGGCGACAAATTCAAGGTCAACGGGCATCGGCTAAAGTTGTACGATGGAGGTGCTATCATCGGCGAACCTCAAAGCTTACAGCTCGAAGACCCACTACATGGTGACGGGGCGGCGCCTTGATCCCAATTTCCGCTGCGGATCTCCTATTTTGTGTTGGAACATTTTGAGCTTTATTTTATTTTGCTGCAAAAACATTATATACAACTGCTAATACAGGTATTTGGTCCACCTTAAGGATGGTAAACAAAAGGGCTATTTGGGAGACAACCCAAGCTTGGACCTTTTGGTCCCCTTGTTTATGTTTTATTTTATTTTATGTTTTCTATCTTTTTTGTATTTTCTGTTGTTCGGCCTAATTCGCAGGTTCAGCTTATATTTTGTGCGAAGCAGCAACTCCCGCGAATCATCACGCAATCTTCTGTCATGCTCCCCTCTGTGGAGCATTGGTACTCTCTCTCGCTTCAGATTTCATTCCTTGGTCGAATGTCTATTTTTCTTGCTTATGTTTTCATTCAAGTCTGGGGGGAAGAGCCGCTTGTGCACTCCACGAGCACATTTAATTTTGCATGCCAGTAGTTTTCCTTTTTGCTTCATTGTGTTAGACTCCTGTGCACACCACTGCACCCACTTGAGCGCGAGCTTAGCGGTTTGCGTGTCACGAGTTGAACCTGTATCTTTGTTCGATTTGGAAAATTTCTGTGCTAGTTGAGGATTGTGCAACGGAGTAAAATGTTGGCCTTGCTGTGTTTCTCGTCAACTGCTCTCGTTTTGTGTAGAAATTTGAGTAGATTTAATTTTTCTGTATGCTTATAGTTTATATTTTTCTATCTGCGTAAATTCTTTTATTCTACTCAAAAGTTGGTGAATCCGGTGTGAATCAAACGGTAGCGTAGGAATGTGTGTAGCCGCCACTAGACTCGTATTGCTTGAGTCGGGAGGAAGGATTATCTTTCTCGGTTGCTAAGAACTTGCCCCAAGCTATTCTTGAAGCATTGGTACACGGTTAGTCTAGCGTGAGAGTGATGTAGGCCACCTTTTGGCCCGGTTGAGCTTTGTACCCATTCCTAACTTCGCCCTTGCTAGCCCCGTTGTGCCTACCCTTCTTTTGATTCAGCTCCACTAGTATTTCACCAAAGCCTTATAGCCTATCCTAGTCGCACACCCAATTCGAGCTTTAGTAGTTTACATTTTATGTTGGGTTGTGATGTGGTGATTCGTATTTGTGATATGTGGTTGTGCCCAAAAGAAAAATGTGCTGATTTTGTAAAAAGAAGAAGAAAATATTTAAAAGAGAAAAAGAGAAAAGAAAAAGAAAAAAAGAAGAAGAAGAAGTTTGATTGAAAATATTTATTTGAGAAGATTTGGATTTGGAGTAGGCGGTGCACACACCCATGTTGTACAAATCAAGTCTGGGGGTGTGGTGCACCTGGTTATATTGTGGTTTGCCGAGGGATTCTTTTAGGCTAGCTCATTTGGGTTAGGCGCATAGCCTTTCTTTTTATCATTGTTTATCTCACCGTAACCCAAGCCCCATTATTACCCGAAGTCCTACGGACTTGCGCTTGAGTTGACTAGTGCCGTGGAGAGAGTGCGAACAGGCAAGCTTATGGTTTCCGACATTGGTGGATTCCTTTGGGGGTAATCTTGAGCCCCGGTCTTCGGCAATGCTCACCTTAGTGGTCTGTCTACTTTCTCCCTGCGTAAGACCGGATGATTCACCGTGATTCTACTTTGGAGTAATAATAAATTTTTGTTACGCATTGTGAAAAATATAAAATATTTTGTATACTTAAGAATTTCCTCTACTTTATTTTTATGCACGCGAGCATGCGACTTCGCATGGTACTCCGTTCTGCAATTTCTTTCTTAGCTAGTTCATTTTCCCCGTCTACTTAGGTTTTGTTTGCTCGGGGCGCGCAAACAGTTAAGTCTGGGGGTGTGATGAGTCCATATTTTATACCTATTTGCGGACTCATCTGGGCTCATTTTCATGTCTTTGCACACCGTTTAGCGTCATTTGCACTCCTTTTGGTTCGCTAAGGTTTTCCACGCCCTGTGCACCTTTTTGGCCCATTTTCTGTGGTTGTGTGCATTTACTTTCTTGCTATGTTTATCACTGTTTGCTGTGGCTGCCACGATCGATGTCCCGTGCAGTTTTCCTGCAGGTTTGGGGATCGTGAGGTCATTCGGGATAGGCATTTCACTATTTTTGGCAAAGGAGTCAGTGGTCGTGCGTTTTTACCCACGCACGACCATCGACCTCCTAGCGCACGATCACTGATCGTGCGCAGCCCGGTCTCATTTGTGAAAACTCTGTCTTGAACCTTCCGCATGATCACTTGCCATACCGCGCACGACCACTGCTCGTGCGCCACCGATCGTGCGCAGTCATACCCATTTTGCAAAAGACTGTCTGGCTATTTCTGCACGATCATCAGCATTGCCTCGCACGATCACTGATCGTGCGCTGCTGATCGTGCGCGACCACTGATTTTCTGATGCAGGTCTACAGGTTGCTCATGCACGGGCGCTGACCTTGGTCGCACACGACCACTGGTCGTGCGCCAGTGGTCGTGCGCCCTATTTATTCTGCAAGCTATAAATACGCTGTTCCGCGAATTAGGGCGAGAGCATCGTTACGGAACCTTTGCCAGTCCGCCGTTTCGCCCTCCAGCATACCCATTCACCTCCACCTTCATTCCTACCAACGGACGGACCTTCTCCGGTGATTCCGAAGCATTCCGCATCCTCCGGCGATCCTCCCGGCCATTGAAGCATTCTTCTCTGAGCTTTCCACCAAGGAAGAAGACGAAGCATACCTAGAGAACGGAGTAACAGGCCCTCGAGATGACAGCTCGATGGTACTGGAAGCCCTCCTCGGACTGCGCTTGGAAGCGGATTGACAACCCGCACCTCCGGCCAACAACCGCGGTGGATCTTCAATCTCGTGGTTTTGCATTTTCTCTCTTTTCTTGTTGTATGGAATGTTTGTGCTTGTAATGAACATCAACTTCTAGTGTTATTTCGTTTGGTTGTGTTTCATCTTGCTTTAGAGATTTATTCTTTGATGCGCCTCGCTCCATCTCGCTCCACTCCACACGTTCGTTTCACTCAAGCTCGCTTCACACTAATCACCTCACTCGCTAGACTTCCGTCCACTCGCCAATCGAAGTACGTCATCGCGGCCGCTACATCCATCTCGCCTTGAGAAGCGGTGATTGCGACCCGCATAGTTTACATTAGTGTAATCGATCGTAAGACCACCAACCAAAGCCCCTTTCTTTTTCTGTTTATTTCAATTAACTCTAATAACGATAGTTTTAGAGTCTAAATCGTTCGACGCCAATTGCATTCCTCAAGAGACCGACATCCGGGGATTCATTCCCAACTTTATTACTTGTGCGACCGGTACGCTTGCCGTATTTTACGCGCATCACTATGTCTGCTGACAAGGATGAGAAAGCGAAACCTTTTGATGTAACCATGTACATAAGCATAATTGGATCCATGCTCTATCTTAATGATAGTAGACCGGACATAATGTTTTCAACATATGTGTGTGTGCTAGATTCCAAGTGAACTCTAAGGAATCTCACTATGCTATTGCAAGGAGGATTTTGAGATAACTTAAAGGTACACCAAATCTTGGCTTATGGTACCCAAGAAGTAATGATAGCTAACTAATAGGTTTTTTAGATGCAGATTTTGCAGGAAGCAAAGATTACAACAAAAGAACTTCCGGGACTTGCCAATTCCTAGGAAGAAGTCTTATCTCTTTGAGCAGCAAGAAGCAGAATTGTATCATAATTTCAACAGCCGATTCAGAGTATATCTTTTGAAGCAGTTGTTGTGCACAACTTCTATGGATAAAGAACCCGTTTGAGGACTAAAACATGAAGTTCAAGAACATTCCAATGTTTTGCGACTCCTCCAGTGCAATTGCAATCGCCACCAACCTAGTCTCTTATAGTAGGACAAAGCACATAGAGCTGAGGTACCACATTATCACAGAGCATGTGGAGCATGGAGACATCAATTTCTAGTATGTTCCAACTGACAAGAACATTGCAGAAATTTTCACGAAGTCGCTGGATGAGGTTAAGTTCTCGTTCTTCAAAATAGAACGTTGCATGCCCAACAAATAAGATTGAAGAAAAAGGTCTCACAACAGAGTTAAAAGATCGGGGTATACCTCAAAAATCAAGAAAATTATTCTATGGACTTCATTTCTCGAGAAGATAGTCATTACTTAAGTACTACAAATTACTACTCGAGATACAAGGTTTACTCCCGAGAATTACTTCTCGAGTACTAGGCAATACTTTGCGAGTACTACAGATTACCTTCTTGAGTACTGGATTGATTCTCGAGAACCTCATGTCTGTTTCTCGAAAACTTCAGAACTGCTTCTCGAGAAAATACCTCTCTACTCAAGAACTTTCTTATCTTCTCTCGAGATATGACCTACCTCTCGAGAAGTCTGATGCAGAATTTCATTTTCAAGTTCAAATTTTTGATATTCTTACCCGGACTATACTACCGCGATATTTTTAGGTGTGTCATTATTATTATTTCCTTAATCATCATAAATATGGAATTATATAAATTGATAACGTAAAAAAATCCAATTACCCGAATCTCAAAACCTTTCTCGAGAAAATAAAAAACACTTCATCTTCTCTATCGTCGACGCTCTCTTTCCATAGCTTCAGTGGTTCTCTCAGAAGGAAAGATTTCAAATCATCTCTTTCGATCAATGGCCCCTCCGTTGAAGATTGGAATCGGCAGTTAACTCGTTTCTACTGGAATCGTCGAACTGTCAGACGATTCCCACAACATTTTACTATTATTGGAAGCCGCCAGACTCTCATTCGTTTTGGAACACCCATGCAAAGTGTAACTTTCAGATGATGAAGAATATTTCTAGAATGCTAGAGTTAAGAGAAATGGAAGAATTCTTAAATCAAAAGTTCGTGGATTCAAGGTTAAGCTAACTAATCCTATTGTCTCTAAGCTTCTTCGGCTGTCAGTCATTGATGAAAAAGATGACCTAACTGAGGAAGATTCCGATAAAGCCTGCAGATTTTGTCGTTTCTCTGTTGATGTGAGCACCATTCACCGCCCTGATCTCAATCCAGAGAGCAAATTACTTGTGTATATACTTGGAAAAGTTCTTCTATGCAGAATAAGTTCTATCAATTTCATTACAAATGACTTCTTTGATATGATGACATCAGTGATTTGCAGGAAGAAATTTCAATGGGGCATGCTGATTTTTGATAAAATCAAGGAAAGCATAAATGCATCAAATTATGGCAGAATAATTTCTCTTCTCCTAAATGAACTCAACCCAGCAATTTTCGATCTATCTAAAGGTACTACACTACATCACATGATGAAAGTCTCAATCTCGTCCATTCAAAGATGGGAACATAAGCTTCAAAACCCTTCTCAAGCTGTAAAAGCCCATGATTTCCATGAGGATGAGGACAGGACCCCATCTTCCCCTTTACATCAAGTGGCTGACACTTCAGGTGCAGCTACTGAGTAGGAGCCTGCTCCTACAATCCTAGAGGTAGGACATTCTGATCATCCTCCAGATGTTCCTTCAGATACTGCTGCTAATAACACTCCTACCCAACCAGATGACTCAGGTATTCTTGATGTTGATATGCCTGCTTAAGACATTCTTTCTAATGCACAAATGCAAGAACAAGCTCTAACTACAGAAGATTATATCAATAGAATGATTGATGTACTCACTTCCAAAGAACCAATTTCCCCTCTACATGTAAAGAAATCTCCTCCTCAAGAACCATCTCCATCAGACCATCATTCTGAACAAGGATCCCCTCAACCTTAGTCTCCTGCTATAGATGTACATGAAGAGGAAACAGTTTTGATTTCTGATGAAAAAGAAGCTACTCATGAATCAGCTGAAGCTCCCCTCAAAAGCATAAACTTCTCTCTTCCTACTATTCTTGGTGAGGAAGGAGATGTCTTAATTCATACCACTAGAGGCCAGATCCCAGTGGTTATTGAAGAAATAGTTCCCTGGTCAGCTCTATTAGTAACTCCTCCTCCTCAACCTCCTCAAGCTGAAGTACATACTACAGATACCCTCCTGGGTAAAATTAATTTAAAGCTAGCCCAGCAGAGAACTTATTTAAAGACTCTCTGAAAGTTGTTACTGAGAAAGTCACCATTCTCGAGAAAGAAATGAACAGAGGTTTTGCTGAGATTCATCACAACACTGATGAGCTAAAACACTTGTTCAAAATAGGTCAAAAAGCTCTTGATCACACCATTACCATCATTGGTCAAGTGATGGATCAATCAGTAACTCTAGCAAACCATCAAATTCAATTGGAAAAGAAGTCTCAAGAACATAATTTCAAACATGTAAAGAGGTTGGAAAATTCAAAGAGGATGACATAGCCACCCTAACTATAGAGGTCAGAAAGGGGGAGAGCTTAATAAATGAATACTTATAAAAATTTGATGCAAGAAAGAAGATAGAATGGGAAGCAAAGCTGAATGAGATACATGCTGATGTTAAGAATCAGAATGATGGTGTCAAGTTTCACACTTATGATACATCATTTTGGATGCACAACAAGATATTTCCTGATTTTTAAGTCAATCCAAATATTATTCCACATCATCTTAATTCAATTACTCAGCATCCTCTTGTCTAGCAGCCATCATTCTCTCGAAGACCTGAAGGTTCTTATGCTCCTCCTCATGAAAGCTATGCTCATGTTTGGGAATCTGAAAAGACCGATGTACCTTATCAAGCACCTCCTGATGTGCAAATCCCTAAGATAAGAAAGTATGGTAATTATGCCTCTACTAGCAGGACCACTCCTAATCCAGAAGCAGAAAGAAGAAGAGCTCAAGAGCTTGCTGAAATATGGAGCCCAACTTCAAATTCATTAAATCTCAATACTCTAAAACTTGTGATTGATTATAATGAGAATAGACATGATCATTACAGCTCCCATGAATGTGACATGTAAGAGAAATCTATCACCAGGATACTACTTTGGAGGTTTGGGTTTAGAATAGACATGATCAAATAATCCTAAGGCTCCCCCCTTAACCTCAAAATTACTATCCTAAACCTTACTACTACCATAAGAGAGAACAAGAGAAGAAGGAGAAATAACAATATTAGCAAATCAAGCAGTAATAGAAGAAGATCATAGAGTTTATATATGAGATTTTGTTGATTTGGACTTTTCATGGAGAAAATCTATAAATATAAATCTTTTAATTTTGAGGATCTGATTTTTCATTGCTTTGCATTTTTTCATTATTACTTTGTTTACTAGTCAGATTTGTTTGTTTATCTTGATGTTTTTCACTATAGTATAGAGGGTTCTGACATCTACAAATATGGGGAGATTATTGGGTATTGTATCCATAATAACCTACATTTGTATGAAGTCACCATTGAACTAAGATGAATTAAGTTTGTATTTGATGCTCTTTTCAAGTTGTGTTCTTGCAGGTTATAATTGCCAAGTGTGTACCAATGTCAGTCTATAATGAGTCACAAAACACAGTACCATACAATGTAATCTCTCATTGTGTGATTCATGGTGTTTACTCATGTGTTGCCTCTCTATTGGGGCATAATTCATTCTCAGGTTCTAAAGTTATAGGAGAAAGAATAGTTGCTGAAATTTCTTGAAGAAAGAAAATTTTCAGATTGTCATAAATTTTCTAAGTCAATTACTCGAGTAGGACATCTTGTACACGAGTAGTGTTAGAGAAAATTCTCGAGTCTGCTCAGTATAGTTTTCGAGTAGTAGAAGCTATTCTCGAGAAGTCTTCGTTTAGTGCTTGAGAAAGGCATGGAGTACTCGAGTAAGAGTTATCTCTTTCTCGAGTTTACAAAAAATCATTTAAAATTTTTTCCAAGTCTAGTACTCGAGAAATAGAAGCCATTACTCGAGAAGGCCAAGACTTTGTATCGAGAAGCAGAAGACTAGTACTCGAGTAAGAAGAAAATATGTTTCGAGAAATTTATTTGTTCTCGAGAAGTCATGATAGTTCTCGAGAAATCTTTATCTAGTTCTCGAGTAATAGAAGTTACTTCTCGAGAAGCCAGATATTGTTTCCCGTATTTTCCTTAAGGACTTGTTCTCGAGAACCATACTTCCTCTTCTCGATAAACAAATACTGTTCTCGTGTAGTATGTTATTCAATCGAGAAATGGTGATGTTTATCAAAAATTTCTCTAAGTCCAGACGCAAATGATTTCAAAATAATACTCGATTCTTATTGGTACACATGTTCAGTCATTTTTTATTATGACCGTTAGGCTTATCATATAAAAGGTCTTATCAAATTCGACTAACCCTAACACAAGAAAATAAGTTTTCTGAATGGCACTATTCATTCTAAATCGGGAAAGTCGTGGCTCTTCATGGTTATTCGAACCGCCGTTGTTCTACGAATCAAGTGATTCATAACAAGAAGTGATCAAAAGATCAAGGCGTTCAACTTCTATAGATCTCTTTCTCATCGTATTCATCTAAAGCTTTTTGGATCCAGAGATTTCAATATAGTCTTCCTCGATCTATTTCTGAAAGAGTTTCAACATTCAAGAAAGAAGAAATCTGGAGTTCTCAGATTTGAACTGGAGTTTATTTTATGGTTGTTGTAAAATCTATTTCAACTCTTGTAAGAGATTTTGTCTCTGAGTTTTGTAAGAAGTTATTTTTCTTCTTTGTGTAGATCCCATTTTTAGGATTGAGTTGTAGGGGGCGTTGCTTTGAGTTGTAGGATTGGTTTTCAAACCTAGATAATTGTGAAGTAGATGAGTATAACATGTTGCTAGATCGGTGAGGTGGAGAGTGGACGTACCCAAGGTTGGGGAACCACTATAAATCTTGTGTTTTTTGTGGCTTGTTTGTTTAATTTTTGCGTTTCGTTCTTTCAAATTTTTATTCCGGAAAAGACGCAGACGTCACCTATTCACCGCCTCTAGGTGATTTAGGTAGACAACTAAAAACATCAGAGTTTTTATGTTATGGGGCCCCGGCCGGACCAATATTATACGGTTATTGTAGTGGAGACATTACAATATGGTATTATAGGCAGGTTAATGTCTAAGGTTAGGATTCGTGGTCGAATGTCATAATCGGATCACGTTAAGAATTTTTTGACACCGGAGTATTATGGGACCGTGAGTGTCCTTCTGTTTATGTTTTTGCAAGAGAAGCTGATTCTTGTTTTTCCTTTCTTTTGCTAAGGGTACAAGCGGTTAGGAGGGGACATCGAGGCCACAAGAGGAGCCTTCGACGAGCAGTGCTACTTCTCCAGGTCCGATGGGCATGGATGTAACCCAAGCCGACTTCTATTGTATGCAAGTAGATGCAATGGTATCAGACCAAGCCGCAGTGACAGCACAATTTGTGACCCTTGTTGTATAGGTAGAGACTCCTGTTACTCTGGATGTTGCACCAATCGTACCGGGCGGAGGATCCATGCCAATAGAGTCGTTGGTTGAGAGAGTGCTCATCGGGAAGGGAGAACAACAAATGAAATATTTTCTGAGTTTACATCCTCCAACATTAAAGGCAGTCGGCACACCGACTGATGTAGAGGACTGGTGGGCGAGGATTCAAGAATTGCTGAGTGCAGTAGAGATTCCAAAGGAGAAGCAGTTTGAGTTTTCAACCATCATGTAAGAAGGAGATGCTAAGTTATGGTGGGTGAGCCATAGTGGCCGCCAATTTCCTTGACGCACCCTGTCCATAAAAGAGTTCGGAAATGCCTTCTTGAAAAAGTATATCCCTTTGTCGACAAGGTTCGCCCTTCAGAGATAGTTTTTGAACATGGTGCAACCAGACAAGACTTTTGATGTGTACGTTCAAGAGTCTACTCGATTGGGTCGTTATGCTGGAATAACCATGGATGACGATGAAGAGAGGTACAATATCTTCTACCATGGCTTTAGAGAGAATCTGAGACAACCCCTCATAGTAATAATGAATGCGGGCTTAAACGAGTTAATTCAGGCAGCAAGGACATTGGAACGTGATATAGAGTGAACCAAATATCGTAAGGGATTTACAGTAAAACAATGAGAAGGAAAGACTTATCAATCGCAATGGAAGTAGGAAGAGAGTAAGTTGAAAGAGTAGCCCCATCCCTAGAAGTTATGGGAGAAGTGCAGTATGACGTCTGGGTGATAGGGACCACCATTGTGCTACAAGTGTTGCAAGTCGGGCCATATAGCTCATTTTTGTACATAAGGTGGTACTGAGCGGGAGATAAGGCAGGAGCAGTAAGTTAAGTAAGGTCCCAGCACCGTAAAGAAAAGGAAGATGGCGGAGTCGAGCGCTTAACGTTTCCAACCCGTCCAGCCAAGGGAATACAACCTTGGGAAGTAGGAAGCGATTTGATAAACCGATATGGTGACAGGTATGGGCAAATTTAAGTTTTTTTATTTGCTTTAGACTTCAGATACTTTTATGTATATCGACAATGTTTTTGGCTTCGTACTAGTTTTTGGATACCCTGCTAGGGTATTGTTCGACACGGGAGCGTCGCACTCCTTTCTTATGGAAAGCTTTTTTCGAAGAATTGGAGTCAAGTCATTTTTGACAGACGCAGAACTTAGGGCGCGCATGCCTAAAGGGTCTTTCATGTCTACCAAGACGAGTTGGTGCTTTGGTTGGAGTTTGTACAAAGTTGACTTAAGGTTGGAAGCAGCGATTCTACCATTGCCCGAGTTCGATGTGATCTTAGGGATGTACTAGCTTGCTGATAAGCATGCCAGTATTGACTGCCTATTTAAAGTGGTGACCCTGAGAAGCATAGGGAAGGGAGAAGTTAGATTTGAAGGCCTTAGTGGAGTGGCCGGTTCCTTGATCACAGCCATGTAGTTGGTGTAGGAAGTTAACCAGGGAGGAGTAGCTTTCATAGCATTATTAAAAGCTCCACTTTTCAAGCTAACAATTGGAGAAGTGCTGGTAGTGGCAGAATTTGAGGATGTGTTTCCTGAGGAGCCTCCTGGAGAATCTCCTCGACGAAAGATAATTTTTTAAATTTATTTAATACCAGAAGCTAGGACGGTGTCATGCCCTCCTTTTAGGATGGCACCAAAGGAGTTGGCCGAGGTCAAGGTGCAATTGTAAGAACTTTTAGAGCAGGGTTACTTTAGACCCAGCTCTTTGTCATGCAGCGCTCTAGTGCTATTTGTGAAGAAGAAAGATGGTAGTATACGAATGTGCATAGACTACTGGGAGTTGAATAAATTGACCGTCAAGAATAAGCATCCAATTTCATGGATAGATGACCTGTTTGATCATTTTGTAGGGTCAGTTGTGTACACTAAGTTGGACTTCTATTAAGGGTACTACTAGTTACAGATTCGAGACGAGGACATACCCAAGATAGTATTTGGAATGAAGTATGGTCACTTCGAGTTCTTGTTGACGTCGTTTTTGTTGATCAACGCGCCATAGGTATTCATGGATTTGATGAACCGAGTTTTTCGGGAGTACTTAGACTCATTTGTAGTAATCTTCATCGATGATATCTTGGTGTACTCCAAATCTGAGGAAGAGCATGAGACTCTTTTGAGAATAGTCTTGCAGACTTTGAGAGAGAACCAACTGTATACAAAGTTCTCGAAATGCGTGTTCTGGTTAGAGAAAGTGGCATTATTGGGCCATGTGATTAGCAGTGATGGGGTGGCGGTGGATCCAGTGAAAGTTGAGGCCATTAGATATTAGGCAATTCTGAGCACCGTTGCGAAAGACAGGAGTTTACTTAGACTAGACGGGTACTATAGAAGGTTTGTGGAAAACTTATCACGGGTAGCTCTGCTCCTCACTACTTTGACTCGTAAGGAGCAGAGGTTTGTCTGGACTCAAGAGTGCAATCAAGCATTCGACACCTTGAATGGAAGGCTTATGATAGCTCCAATCCTAAGTCTTCCTAAAGGGACTGAAGCGTTTCATATTTTCAGTGACCCATCAGGTTGCGGTTTTGGTTGCATGTTAGTACAACATGGCAAGGGGATAGCCATTGGGTTTAGGCAGTTGAAACCTCGTGATAGGAATACCCTGTCAATGACTTGGAGTTTGCGACCATAATTTTTGCGTTGAAGATGTGGCAGCACTATGTGTATGGTGCCAAGGTAGAGATCTTCAGGCACCACAAAAGCCTTAAATATCTTCTAGATCAAAAAGATTTGAACATGCGGCAGCCCAGGTGGGTCGAGTTACTTGGGGACTACGACGTGGTATTTCAGTATACACCAGGCAAAGACAACGTGGTCGCGGATTCCTTGAGTAGGAGGTCTTCTGGACAAGGGAATTGGATTGAAGCTCAAGATGAGCGGTTATGCGGGACTGTGAGTCCCATGACACTAAGTGTGTAGCCAGAGGAGAGTCTAGTATGGCTATATTAAACTAGATAGAGTTGTATAACGACTTGACTGATCATATCCGAGAAGTGACCAATGTGGATGTGGAGTTCTAGCCATTGGTGGTGGAAGCTTAATGCGGCGAGGGTAGTGCCTGGGAGATGATTAGTGGGATCTTAAGGAAGGACAAGAGGATTTGTTTACCGTAGTTCGGCAGCTCCGTGAGGAGTTGATGTTTGAGGCTCATTTCAGGAAGTACTCCATTCACCCGGGAAGTACAAAGATGTACCTTGATATGAAGAAATCCTTTTGGTGGCCTGGTTTGAAGCATGACGTAGCTTTGTACGTGAGTCGCCAAAGTTGTGCCTTATTGAAGGCTGAATGTCAGAAGTCGGGCGGGTTCCTGAAGCCTCTTCTTATCAATTAGTTGATATTTGATCCATGGATTTTGTGCATGGTTTACCTCAGTCGCAGCAGGGTAACGATGCGATTCAGGTGATCATGGATCGCTTGACCAAAGTCCCTCACTTTATCACAAATCGGAAGGAGGACAGCGTGGAGAAGCTGGTAGAATTATATGTTCACAATATTGTGCGGCTGCACTAAGTCCCAAAGAATATTGTTAGTGATCGCAATGGACGGTTGACATCGAAAGACTGGAGATTTGTACAGAAGAGTCTGGGCTCAAGGCTCAAGTTTATTACGACCTTCTATCCTCAAACCGATGGTCAAACGGAAAGGAAGAATAGTATAATGGAAGATATGTAGTGGATGTGTACCCTTGACTTTGGTAAGAAGGTGGATGATCACCTCTTCATGGTGGAGTTCGCCTATAACAATAGTTTCAAGGCAAGTATAAAGATGGCGCCATACAAGGCTTTATATAGAAGGTGGTGTCGAACACTGATGTCTTGGACAAAGGATGGAGACACCAGTCTTTTGGGAAAATAGGTGTTGGTGGATTCTTGTGAGTTGGTGTGAACCATTCAAGAGTGCATGAAGTTTGCTCAGGATCGGCTGGGGAAGTATTTCAATGCTTGCCACAGGAACGTGGATTTTGCGATAGGTGACTGGGTATATTTACTCAAGAAGTTAAGTCTGAGGTTCTTGGGATCATTCAAGGTCGTGGAACGTATTGGAGAAGCAGTAAGCCGATTGGTATTGTCCACAGTGCTCAGTGAATTGCACGTTGTCTTCCAAGTCTCAGTTTTGAGGAAAGCCTTGATGGAGACAAACGAAGTGGTCGAGGCGGCTGCGGTGCCGGTAGAAAAGGACTTTAGGACGGGTGTCCATCCGGTTGGCATAGAGGACTCAAAAGTTCGGCAATTACGAAACAAAGAGGTTAAACTCGTGAAGGTGCAGTAGAATAACTACGGGCTAGACGGGTTCTCTTCGGAGCGTGAACAAGCAATGCTGGAGGACTAACCAGACCTTTTTGCTTCAGGTATGCTTTTTTTTAGTACATATATAATTTCAACGACAAAATTCTTCTAAGTTGGGAGGAGTTATAACACCCAAGTTTTTCCATATCTTGAGCCTCAGGAAGCTAACGCGCGGCGATAGGTAGCTATCACTCGGCGATAGCCTTATTTCGTAGAATCCATGCATTGAGAGTATTGAGTAGCCAGGCGTTGAGAGCATTGAGTTCTAGCACACGGTGTTAGCTAGCTATTGATCGGCAGTAGCTTGGCGTTGAGTGAGTTGAGTGGCTGGAAATGAGTAGAGGCGTTGATTGGTAGGCGTTGAGTGAGCTACCGTACAACATTAGTACTACCGCAAGAGACAGAGTGGCATTATTATTTGGCCGAGCGCTCGGTAAGCTACTTCCGGCGGTAGGTAGTTACCGCCTGACGATAGAAAACAGGAGCAGACAATCGTTTGTCATTTTATCCCTCTGTATTATCTTAGGATTTGATCCTATGGCCCAGGATGCTCCGTCTAAAGGGCATATAAAGGGCAGAAACGTTCTAAACCTTCGTTCTATTCTCTTTTGAAGTGGGAATTAGGGTTTGAGAGAAAGAGTTTGGAGGAGAAGAAAAAGGTCTTTCTCCACCTTTGACGAAGCTTCAGTGCTCTGATCGTCGATCTGAGGCCAGATCTGTGGAGTGGAATTGAAGGCACACATTTTCATTCGTGCAAATCTGGTTTTCTATTGAAAGGAAGAGGATTCGTAAGGTAATGACACTTCTCCTCTCAGTCTTTAGGATGTTTGCATGGCTTCCATTTATATTCTTGATTTCTTTCAAGCTTTAGGCACCGGATCTCTCAAATGAGAGGGGTTCGGGTTGTCAAGGTTCAAGAGGATTCATCAGGTCAATTGTGTCCATCCCCGACATTATATTGCACAAGAAATCCGCTCCGCTAGTGGATTAGGAATTGTGGCTGAAGCCGTAGTCGCGACTGTTAGTCTGACATGGTGATGTTGCATAACGAGCCTTAAGGATTTTGCTAAAAATCCTTATGCGGCATGATGTCGTTTGTGATGTGTATTCCAAATTACTTTTGTGTGATTACAAATTGTGGGTTAGGGTAGTAAAGGCTTTTGTTTGTGATGTGATAAGGCCTGGCTTTGTCTCTATTGTCGACTGGCTAGCCCGTGATGTGTAAGTCATGTGTGGAGAGTGTCACGACGAGACAAGTCCCCTTCTATGAAACTGAAGTGAATGCCAATCTTTGGACAAGCCCGGGCGATGAAGCCCACGATTGGATTGTGTATAGCGAGGGTTCTTAGAATAAGTTTATTTGTATGATGGAATCCTGACGTGAGAAGTTAGAGCATACAGACAAGCCTGGGTTTCGAGACCCACGAGCGGGTGGGGCCTAGACAAGAGTTTCGTGTGGCGGCTTATATGCCATTAAGGGAAATTGGAGGTACCCATGTGTTTGTTGCTTGAATGCCGAAGGGTAAATTGGGAGTACCCAATTGGTGATGCGAGATAATGTGTTAGATTCATACGATGTGGGGTATCTTGGCTGAAGCCTAGGTTTGCATACATACTGTATTGTTTGCCCCTTTTATTATATGCTCAACATAGAAACATGTTTGTTATTTGAGACATCCAAAGCCGGTTTACTACTTTCTATTTTCATGTATAAATTTGCATACGAAATGCTGACCTGTAGGATGATGGAGTCCCCCAGTGTCCCTAGGGATGGCCGTGAGGAGATGTGTTGGTTACACAGTTGAGGTCAGCCTTTGCTGACTCGCGTTACTACAAACTTTTACAGGGTAAGGATCGCAAGCAACAACGAGCTCGAGGGGCAAAAAGTCCTAAGCCTCATGAAGTGATCTCTTTATTTAGTAGCTCTATTTGGTTGAATGTTATGATTAGTGCACTATGTTTATGGCTTACATGTCGAGGTAGTCTACAAGTGTTAATGCAATCTTTTATGTTTATGTTATTGTTTAAGTCTTTGGACACATGAATGTTGTAAGGCCTTAAGGCCATTTTGATCCTCCTATGATGGTGGATAACTTCTAGTAATGTTAATTGTTTTCGCTCTTTTTAGTCTGAGTTTTGAGTTTGGTAGTTTTATATCATCCTATACTGCTTAATCTGTGGAGTCTGTATGTTGTGGGGACCCGGCCAGACCCATATTTTAATGTTATTGCAGGGGAGGCGTTACATCGGGAAGCAACAACACTAGAGTTTGCCTGCCGCGTCTAATTTCCTCTCCTGCGATAGGCTTTCCTTTGATTATGAATGAAAGTGAATACAATAGTTAAGAGGAGAATCTGAGTGAACTGTAATCCGTTAGAGGCGGACTTCGAGCCTACTGCCACAAGCGACTAGCTTTGGAATTCAAACTTGCTCCCCTATGCAACACTGTTCATGCTTATTTATAGGCTCAATTGCCTGCTAAAATGGGAAGGGCTAAGATTACCAGCTCCCTGGGGTACTAGTGAATCAGGCAGAGGTTACATGAAACAAATAAAGAGAGAAAAATAGGAAAGTTGCGGTGATGGCTAAAATTTAGGATTGAAAATATCTCCAAATTATACGAACTATAGACAAGAGCACTAATCGTTCATAGCACATGATATTTTAAATAAAATATCAAGTGTCGTATTCTTTTGGTCCTGTTGAATAATTCTACTCAGACAAATTAATATTATTTATCAAAAAAAAAGTTAATTAAAACAATAAAAATAAATTAAAATAAAAATAACAATTGATCTAGACTCCTTTTGAGTAAAAATAAAATTTCTTGAAATACAAGCTTCTAATTTATTTACTTTGACCGTGGAGGTTCAAAAAATACAAAACTGCCTCCCTCGAGAATACACTCTCGATTAAGCATAGGCTGATCAATTAAGACCCCTCGGCCATTTGAAACCCCTAAACATGCTTTATACGGTGAACCCCACTATTGGATTTGACTCCAATCTAAAATATTTATGTCATCCTCTCTCGAGGAGTGCAT